>OZ010691.1:5930569-6530569 GCA_963932265.1 Thymelicus lineola
TCAGTTGCAATTCAACGTAACGGGGCATGGACGATAGCGCTGAGCCTTGATTTATTATACGGATCACGACACCAGCGCCACTCAACGGCATAATGACGAAAACCGCAGGGTAACAATACCAAAATGTAAATATTTGTGTTTGTAATAGGTAACATGTGAAAAAATTCACGGCAGTAGCGTATATTGATGAATTTAAAAGGAAAACAATACGGCTATGTTAGGCTTCATCTCATTACCATACATTACATTTGACGACCCGTGTGGCGCAATGGTTACCATGCCGGATCGCCGCGCCAAGGGTCCTGGGTTCGATTCCCAGCGAGGCGGAAATTTGAATGATGAGTTTGAATTTCTGTTCTTGGTCTGGGTGTGAATGTCCTTGTCTTGTGTGTTGTCCATGGCACCCACGACACAGGGAATCCTAGTGTGGGGCTATGAATGTGAAGCGTTATTTATTTATTTTATTAACGCTCCATATTGAGCACGGGTCTCTCCTCTTGAAGAGGCCTAGAACATACTCCACCACGCTGCTCCAATGTAGATTGCTGTAGGGCTTAGTGGCCAGCCAGTGTCGGAAATTTTCATGCCACCCAAAAGCCTTCAATATGGTTCAACGACTGATATCTTACGATAACAACCAGGACCGATGGGATTAGGTGCCCTCTAAAGCACAGGAAAGCTCAAGATTTTTTTGCCACTTACGGTCGTATCGGTGACCTACCTAGGCCGCTGTTGCTTGACTTGGCTGATAACTTAGGAGCGTCACAAACTGCTGGGTTAAGAATAATTTCATTATGATATACACAAAACCAAATTTTAGGTTAGCCTAATGCCTCAAATCTGATTATTACAGTACCTCTTCAAAATCTAATTCAACTATTTGCAAGTAGTTGGATCTTCTACATTATTTGTGGGTACCCCTAGACTATAACGCTGTAATTGTAGAAAAATAAAAGCTACATAATAATATAATTGTCTATTGTATTGTGTAGTAGGTTTCTGAAGCAACAACCAGTATAACTGAGCATGTAATACAAAATATTCTGTTGTCAATGACTTATCATAAAACAAGAATAACCTAGAAGAGTTGTGACAGACTGTCACCTTTTAACTTTAAAACGCATTGGAAATTATATGAAACAAAATTATTATATGAAAGCTAAATTGTTAAATGTGTATTAGAGCTAAAGTCACAATTTAAAAAATATAAGTATTAGTATATTTATATATACTTATATAATAATAGGCTATAATTTTTTTTACTGAAAACTTACTTTTTGGGATTTTTTTCACTTGAATACTATAGACGCCTAACCATTTCCCGTACTTCGGTGGTGCGTCCCTCTACAAGTAGCGCATCGAAAAGTAAAAATTACATAACATTATCAACTCGCTAACGGTTATATATTTCGATAAATCGATTTTGTCACAACTCACCTCTGTCACAGCCTACCCAGGTCTCCGCTATAAATATTTTATAACATTATCATATATTAGAAATCAGTACATAGCTAATTATGTGGTAACACGTATGTCTCAATAGGCTATACCCTATCATCGGCTTTGAAAGAAAAAAATATACCCTATAATTTACTCTATGCAAGCTAGGGTAGGCCGGGAGGAATAAAAAAGAAAATAAACAACAGAATATCAATATAACAGTACGTCAATATAACAAAGTATAATAACAAGGTAAAGCATAAATTACAAAGACATCTAAATGTAAATATTGTTGGATGCCACACGGATAGAATACACCTTTGCTAGTCACAAAGGCGCAACCTACAATAACGCGTTTTAGATTCATGAATAAAATTTTCAAATTAACATTTTAATACTTTTTAATGAATAAATTAGCGCTCCCGAGACGAGGTTACATAGAAGCCGCGCTAAATTATATGACTCCTCTATGACTATATAAGTTACATTGTTTTATATAAGCAAGTAGCTATGTAAGTGAAGAGTGTTGTACAATTTTTATACAGAATAAACGTTTATTATTATTAATATATTATTATATGATAATACATTGTTCTAGAACTCGATGTGATTAAGTTGACATGTGTATCATGTCGTATACTAAAAAGATAAGAAAACGTATGCGTAAAATTGCAAGCCAATTGCCACTAAAAATTGCAAGACGCGCGCTGCAGGGAATTGATGAGGAAGTTTTTAAAAAAGATCTCGATTCAATTGATTGGGCACAAATTAATTCTTTAAGTAATGTCAACGAAAAGGTTACATTATTAAACACAATTATTACAAATATTTTTGACAAACATGCTCCTATTAAACAGAAAATTATCAAATATAAACAACTTCCTTGGATAACTTATAATATTAAATTAATGATGGACAAGAGAGATGAAGCATACAACAAAATGCGGAAAAGTCAATATAAACGAGGAAAAAAGGAATTTTATGAAAGTTTGAAAAAGGCATGCAATGAAGCGGTCCATAGAGAAAAACAAGCTTACTTTACATTTTACGTCAACCAAAATATGAATAATCCCCGCGACATGTGGAAACATATTAAAACAAATGTGAGGATAAAAACCAAAAACGAGATTCCCAGCCAGATTTTTAATAATCCAAATACACTTAATGAACACTTTTTGAACGTTCCTGGTAATAAAGATATACAGCTTTCACACTTAACATACTATGAATTTCACACAGCAACGGACGCTATTTTTAACATAACGGAAGTTCAAGAAACCGATGTTATAAGAACTTTAAAATCTTTAAAATCAGATGCAATCGGGGTCGATGGTATCTCCTTAAGTATGATACGCATGACATTACCCGTCACACTCGGAACTATCACTAATATTATAAATACATCCATCAAGACCAAGACATACCCCACCCTCTGGCAACACGCATTAGTTAAACCGATCCCTAAGAAGTCAAATCCAATCTGTGAAAATGACTTGAGGCCTATAAGCATCCTTCCATGTTTATCTAAAGTAATCGAAAAACTGGTATCGGAACAATTATTAAAATTTATAGAAAATAATAACATCCTACCTCAATTTCAATCCGGTTTCAGAAAGAACCATAGTACTGCAACCGCTTTAGCACATGTTGTCGACGACATTTTGACAGCACAAGATAACGGGCAAGGAACAATTCTAGTACTACTTGATTTTTCTAGGGCTTTCGATTGCATTAACACAACCATACTACTGTCTAAATTGAGTTACTATGGATTTAGTAGTTGTACAATACAATGGTTCGACAGTTATTTTAAAAATCGAATGCAAACTGTTGAGTTATGTAGTAGTGATACGGGATCAGTATTAAAGTCAAACTCGATGCCTATAATGACCGGCGCCCCTCAAGGTTCAGTACTTGCACCAACGCTATTTGCTATTTACAGTGCCGACCACAGAACATCTAATAATTAGTTAGAAGGGGCATAGCACGTAATTTGTATGGGAACCGCTGTCGCCGTTTCAATAAACACTACTAACGAAAATGAACAAATACGCACGAGGATTGTTATGTGTGCATGAAGTAGGCGTGACTCTGTAGCTAGGGATTGATTGTCGATAAATTTTTATCGGTATTTATTTTCGCAAGGTATACTTATTCATTATATACTTTTATACTTTTTGATTGAAATTACTTACTCCGTCGACAGACTCATATTTCATCATGGCCTCCGAAACAAAGTTTTTTCCAATTACCGCACATGAAGGCATTTTTACGTAATTAAGTCGCAGTATTTTGCAGTACTTTTCTCCGTTGGAGTTTGCGAGTCACTAAACAGCGCAATCGCGTGTTTTTGTGCGATGTGCGCATTTGATCACAGTATTGGCGCGCCTACCTTGCCCACAATTCCTTTCTAACTAATTATTAGATGTTCTGTGGTGCCGACATTGTCAAAAATATTCATCACTGCAAATATCATTTGTACGCTGACGACATGCAGGTGTACGTTTCCTTTGACCCCCGGAATACCCTTGAAGCCGTTAATAAAATTAATGAGGACCTGGATCGGATAGCAGCGTGGTGCCACATAAATGGACTGGTTCTAAATGGGCAAAAGTCAAAATTTTTGATATTAGGATCTAAAAATCAGATAAATAAAATTTCCGAGCAGGGAGCGAACATACACATCCAAGGAGCGAATGTCGAACGTGTAGGTGAAGCTCGTAATTTGGGACTATTGATGGATGAAAAGCTACAATTCGAAAAACACATATTAAACACTAGCCGAAATTGTTTTTATAGGCTAAAGGTGTTATACCAAATTCGACAATATTTGAGCACTGACATTCGCATCAAACTATGTGATTCCCTTATCCTATCCAAATTTAACTACATGGATGTGGTATACGGTCCTAGACTGCTAGCCCGCAGTCGCCAGCTTGTGCAAAAGGTACAGAACGCGTGCGCAAGATTCTGTTTCTCCATTCCCCCCCGCACGCATGTCACTCCCTATTTAAATAAAGGAAACATTTTAAAAATGGAATCTCGTAGGAAACTACATCTAGCCTCTCTTTTGTTTGGTGTTCTACATACTCAAATGCCTCCATATCTCGCCGCGAAGCTGACGTGGACTCGCGACATCCAGTCCGCTAAAACAAGGAAACGGGGCACGTTGTACATTCCCCGTCATAAAACTCACGCTTTTAAGGGAACATTTAAATTTGCCGCATCCAAGATCTGGAACGACTTGCCGCCGCCGGTGGTCAGTCTGAAAACCATAAAATCTTTTAAGATTAAATTGAAAATACACCTTATGAACCTGTTAACCCCACATAACTCCATAAAAACAATAAAATAAATCAATCATAACTTGCAATTCAGAATAAATAATGTAATAATTAGTAAATACAATTAACAATCAATATGTTTATAATTATAATACTATAGTTCACAAGACATTCCATAATATAACATTTATTAAACAGTACACAAAAATAATAATTAATAACTACTAAATAATAATACAAAGTTAAAAAAACTTACCAAATAGGTTGTAGACTATAAGCATTATAATTGGTTCAAGCGTCATCTCCATGAGTTTTGTATGCAAATAATGTAAGTATATACTCGTAAATAATTATTAAATTGCTGGCATGGTACATATCGCGCAAGAAAACACGGAAAACCCATGGGTGTCTAACGGCTGCCTCGGCGCAGCAGATAGTAAAATCATAAAATGTTTCATGGCGGGCCGCAACGCCATACCCTTCCCCCCCCCTGGTTTCCTCCCCTTACCCATCACAATGCGAATCTATGGAGCGAGCGCTCATCTGCGCGGTGACGCATCAATTAATAATAACAATTGTAATATATTGGCGGATATTACTTGTATTATAATGTAAAGTACCAGACACTGTCGTCCGTGACTTGCTAAACCTAGGACACACTGAAAATCAGCGCCGTAGTTAATACTACGGCACAATGCTGAGTGTGCTCCTATTTCTAGGCCACTGGACACATGCGAGCGTAATATATAATAGTAATAATTTTGTAAGGAGGTGCATGTTTTTTATTTTATTTTTTTTATTTGTTATTCTGTTTTTTTCCTGTTTTTTGTATGTGTTCGTGGCCTTGTAAATAAACTTATTCTATTCTATTCTATTCTATTCTAAAACCCGTATTATTAAATCGATCCTGAGATCTCTGCGATCTCAAGATTCGGTTTGAGATGCTGACATATTATGTCAGATCGTATGTAAAAGTGACATAATATGTAAGATGTGAGCTAGTGCGCCGAGATCGGTTAATTGTATGGGCTTAAGAGTTCTTTTATGGGTGTGCGTTGTCTGCCAACCAATCCGCAAGTTAGTAGGCCTGTACTTCTCGCATCGTAAAGTGAGATCCGAGGCCAGCAAAGACAGTTTTTGATTTCGATAATGATGATAAAAATGTGATAAAAATCCACTTATCCTTTGACTTGAAAAAAAAAATTCTTGGCGGCCAACGCATCAGTGACGCCTTAACAGTCGCTGATGTACATACTACATAGGCGACGATAGCCTCTTACCATCAGATGGATCATCAGCTCGTTTGTCGGCTATTTCCATAAAAAACCGGTCAATTTCAAGGCTACTTCTTTGTTCCAGGCCACAAGCTGCGATGGCTCTTCCTCCTTCTAGCAGTGCATCTAGCAGCGAGTTCGTCTGACAAACGGCCACATTTCGTGGTAGAACCACCAGCGCGGGTCCTGTGGCCTGCCACACGGGGGGCCTACGCCACGTGCCGGGCTACAGGACACCCCACTCCTGATGTGCACTGGGTCACAGCCGAGGGCCAGGTCATCACCACTATACCAGGGTTAAGGTCAGTAACTTAGTAACTAGTCATCTATTAAAACTGAAACCGATCGATGTCTGTACATGGAGATGTTTGAACTAACTAAATAACTAAACTAAGACACTAGATTCCCTATGTCGTGAGTTCCATGGACTACATACAAAGACAAGAACAAATACACTCAGATCGAGAACAGTTACTTTAAACTGGTCATTACAATTTCTGCCTTGCTGGAAATCCATCCCACGGTCCTCATTAATTCCGTAAAAAATTACTGAATACCGATAGTTACATCTAGGTAGAAAGTAACAGTAAACTAATAACACTACGGAAATAGATACAAAGAGTTTTTGCGTAACATACATTTTATATCTATTATATTTACGTTATAAAACACATAATATGTTACATATTTTACAAAAATATGTTCGAAAATTAAATAATAAACAACTTATTTCTATACTTTCGAAGTATTTTAATAGGATAATTTATATATATCCTATATACCTACTTCAAAAGTAATACATTATCCAGACTTCATATAATATGGTTTTTGCCTCACGATGAAGAAGATGACATAAGGAAACTTTCGCATTTCATAATAAATATCTTACCTAAAGATTGGATGAGGATAAAACTGTTCGGATAAAACTCGAATACAAACTTCACTACCTAATTATCGCGATATTCAAGACACTTCTATCAAACTTCCAAGAAAGCTTAGAAGCTAATAGGGATGTTGACTAATTTTAGGATTCAATTTTATTTTATAGATAGAACCTCAATATTCACGAAAAAAATATATAAAAATAATAATCTTCAATTTAAAAACCAAAATTGATAAATAAAAATCACTATCAAATTTCCTACCAAAAACGTCACGTGACGTCATAAAACGATATTCAATACTATCTGTCTACTAAGTTTGTTGAATTTCCATATAAAATTGTTCCAATGACGTCATATTCTCAAAATGGCGTTTGAGGTCACGTGACAGTGAGTACAATTTTTAACATTTTAAATTAATGATATTTAATTTATTGTGATTGATTTCAATAAAAGAATCATATTTTAGGCTTTTAAATGTTACCACTAATATTTTAGACATAAATTTATATTAATTTATAATTAGTGTCAACATCCCTATTAACGAACTTTGCAAACATAAAAATCTGTTTCAAAGATAATAAGCACTATTTTAAAGTAACACATAAATAACATTTTAGAAATTTTTTGGGTCAAGCTATTATTCTTGTCTCAGAAGAATGCAACAGTTCTCTTCTATTTCTGAGCTTAATAAATCGGTCTCGCGGCAGAAAATGTTATGCTTCGTTGTTACCTCTCATTTGTCGCGCTATTTCTAGAATAATGAAAACTGCAATTTTCTATTTTGAATCTGCTTATTATTGCTGCTCATCTTAGTATAATGCTTCTTGCTTTTAATACGCTGAAAAAATAAATTCTATGTAACATCAACACTTCATTTTTGCTTCACTAGTTGTACCTATAGTCATGACTGTTTCTAAAAGTTTTGAGTTAAACCACACAAACATAATAATACATGGTTAAACTTAACTTTGATCACTCAAAAGAAAAAAGTAATGTGTAGTAGCGAATTATTTTTGTAATTTTATATTAATTTTAAATATGTTCAAAATAGAACTATGAAATAAAATGTGGTAGAGATATTTTATATGGCGATGCATACTCGTACATTTAATAATTGTATTGAAAATATTTGAGCCTATTTGGTATTAAGGTTTTTAAATTAAAATACCGCTGCTGCGAGCTGTTCAGGGATTTGATTCCAGGCAGGATAGATTTTATGTGATTGGTCAGTGTTTTTGTTCCGCATTTTTTTATTTTTGCGTGTGTGTACACCATAGATTAATTATTTCTTTTTTGGATATCTGTGCAAATGATGCACACGTTCACGGGAGTCAACTTAATTACAACTAAAGAGTAGTTATCTAGATTATAAAAATATCGTTTTAATTTTATTTTAAATGAATAAGATAAATTTTAGCATAACTATATGTGAAACATTATCGAAGTTGCGAAGTGAAAACTGAATAGATCGATCTTCAAATTATTTTGAAGCTACTTGGTAACTTGCAAAAGTCGAAGACGGCTCCATTAAATAAACTACTCGAACTTCAGCTATATTTTATAAGTGTGCGATACCCGAGCAAGCAAGTTGGTATTTACTGCTGGGGCCTGGGGAATTCCTTCAAGTATTATACAGGTTGGTGTGAGAATAGGTAGGATCTAGTCCGATTCAAGATTAATTAGCATAGTTATGGAATGCTACTCACCAGGGTTTGGTATTACGAAGACATCAAAACGTCAATTACTTCCGCTTAAATCACATAATTCATAAAAATCTTTCATATCAGGTAGTTGTTAGCTATGATTAAATCTAGACACGCGGCAGCGTGTCCAGCCAATGTTCAAAAAAAGGGAACTAGTAACGCAGCGCCATGTATTATATTACACTAACCATTTCGAGCTATTTTTGACCCCTTCACAACTCGATACCTATTTATCCTACATACATGAAAGGCAAATTTATTAAAAGCTCTTAGCTTATTTAGAATTCAAAATGTAGCTGAACTGACATAGGATCAACCTAACCTACTTCCATATGGCCTAGAAATTTGATATTTGGCATCATGGCGTATACAAAGGGAAAATATAAAAAACTGAAAATTATTGCGGGTCCACTGTATAGCACCTGTGGTATAGATTAATTTTACAAATAACAATAAGTATGTTCATTATCAATAAATACTAATAATTTCTAGACAGAAAGTATTAATATCTCGTCAAAAACATAAATGTGGAATGAGAGCCAAGTTCAAAAAAAAAGAATTGATATCTAAATGGATGCCAAGTTCTGTGTAGAAAATCTTAAAATTTTTGTCACAAGAATATGTAATTCAAGGTCTACATTTGCTTTGGCTAGTTTTCATTAGTTAGCTAACAAACAAACCAAATTTTAGAAAAGTAACATATCAACCTAACAGACTTAACGAAGATAATTATGCAAATATAATATAGCCTGTCCCTACGTGAAAACTAGCCAAGTCAAATGTAGAGACAATATTTATCACATTGACCAATTTGTTTGATTTAAGACATTAAACATCTACGGAAAGTAGTACAAATTGTAGCATGGATACGAGTCAGTTATAAACTGCGCGCGTTCTGATCTAAGTTATATGCTCCTAACGGACTGCGATCTCAAACTATGTAGCTAACTCGAATTCGAAGCGAGGACAAGGAAGTCCGACGTGTGCCAAAGTTTCATTCCACAAGTCAAGCTTGTATTGAATTGTGTGATATTGTATCTTGCGCGAATATTATTGTCAATATATATATTGACAAATGTAGTCACAACAACATAATATGTAGTTATTGTTCAAAAAATTAAAATCGCGCTTTCATTGTAGGCTTCATCAGACCTTAGATATTAATTGAAGAGTATTTCTCAGAACAGATCAAAGGAGCCCAAAATCGATATTATGTTTGCGTTGTTTTATTTTAGAACTAACGGTCTGCCCACGTTTTCCGGGGTAACGTTATTCCATTCCAAAATGTTCCAGTTCACTGTCTATCCTAGTAGATTCCAGTCTACCTGTGTGCTAAAGGAGATCCCCAATTTTCGGCCTCGAACCATATGTAATCTGTGCTAGAACATCGGACTAGACAAGAGTAAACTATATACCAAAAAATTCGTCTTATTTATAAGATAAACATATTTAAATCTTAGCTTCAGCTGCTGTTGCCAAATGAACAAAATAATGCAAAAAAGTTTTCACAGTATTTACCTCATTACATACGATTTTATAATCGATTGAATCGATTGATAATGATCGATTGATGGAACATAATAATATATTTTATGTATTATTTAGTGATTATAATTATAATATTAATTTATTTTTTACATATTTTCGTATTCCATATAAATCAAAACTATGTAATATATTATAATTACCATTCAATCGTTACGCTAATTTTATTAAATTACATTTTGAATATTTTGACATCGATTAATCGATTGATAACAATGATGATGTAATCCCTAATAATGTCATTTTGGTAACCATAGTACATATTTATAAATAACACCACTGTATTGTCATATTTGTCATCGATCTTTCATCTTTCTACGCGTGTTCTTGTATATTTTTACTATAAAAAAATTTTTTCAGCGTATTTGGAGTCCTATTTACTATTGAAACTCATCGACACGTACACAGTGATTTTAATTTTCTATTGTATTCGCTTTCGTACTTGTGTTTTGGTGAATGTGTTTCGCAGTTTCGCTACAATTTCTTGCAAACCAATACTATATGAATATGGACTCCTTAATCGCCTGTTTTGTGACTGACAAAGGTTCAGAATAAGTCCTGAACACTGGATAACGTACCCTATACATCTTTAGAAGATCAGGAAGTTGCTGTGGCCATACTTACAATGAGTATATTATGGTATCTTGATTGGGCAAGGTACTAACGAAATATAACGCCTCCTGCACAACTACACGAAATATTAATATAATATTATAATGATAACTAATAAAATCTCTTGAATTATGCAATAGCTTTTATTATACAACCTTTTTATGACATTCGTTTTGGGTGAAAACCATTGAAGTAGTAGATATTATAATAGACACCCGCCAACGTAAGAGTAACATACATATTAAATAGCACTGTGACACGAATATGACATAATCATAACCTATAAATTAAGGTGATTCATTCTAGGATTTCCTTAGTTGGCCATTGCTGGCAGCCGTGAAAATTGGAGAAATTGAACTTTTTGCAATAATCTAATTAACAGCCAACTTCCAGTCTTGTCTACTTAGGCCTGAGTTTCTATGGAAACTGGGGTTCTCCTTTCAGCTCAATCAAGCACACAAAATTTAACATGAAAGATTTAATTAGATAGACAGGCACCGGGATAGGTAGAAAACGCTTTTGAAAACACGCTAAAGTAGGTATGCGTAATAATGTGATAAAGTTAATTTTTTTAGCAAGATAAATAGTTCTATTGCACTTATTCGAAAATGAGGCAAGTTTTAGTTTTTTTTTTAATTAATCAACGTTTATTCATCGTGTAATGTTAAAGTTAGCGTCTAGATACTAGTAAATATACCCATGTTACCTATATTTTTGTCCTACTTATATAATCAAACTCTCAGCTTCTTCATTTCAATATTAATTTACATAGAAAGTAATGTTAAGACTCCTGTTACACGCTTACATTAACGAAATTAACGAACTTTGAGTCACGTATCTGAATAGCAACTCTAGTAAATGACCGTCTATTCACAGCCACCTAGGTGCGGAGATGAGCAAAGTTTTAACTATCCTACGCCTGAGACCGATACGTGAGATATTCCATCGATTCTCTAATGATGTTAAGGATCTTGTAGTCTTGTTTAATCAACGTTTGTATCAGAGCACATATAACAGATAACGTTTGAATCAGATTGTTTTGGTCAAAGGTTCGAATGACAACGTTTGGTTTTTCACATCTCAGACGTTGGAAAACGGTTAGTTTTCTTATGAGGATAAGTGATTTCCCGGTGTGTGCTACTACGCAAAAAAAGTTCGAAAATGTTCCTAAAGCATTGTTTTTAGTGGTCTCAAACCAAATTCGCATTATTGTCTTTCAAATGAATTTTCTACGGAAGAGCGGGACGTCCTGGCACAGGTAAACTTCTTACTTAAAAGGATGTCCCAACAACGGAACAATGTATAACTCATTTTTTCCAATAAATCATTTTCATTTTTCATTTTTTCATTTTTCAAATGAATCCATTATGGGGCATATCAGTTGGATAGTTTCAAAGTTTCTAAAGGACACCTGTACAAAAAAAAAATTGTGTTTTATAAAAAATATTATATTTATAGATTAAAAAATTGTTTAAGACAATCCATAAAGTTTTCTTAGTCGTGTCCTAGTCTTTAATCTTTAATGAGAGTTGTTTTATTATTCGTCGGTAAAGATCTATTAGTAAATCATCGTAGTCCATGGCCATTCATTGGATGTCGTCATCGAGCCGTTTCCGGTCACAATAAAAGCTGTGAACCAGTTTCTTAACTTTTGTTGATTGAGATTATAAACTTTTACTATCTTAGTTGAGAAGTTCATCGTTTTATAATATAACTTGAGATCTTAGTCGGTGTAGCAAGTTTGTGGCTATGCAATTAACACTTTGAGCAGTGGCCTCATTATTTTAGTTATTAATCAAAAATTATTTATCAACATGACGAATAGCTGGTATACTCGTAATACCTGGGAAGGACATTTGAGTTACAGGTATATATGTGTTCTCGGGGGATGGCTGTTTGTTTTGTAAAACTATGATTCGCTAGTGCTCTGACTGCAGCTTCAACCACGTTTTCTGGGACAATGAGTACACGTCTTATTTCATGAAAATCCGTACTAAATTCATTGAAGTATTATTACTAGCGTATAGAACCGACACCGCGAACACTATGTATGTCGCCATGCATTGGCGCCACGTGGCTTCAATCTTCAATGGATTCGTTCGATTTTGAAAGGAGAACGGGGGCTCAATTTTGAAAATCGAACCTCCCGGGCGGGACACACATTTTGTTCGAGATATCTGTTCTATGACATTATACTTCAATGACTAAATATGAAAATCCGTTTAGTAGTTTTTGCGTCAAAGAATAACAAACATCCTTACATCCTCGCAGACTTTCACATTTGTAATATCGCACCCTCAGTGGAAAAAAGGCATAAGTCATTTTACTTTGAATTTAAGTTATTAATATGATTGGAAAGAGGGACAGAAGATGCATATGCTCAATTTTTTTTTCAAATTTTTGTCATTAATCTAGACAGTTTTATGCATGAAATCGTAATGTAAATTCCTTTGACTACTTACTGATAATTTAACATTTTTTTCTCTCCTGTAAAATTGCAATTTTCATCTTATTCCTTTTTTCCACTGAGGGTGCGATATTAACAGTAAGGATTGTTTGAAAATTGCTTGTCTAAAAATTATCCATAATGTTCTCATTGCTGTTATAAGATATGTAAAATCGGACATTGTTAGCCTAGTGGGTTTATAGTCTCTACCATTTCATTCAGAGAGCTCAGAAGTGTGACAAAATGAATGTAAGAATGTAAAATATCGTCCTTTCTCCAAACAACTTCGACAACAATAGCGTGGTAACTTTGGCCAATAGTATCATTGTTGTCGTCAACATACGTACACTGGCATATGGATAAACAACTCCGTTCGAAACATATTTCACAGTTGCAGAAAATCGTCAGAACGCAAAGTTTTACACGACTTAACAACACGATAAACTTGCAAAAGCGAAGCGAATAAATGGCGGAACATTGCAAAGTCCCCCATTTTATTCAATACCTTGTATTGTTACTTTCAGAGCGAGTAATATTCTCACGTACATATTTGTAACATAGTAACACCAGCCCGGCAAAGTTCGCGAACTTTCGAATATATTCGTATAACTTCGACAGAGACTAATTTATCGCCGCCTTTTTCATTAACTTGTATTGCGATTGGTTCGGCCGGGGGAAATTGGGCTCATTAAGGTAAAATATTATCTTGCAAATAAAATGGTGTTCCATTTTACGCACCGTTACAAAGACATAATAACATTTGTCTATTGTTAAGCAATTGATTGATGTTAATTGTTATACTTTAGGGCGATCTCATTTCTGCAGACTACACCGTTAGATAAAATTGTCGTTCATTGGTATTATAATACGTGCCTTACAAAAAGAATAATTATGTTTTTATTTAAATATCTATTGTAAATAATGTTGATAAAGTTTAATAATGGCGATAGAAAGAACCAAATTACCTTTCAGTTTTTATTCAATCGAATTAAGAACTGAAACAGTCAAACAACAGTCTCAATTTAGACTATGATTTAGACAAATATTTAAGATGACGAACGATGTTTAGGTTTGAATGTTAAAAATAATTAATTGATTTTAATAAAATAAATATACGACTAGTTCAACAATTAACATAAATTTTAACAGTATTATGGGTATATATAACCAAAGTACAGTTAATACAGGACTTATATTAACTAATAAAGTCCCCAGAGATTCTGTTTGGGCGGGATTTCTACACGAATATACAACCTGCTTTACATACGGCGCTGTGTCGCGCTGCAAAGTTGGGTGGGTGAGATGGCCACCTAGTTTACAAGGCTGTATAATACGACAACAATAAGGATCTTAACATACCGTGTTAAGGATGATTTTCGATTGCTGAACCCACATGGGATTCTTCGCGTATAACTCGTGTTGATGCTAACATAGCTGTGTTGACTTTACCGAAGTTAAAGTTTACTTCGGATTCGGACAACTTCGTGAACTTGCTCCAGGGTTTATTCGTTCGAAGAACTCTCGGTAAAATCGCCAGTACGTGACCCATTCTCGAGGTAAATGTTTTTGAAGTTGAAGTAAAATTAATATGTTTATTTCTCATAGGCCGCCGGCTTCACCCAAACGTAAGTGATCGACTGAGTTCGGCAATTTCGAATAGTTGGAAGATGGATGAGTGTACTAATAGCAAAATTTTCTGAAGGTCTTTCATGCTTTAAAGGGCATGTCAAGTCCTCAATCATGACTGTTATCGTAATATAGATAAAATATGCTTTAAGTAATATCAGTCTGCGCAGGTCACTTCGGTCCTGGCCTTTATTATTGAAAAGAAAACACAACATTGGACCGTGTCTTCCCTAAAAAAATCGTTTCTAAATAAAATAAAATTTAAACATAATTGAGGCCATTTTGCATAGAAAACTAACAATGAAACATGAATTTCAAACAACATTCAAAGAGCAGGACATGGAGTATTTCTACGTCAATAGAAAGATTTGAAAAATGCGATGTAAAAATCTATAGATTCTAATCATCTATACTAATATTATAAATGCGAAAGTAACTCTGTCTGCTACTCAATAACGCCTAAAACACTGAACCGATTTTGATGAAATTTGGTACAGATATGGAATTGAGCTCGGGAATGAACATAGGATACTTTTTATCCCGGAAAATAGACGTGTTCCTGAGGGATAACTATTCCACGCCAAAACCACTGAACCGATTTTGATGAAATTTGGTACAGATATAGAATTGAGCTCGGGAATGGACATAGGATACTTTTTATCCCGGAAAATAGACCTGTTCCAGAGGGATAACTCTTTCAAGCCACTTAACCGATTTCAATGAAATTTGGTACAGATATAGAATTGAACTCGGGAAAGGACATAGGATACTTTTTATCCCGGAAAATAGACCTGTTCCTGAGGGATAACTCTTTCAAGCCACTAAACCGATTTTGATGAAATTTGGTACAGATATAGAATTGAGCTCGGGAAAGGACATAGGATACTTTTTATCCCGGAAAATAGACCTGTTCCTGAGGGATAATTCTTTCAAGCCACTAAACCGATTTTGATGAAATTTGGTACAGATATAGAATTGAGCTCGGGAATGGACATAGGATACTTTTTATCCCGGAAAATAGAGCTGTTCCTGAGGGATAACTCTTTCAAGCCACTAAACAGATTTTGATGAAATTTGGTACAGATATAGAATTGAACTAGGGAAAGGACATAGGATACTTTTTATCCCGGAAAATAGACCTGTTCCTGAGGGATAACTCTTTCAAGCCACTAAACCGATTTTGATGAAATTTGGTACAGATATAGAATTGAACTTGGGAAAGGACATAGGATACTTTTTATCCCGGAAAATAGACCTGTTCCTGAGGGATAACTCTTTCAAGCCACTAAACCGATTTTGATGAAATTTAGTACAGATATAGAATTGAGCTCGGGAAAGGACATAGGATACTTTTTATCCCGGAAAATAGACCTGTTCCTGAGGGATAACTCTTTCAAGCCACTAAACCGATTTTGATGAAATTTGGTACAGATATAGAATTGAACTTGGGAAAGGACATAGGATACTTTTTATCCCGGAAAATAGACCTGTTCCTGAGGGATAACTCTTTCAATCCACTTAACCGATTTTGATGAAATTTGGTACAGATATAGAATTGAGCTCGGGAAAGGACATAGGATACTTTTTATCCCGGAAAATAGACCTGTTCCTGAGGGATAACTCTTTCAAGCCACTAAACCGATTTTGATGAAATTTAGTACAGATATAGAATTGAGCTCGGGAAAGGACATAGGATACTTTTTATCCCGGAAAATAGACCTGTTCCTGAGGGATAACTCTTTCAATCCACTTAACCGATTTTGATGAAATTTGGTACAGATATAGAATTGAGCTCGGGAAAGGACATAGGATACTTTTTATCCCGGAAAATAGACCTGTTCCCGAGGGATAACTCTTTCAAGCCTAAAAAACTGAACCGATTTTGATGTTTGGTACAGATATAGAATTGAGCTCGGGAAAGGACATAGGATACTTTTTATCCCGGAAAATAGACCTGTTCCTGAGGGATAACTCTTTCAAGCCACTAAACCGATTTCGATGAAATTTAGTACAGATATAGAATTGAGCTCGGGAAAGGACATAGGATACTTTTTATCCCGGAAAACAGACCTGTTCCTGAGAGATAAGGTCAAATTTTGTTACATGTAGTTGATAGATTCGTTATATTTTGTGAAGCGATTTTTATGACTCTTTTTAGGGTTCCGAAGTCAAAACAGAATTCTCATAGTTTCATCATGCCCGTCCGTCCGTCCGTCCATCCATCCGTCCGTAGCATGGCCCTTAGTGCTAGAAAGCTGTAATTTAGCAAGGATATACATGTTTATTTAATATTCTGGTAGAATAACATTTTTAAAAATATGTTTTTAGGATACCTCTCCTAGAGGTAATATAGGGATAATTTTTTCCGTCACGCACCCCATAGTGCGGGGTATCGTGGAAAAGGTCTCTCAAAAATAATATGGGTCTGCTAAGTCCATTTTTCGATTGAGGGGTCTGTTTGCGAAATATTCGTAAGTGGCTATATTATTCTCGTATTAGCATACGTAGTTATTGAGTTCTATAAACTTAGAACTTCGGAACCCTATATCACCAGTGACCTGATACGCTATTAGCCGGTTTTAGCCGGTTTTTTAACCAACTTCAAAAAAGTAGCAGGTTCTCAGTTCGACTGTTATAAAACAAAAATTAACTTTAACATAATTTGAAAAATCAATCTTTAAAGGGTTAATTCAGGGAATGTTTATACGAAACTCCGTCATTTTTAGGGTTCTGAAGTAAAATCGGAACCCTAATAGCTTCGTCATGTCCGTCCGTCAGTCTGTCCGTCTGTCCAAAGCAAAGTGCCGAGACCCTTAGTGCTAGAAAGCTATAATTTGGCATGGATATACATATTTATTAAAACTCCAATATCGTAGAATAAACTACTGAAAAAACTTTTTTTTTCGTGGTACCTCCACTACAGGTAACGTGAGCGTTATTTTTTTATTCATCCTTATAGTGTTGGGTATCGTTGAAAAGTTTTTTCAAAAATATTATGGGTCTTTTGAGACCATTTTTGGATGTAGAGTTCCGTTTGCAAAATATTTGGCTTGAAAGTGCTAATTTTGGGTACCCAAGTCAAGTCAAGTGTCCCCCCTAACGGCTAAACGGTTGGAGTTGGACAAGTGAAAAAATTCTCAAAAATATGGATAACGATGGATTTATAAGGAAAACTATCAAGGCTATGTTAACATAAGTATCGTAGTTAATGAGTAATAGTCAATAAACTTACTACTTTGGAACCCAATATTGCACGTGGCCTGACACGCATTTGCCCGGTTTTTTAAGGTAAAACTGTGAAAGTTGGTAGTTAGTATGTAATCTTACATAAAACAAATATAACTGTAACATGATTGTTTGGTAATACATTCCCTAAGGGCTAAAACTAGAGGTTGTAAGTTTAGAGTATGTTTGAAGTAAGAAGTTGTAAAACGAACAGATGAGTCACCTCATGGTAAGTGGTCACTTTCGCCAATGTACATTAGCAACGCTAAACGAATCACTGATTTGCTGCTGCCCAAAAAGAAAAGAAAGATATTTTTTTTGTGTATTCTGTAAAATTACAATGTAAATTTAAAATTCAAAAACTCTCAGGCCCTGACTTAAACCTCTAAATTCTAAAAAGTTCAATTATTTTGGGACCTTTCCTATGGGTGGGTCATTAATGGCTCACTACTGAGCACTCACTCTTGAGGACGCCTAGAGCATACTCCACCACTTTGCTCCAGTGTGGATTGATGGAGGGATTAGAAATCAACCCAAGTGTCGGAAGTCATTACGCCGGGCGAGGACCTTCAATATGTCATAACGACTGTTACCTTACGACAACAACCGGGACCGACAGCCTTACGTGCCCTCCGAAGCTCGGAGAGCTCAAGAATTTTTTGCCACTAGCGGTCACCTATCTAACTACCGACCGCACTCGCTATTGTTTAACTTCATCGATTACTATTATAACCGACACAAGCCGCTGCGCCCGGGCTATGCATGCTTCTCCCGATGGGTAATTAATGGGTTCTATGAACATGTCACTTTTGCTGTAATTTTGGTGAAGAGTTTAGTATCTTGCTGACTACCAATCACGCTACAATATCAGATCGTAGTTATCATTTCATTATCAACACTAAAGATTTGTTTAATATTTTACTCATTTACATAATACGATATATGTACTAACTGTAGGTGTTTTAGCTTCAACCCATAATTTTATTAACTATTACAAGGCACGGGTCTCCTCTCTTCATAGTAGGGACAAGTTTGCTGTCAATTTATGAAAACCATGTTTTATAATGAAGGGATCTTTATTTTCGGCGTACGAAGTCGCGGGTAACAGCTAGTAATACAATATAATAGAGCTGAAGAACTGTCAGTCGGATTTTTGTAATTTAATAGGTAAAACTTTACATTTATTAGACGCATAATTTAGACATAATTTAGACAATATGAATATACTAAATACTACTGAAATACTCATAAGGGCAGATACGCGATAAAACTCCAAAATGAGGGGTGAAGTTGCTACGCGTATAATTGAGCGACAGAATGTCAGATCTATTACAAATGTTTAAATAGATAAGATACGCTATCCAAATAGCTATGTTTTAGATTAAATGGGTTTCAATAAATTATAGCTTTAACCCGTTAATGGGCCACTATAGGGAACGGGACCATGGGTCTCCAGTAAGACCTAAAGCATACTCCAACAGGCTGCTCCAATGAAGATTGGTGAAGGGCTTTTGGCTATGCTATAAGGCTATGCTAATAGTCACATAGCTTTGAGAATGCTATCTAATGATAACAACCGACGGCATTACGTGCCCTCCAAAGCACAGATTAATTTTAGCATATTTACTATACGGGTATGTAACCTTTCATTAAGTTTTATTAAATTCGTTTCGTAGTTAGAGTATGGAGGAAAAACAAAAGATTGTCTAAGCTATCAACCAACTGTTTTAACTTAAATATTACAACAATATGAACACCATAGTTCATAATGCTCATTTTTATATGTATCTAATATCATAACTGCGCGAACACTGGAACAAAGGCGTGGAAAATTAAATTGCAAAACTTTTAACTACTTATTATACGCTATCGTAGAGATAGGGTAGGATACTCTTATGTAGTCGTCGGATAGGTGGTTCAATTTTGTCCAGAAGTACTTGGGAAGCACAATGTTTTGTAATGGCTTCATAAACTACTTTAATGGAGGCACTGTCCGTATTGTGCGCTAGAAATTTCGCTACCTTTTAAAACAAAACATCTCTCAAATAGTTTCAACGGCAAAAGTTTGAATATTTTCTGTGTCTAGTTGAGTATTCAAATAATTTTACTGTAGGTATGCAAATCGTTAATTATCATCAAATTTATTCTAAACTGAATTGCTAGAATTAGTTTGAACTCATAAAAGATGTACTGTATATATTATGAAATGGAGTCGACCAATTACAGTTGAATGGGAAGGATATTATAAGTAAAAAAGAGGTAGATATGTCACTAACGCACCGAAAATGAAGAACTAACAGCAGTCAATTGACCTCGTCTGCTCGTAGTCGCTCTGTCATTAAAAGACGATAGGCAGTTTTGTTGTTGTCAGAAGTGATTGAGATTTGACATACAACGTTAAAATGCCTTCGTGTATTATTGTAGTGCGATTGCTGTAGTGAGACAAAAGATAAACGTGTGTGTGTTGTAGCTCTTTTCGGAACAGATTCTTTGGTTGATTTGTAAGGGCATGACGTATCTATAGTTTTTAATATCATTGCTGAATGGCGACAATTTCAACACTCGTTAATTGAATAAAACATTTTGATGAATTTTTATTTTAACTTTTCTGATATTTAAAATTTCAAATCAGAACACAAATTTAACTGAATGTTTAAAATTACGACCACAGGCGTTTAAAAAGTCCAAATCAGTAAAAGTCAACATCACTTTTACTTCAATTACCCCTTTTGACACAGAAATGGCTTTAACTTTTGAATTTCCCTCTAAAGTGGCCAATATTGTACTTTTTTGGAAGTTCCATTTGACGGGCAAGTTTTGAAAGTATTATACCACCATTTTTCACCATCTGTTCCCATTGCTGAGTGGGACAAAATTTAAAATAAAAATGTCGCTACCTTTTAAAACAATGAATCTTTCAGATAGCTAAAACCTATTTTCTCATGATGTCCTTATACTACGTCGTTCACGGTTGGCTCCAGAGTAGGGAACTCCTCAGCGATCAACAGAATAAGCATAAAATAATAAAATTAATTTTATTATTTTATACAGATATCAGTGCTTAGCTTTGAAAAATAAAATAAAATAATAAATAAACGCTTACACACATACAGTAGGATTTCCTGTGTCGCGGATGTCATGGAAAACACAAATTAGACATCACTATAACAACACCCATGACCCGAGTACAAATATTTATCTCTTACATAAATATTTGCACCAGCCGGGAATCGAACCCGCTTTACAAGCAGGGTCGTTACCAGCTTGGTTACAGGATCCTTAAAGACCTTATTACATACATATTTTTTAAATTAACATACAACTCATTTTATGAATGACGATCATTTAAAATAAGACCAATTACATCAGTAAAAATCACATTGAAATTGGCTAAGCTGATTCTAAGATTACCATGTCAGATGCACAGACAAACAGATAAAAATACTACGTATCATTGCTAAAAATCTATTTCAATAATAAGTATCGTATAAGTAGCAGACGTCGCTCAGTAGGTACATACGCTTTATATGTTGCTTTAAAATTTCATCCCGATTAGACTTAAATTACTGGTACCTCTTGGTTTAACATTCTCTGTCACAGAATACGTAATAGTACAGACTCTGTTTATTAACAAAGGCTCTCATTACAGACATGTGTTGAACGACGGTCGGCTAGTGGTGGGAGCCAGACGCTCCTTGGTGGACGCTGGTGGTGGAGGCAACAGTGCGGTGTTGAGATGCAGGGCATCTAACAGAGCTGGTGTCACGTTGTCTAGGCCTGTGCTGTTACAACCAGGTATGGAGAACTATGCTTAATCAGCGATTTGGGTTTTCCTTTTTTCTTCTCTCTACTGTTTTGTCCCTTTTCTTTTTTGGTGTTACTGATGCCTATGTGAAACGGCGACCACTTACCATCAGGTGATTCGTCTGCCCATTTGTTGGCTAGTTGGTTAGTTATGAAATCCTGCTTAATAGTGTGTATGTGGTACGTAAGTAAGCGTATCTAGTGCAGAAATAACATTCAATATCTCCATCAAGGGAATAAAGAAAGAAAACAAACAAAAAGCGATCGTGAATATCAAAACGATGTTTTCCGAACAATTATGAGATTGCGATGTAACTGACGTTTATAATAAGTTAATGTTGGAGCTTGTGTGGAATTAGAATAAGCGGAATTTGGATATAACTAGCTGCAGTAACTTTGTTTGTGGACTGTTCGCGTGCCGTATTTGCAGCAGTTTTGATTCCGTTAATTAATGTACCTGTAAGTTGGCCCCTAACACTGTCAACTTAAAGTAGATTGCGTACATTTGTACACGTTTCTATACATAAAATAACAGTTGAGGTACTTTTAAGCTGCCTTAACGCAAATTGATGTTGCCTGTGTAATCGCTTATTATTTTTATGCTAACAAATTAAATGAGTGAAATAGTGCATTAAAATGAAGATTGCAAGATGGCAATGCAATTGTGAAGTGAAGTGATGCAAGTTGGGAAGTGACAGTTATCTGTCACTATGCAACTACCTACTGACCACTTTTGAGAACTTTGATAATTCAAAATTAAATATTTTTTTTACTAGGCCATGGTTTTGTAAAAACTTGCTGAACTTGAGGTTCTTTCAAACCTTTTTAATCTACTTTGGAATAACGTGGCTGTGTATTTCTTCTTAACAACAGAGCAAAATGCTTATCATAGTGAAAAAAATCTTTGATGTCAGTAGCATCATCAGTTGTACCTTGCCTGTAATCTGTAATTGGCAAGAATCACAGAAAGGATGGAAATAAAGGAACATTAAACATTAGTACATTATGAGATGTATGTCAGATGTAATGATAATGGGAAACCCACAAACAGGGCTAATGTAATAAAGAGATGTACGGGAAGAGGGAAACAAATTAAAACTTTGAGTTGGACCAATTAACTTTCCGTTACACAGCGAGGGAAATATGAAATAAAAAGTAAAAAACAGCTCACGGCCGTCCGAGTTTTTTTACGCGGCAAAACTTTTAATTAAGGGATTAAAAATGACATTAGAGTGAGTCGGAATAAGGTAACTTTCTTTTGTTCGCAAAAACTCCGCTAGAAATATTATTTGGCTATTACAATGATTACGTAAACATTCTGAAGGTCCCGTCGATCTTGTTAAAACTTACCTATTTTTCCGGGGACTACATAAAAAGAGGAATTCTTACTAACTTTGATGATGTGCCTCGGAAGTGCTTCTATAATGATTATACGCAAGATTTGAAAGGTATCTGTCGTCGACAAATTATTACAATAAAATAACAATGTCTTATCGAGCATTTTGCTTCCACGACTACTATGAAGACTACAAACCAAACTCCGACACTATATCCTAGGCCAAAGTAGTTTGGCCGGAAATCGGGTTTGGCCTATAACATATATAAAACAAAAAATATTTTTACGGATGTCCTATAAAGACTCTGAAACCATCCAACTGATATGCCTCATTTGAAAAGCGATAGTCTGAAGGTGGTTTGAGACCTCTAAAACAATGCATTAGGCATATTCAGTCCATTGATAACATCGATTTTCCACTTACGCCATACAACAATTTGAGGATAATATGTAAAAATGGCGCATTTAAACATACTGTCAACATATTTGTCATTCTCATCAAAATTTCAGCGTAGTGGAACACGCCGGATATCCACTAGTTTGTAATAAAAATTGAATTAAACTAACGTCATCAACAATTTACCGAAAAATAAACTTAAATGAGGTACTATGGGTACTATGATGTAGTGAATTAATTTGATGACAATTGTAGAAAGGCTCCAGACGTCATCTGACTTCTTAATATTTATAAAAATAAATAAGATACAATAATACAGTTATTTTTATTGAACGTGTTTTAAAAATACAGTCATCTATTTTTGTATCATAATGACAATAATCCGATTTCAGAACTTCATTAATATTAATCTCGTTTACGTCATGAAGTAAACAAAAGCCTGTATCAATTTAAGCCCTCTACTTTCGTATAGAAAAGTACTGTTTTTGTTCCAATTATTTTTCCACCGAGGGACTCCCAAAAGTTTTAATTAAAGATTAGATGACGTTATGTTGCTCGTCTCGAAAAATTGTTTCGTTATTAGAAAGACACTGTATCGAAAATAAGCCGAATCCCAGTAACTGTCTTAATTTAATATTACTAGTTCATAATATATTGGTTTCATTCTTAACATTATGTTATAATATCCGGATGACCGAGCTTTGCTCGGTTTAGTGTTGCTTAACAACGCCATTTACTGAAGTAGCTTTAGTATTGCTACTTGCCAATAGATGTCAGGAAGAGTATATTGTAGAAGTTTATCATTGCCTGAAAACACTGATAATGGTCGTAGCACACATATCATATCGTATCAACTCTTGCATGTCAGTATTCTTTGTATGAAACTCCCTACTGTAAAGCACACTTATCGGATTCGTAACGTAATCGCCTCGCCTCGAGACAAGCTCACGAACCGCGGTACGGTGCGTGGACGACTTGCCGTACCCGCGCTTACGTCTCACCGTACGCTATTCTTCGACTTTCCGTTTCTTCGTGCACGCCCCGCGCCGCGGCTACCGCTGCGTCGGCGAACTGCTGTCATTCGAGCCGTAAGCGCGGCGTCGCCTAGCCGTAGCCGAGTCGATTTGGAGCTGTTGGTCGGTTGGTAACGCGCTTACGTTAGGTTGACGGCGAGGCGATCCGGTCGTCATCCCTTTCCGAGTTGATATGTGCGCTACGACCATAAGACGGCGAGGCGATCCGGTCGTCATCCCTTTCCGAGTTGATATGTGCGCTACGACCATAAAACGACATTTTCTAAAAATGAATCCTAGCTATATCGATTTATCGCCCCGAAACCCCCTATATACAAAATTTCATGAAAATCGTTGGAGCCGATTCCGAGATGCCAATTATCTAATATATAAAATTCTCGTGTCACAGTTTTCGTTGCCATACTCCTCCGAAACGGCTTGACCGATTTTGATGAAATTTTTTGTGCTTATCCGGTATCTATGAGAATCGGCCAACATCTATTTTTCATCCCCTTAAATGTTAGGGGTAGTCCACCCCTAAATTTTTGGAACGAAGTTCCTTATCGCGCGTTGTGAATGAGGGCTAGACGGAAAATTTCGACACTTTTTGATTTTGCGAATGACCACACCTCTTTTTGAAGTGATTCAGACAGTTTTACAGAGATGGCTGAATAAACCCGAACCGAACCGACATTCATGTCATTAGGTCGATTACTTATATGTTTTAGAAAGAATCTCAACAGCGTGATTCAGAGTACATTTTTGTAGCGACATCTATTATTATTTGTTAAAATGCATTGAAGTATAATGACATAGAACAGACATCTGGAACAAAATGTGTGTCCCGCCCGGGAGGTTCGAATTTCAAAATTGAGCCTCCGTTCTCCTTTCAAAATCGAACGAATTCATTGTCGATTGAAGCCACGTGGCGCCAATGCATTGGGACATACATGGTGTTCGGGGTGTCTGTTCTATATGCTAGTAATAGTACTTCAATGTTAAAATGATATATTATGTTCTATTTACAAAGTATTCTTTATTATTTGAATTCAAATCATATTTGACATTCCAAGTTTCTACAATGGCGCTGTACAACAAAACAATACTTAAATCGAAAGGAACTTCGTTCCATCCGGGTATCCTTTGACACCTCTCATTTTTTTATTTATTTATTTTTTAGACAAAATGTTTAATTTCTATTTTTTTATGATACAACATACAAAAATAGATACAATCCTCAATTTTCACCCTTCTACGATCAACCCTTATTTTTTAATAGCCATTTTAGTAATTTAATCAATTGTTAGGCGATACAAAGTTCGCTGGGTCAGCTAGTATATATATATATAAACAAGAATTGCTCGTTTAAAGGTATTAGATAGATAGATAAATCCTACTAATACTATGAAAAAATCTATGGATGTTTTTATTCGTTGACGCAAAAACTACTGAACGAATTATCATGTTTAGCAAACAGGAAAACCATGATCTGTTGATCTAAATATAGGGTACTTATTATCGCAGAAAATGCAAGCAAAGCCGCGGGCAGAGTACTAGTAAGTGATAAATGATCTGACGACCCGTGTGGCGAAATGGTTACCATGCCGGATCGCCATGCCAAGGGTCGTGGGTTCGATTCCCAGGGAGATGGAAATTTCAATGATGAGTTTGAATTTCTGTTCTCGATCTGGGTGTGAGTTTTCATCTTAGTGTGTTATCCATGATACCCACGAGATAAGGAATCCTAGTGTGGGGCTATGAGTATGAGGCGTTTATAATTTATAATGAGCAGACGAGTCATGTGATCATAAGTTTCCGCCGCCGCCCATTGATGGTGTCTACCATTAGTCTACAGTCTTTTAGACTGCAAAATAATACCGAAGGCATCACTTGCAGATCAAGAAGAGTGTCAGACTTATCTCATGTTGGTTTCTCATCTCTAAGAAAGTAGCCGTGGTAGTAGTAGTATTAAATTAAATACTAAAAATAAAATATAAATTAGTTACTTTAGTTATTTATAACTACGCATGTAATTAAAAAAATTAGAGATATGCACAGTTCACAAACATACGTGACAGGCACGAGCACAGAGGCACGAGTGAAAGTAGCTTTGAACGACAGCGTTGTCTAACATTCAAAAACTAATTCAATTTGTTTATCCCTATTACAGCTGTAACATAATATGTTTACTCTTAATAAAACCTAATAGGTACAAACGCGACTTTTCTTGTTGTAAAATAGAAAAGGAAACAAAAAAATATAAATTATCTAACCCTGGTTTTATCACTTAATCTTGTTGTTAATGTGATGTCATTATCAAGAACAACTTTCCCGAGCTCTCGCTTCTTAAACCATTTTATAAACGGACTATTTAACGAACTCAGTGTCTTCATTATTCAAATTTTATGAAACATTAAATGAAAAGGTCTATAGCGTAATACTCTCCGTACTCGACGTCTGGTAATAGGAATTGAGCAGGAAATCGATTTCCACTCGAGTTCAGTTAACGAATTCCATCAAATCGAGTCCTGAGTTTTAACGGAACATCCTTTCACTTATTCCTCACGTTCAAAGTTACAGATTTGACTTACCATATTTTAATATTTTCTCATATAATGGAGTTCACTACAAAGGCTGAAGGCCGAATTCGAAGGCAACAAATAGGGGAGCACTAGAAGCTTATTCTTATTCAAATAACTTTCCAGGAAATTCGACACTTTGATGTTACAACATTTATAAATTTACGAACGTTTGATACTTGTTAAATTTGTTTCAGAGCTTACTTAAAATGATACTATGAATACTTACGTCAAATTAATGAAATTCGAGCAATAAAAATAGTAAAAGTAGATAATGAGCAATAATCGATAACACCTAATATTACACCTGAACGACATGAGGATGCTAAACGCCGTCTTAAGTCTAAAGCCACTTAAGTCACACGTATTGTAATGTACATAACATGCAATAACTACACACTATATTATACTAATTACATATAATAAAATGCATGATTTTAATACTTCATTTATAACACGTTGCTATAATAGTAGCGGAATTCAAATATCATTATTATTCGTATACTCGTACTAATCTCCTCTTTAATCCTTTCGAGGGTTCTCTTTGACGTTTTCTTTGATACTAAAACAAAGAAATATTAAACGTTAGCTGTGATGGACAGTTATGTCTGTTACGTTAGTTCTCAATTCTTTCACCAATGAGTCAAATGAAAAACAAGGACCGACTAAATCATAATCCCAACTGACGAAGTAAATAATGGCAGTTTGCAGACAAAGAAATGTCCGAAGCAATTATTCTTCTATCTATTATTTCGCCTTATTTTTATTTGTTTTCTTCATTATTTACCTAGTTATAAATCTTAACCAATCAACTCGATTTTTTGTTTCAACTCGATTTTTTGTTTTGACTTCAATCCATTATTATTGCTCATCCCTCGTCTTTCTCCTCACCCTCAATTCTCTTTATTGGGAAGGGGTGGAGTTTAGTGCCAACTCGAGTAGAATATCGAAATGTCTTTTGCCGCCCGAAAGCCTGCGATGTGGTTTATCATCTGCTACTAATGATTACATTTGGAACCAACATCTGTTTATCGTACCCCGGAACAAACTCAACAATTATTATAGGCCACTAGAGGTCACCAACGTAGCAACTGACCGCGCCCGAATAAATTTCCGATGTCACGTTACTTGAGCACACAGAAGTAGTCCTTTGAATGTGTATCTCTGTAGGTATACTTTCGGCGTTGAGAATAATTACAGCACAATTTTTCTGTTTGAACATAATTTTCTTTGTGTACGCAATAAAATGGGCTAAGTGTTATTGTTGCAAAAACAACGGCGTACGGCTTGCCATTTATACTTACTAGGTTAAATATAATAAATGAGTTTGAGCACTTGTTTGAAGGTTGTCACTTATTGGGGGCACAAAGTTTGAACCCTACAGCAATCTCTAAATTTTGATGTTTTAGGTGTAATTATTTGAAATTAACTAAACCTTGCTTAAATCGTAGTGCAAATAAAAAGAATAAATATACATTTATTTGAATCTAACATGCGTCACACTCATACAAAACTCGGAAGTTAACTTGTTCTTCCACAAAATTAGCAACTATAGTTAATCGTGTATTGTATTCTGAGTTCGTGCAGTCTCTTTACCTTGTCCAAGTGTTGAATATAATCGTTAAATATAATCAGCAAAGTAGTATTGAATACATTTACTTACAAGTACCAAAACCCGATTAATTTCGCGTGTTCATGAAGTACTTATGTCGAGAGAATTCTTCCATAATTTGAACAAGACTAGAAAGTAGGAAACTAACTCTTGAACAAGTTTTGGGCACTGTAAAGGACAATGTGACGTCCCATTTGATAGCGGTGGCCCTCGGTCAACTTAAGGGCCCTTAGTATAACGATGTCGGCGTCGTGTGGGTTTATCGAACAGGCTTCAGATAGATGTTTTAGAAAATAGACAGAGTACTATGTACTTAAACTTTTACGAAAAGAGGAGTAAAATCCTATCTTTTATTAGTTAAAAAGTAGTAGTAGTAGTCATTAAATTATTGACGGTCGCATAAAACTTGTCCTATCTTTTAGGCGTACAATCCTATTAATATTATAAATGTGAGACTGTGAAGATGTTTGGATGTTTGTTTCCTTAACTATTTAACCGATTTGGCTGAAAATAATGGAGATAGTTTATACCCTGGATTTCCACATATGCTTATTTTTATCTCGGAAAAGTTTAGGGTTCCCGCGGAATTGGTAAAAAATCGATATCCATCGATATTTACTCGTCTTGTTCCGGCTGGGGGCTTGAGAGACATTTCTTTACCCTGACCTGTATGTTACCGGCCAAGAAATAGGAGAAAAAAAATATTAAAGAACTGGCCCTCAAGTTACTAGCTCTTACGCCCCAACTCTAGAGACACTAACGGTTACTTGTATCAATGCTTAGTACAGAATCACCATACAAATTCTGTATTATAGAGCGATTTAAGTAACCATTAGTGACTCTGAGTTGGGGCGTTAATATCATAACTTATCATTATTATTAGAATACAACCTAGTTTTAGCACTAATATAGTTGACAGAACGACAACCCCTGATTAAAGCTAAGTAATTTCATCAGCGAATTAATTACTCAATTCTCTACTTTCACCGTTTCATTGTACAGTGGAAGACAACGTGCTATCTCACTCTGTTCGTCAACTGTCACCGGCCAAAGTTGGAGGGTCTGTAGTTTTGCGATGCGAAGTGTCTCCGCAAGTCGGCCTTGTTGACGTCACGTGGTTGCAAGATGGATTGCCTCTGTCTTCAGGCTATATGGGTGCTGGTGAGTATTCTATTCTAGCGACGCTCTTCGAATTTCAATCGTAAAACTTTTTATAAGTATTTTTAAACTTTTCCCATGTAATGTTTGAATATACTAAATCTCACACTCCTATGTTCATGCATTATTCGTTGGTATTATATTAAACGTTTTGTGTCATGGTATGCTATTCATTAATGAAAATTTTGTTCTAGCTCTTTATCTCAATCTCAAATGTCCATTAATTATGTAAAACTTTGCATCTACGAGTAGTATATACTTCAAGTTTTCATAATTTATCAATGTGAACTTGAGAGAAAAAACCTTTATAATTCCTAGCAGCTAAGTTTATCATTGTCATGATAACAGTTTCTTGGTTGTAAAATAATAATAATTATGTTTTGTTAGATCCTTATTTATAGCTGCTTTATACGAAATGTCTTGGAATATCATCTCTGTTTTAGATTCCCGATGGGTTTCTGGAGCTCACGGGCTGTTATTGGGTACAGATCTAACGCAAGCTGATATTCAAGCTGATTATTCATGCGTTGCTCTTGACTCGCCAAGTCCTGCGTTAAAATTGACCACAGATGGTAAGCCTTTCAAACGTATTTTTTTCTTAAAATAAGTTAATGCTTAACCACAATCCCATTTGGATGAACCTGCTTCGTCCGTACCTGTGAAATGGAAGATTCAATACTTTATTTTATTACTGTGGATAAATATAATTATTTATGATTTAAGTTTAATTTACAGCCCAATAACATTTGGTTTTGCACTCATAACATTTGGTTTGAGCAAGTTTGCAGTTTTATTCGTTAGTTTGTTAGCACTCAGCATTGTATGGTAAAATTTTTAAAAGCTTGTTTTTAAAAATGTTTTAAAAATACGAATTTAATTTTTTTGTGCCTAAATGTTACCTATTCTACTCGTACTTATGGAAATAAAATAAAGCCGGTTAATAAAATTTGATTTGATACAAAATATTATCTAAAATTATTTTTTTCTTACACTTAGATAGTAGCTGGTTGGAAACGATAGAATTAAATTCTATTGAAGCCCGACTGGGAGATACTGTGATCATACCCTGCATTGTGAGACATATAAATGGACATACGATAACGTAAGTACATAAAGTTTAGATGAGAACCTATAACGCGGATTAAGTCCGTCTAAAATTGTTTAAATTTTGTCTAAATTAAACTTATGTAAACATATTTTTCCTTTTCACCTTCTCTTCCATCAAAGTCAGATGTAAAACAATTTTGTGTAACGCAAAGTTGTTATGCTACAAAAATACTTCGCTTGCAAAATGTACTAGAAAATCAATAAAACTGGTAAAATATATAATAAGCCTACTAATAAACCTACTCATTGTTTTTAAAAAGAATAGCAAAGTGGTTATAGAAGGATTAAATCATCAGTTGGCAGCGACAGGAAGTGAGCGGAGTGTGGGTCACCGCAGCTGGTGAAGGAGTGGTTCGGTCAGGGACCTTGGTGCTGCCGAATGTAAGGCCTCATCACGCTGTACGATACGCATGTTCTCCAGGGTCAGAAACGTCTCCAAGAGTCCTCACTAGGCTCGTTGTGTACGAACCCCTTATTGTCACTGTCACACCTAATCCGTTAGTGAGTATGAATTAGGATTTGAATTTTGTTTACGTAGTTTGAATAAATCTCTCTATATTTCATTCTATTTACCAAAAATATCACAGGCATCATTTACGTACTTTAATTGATATTAAAAACTATTTTATTTATATCTATTTCTAACATGTTTTTCTTTCTCAGTTATCTTGGCTCTTTTTTACGCTGTTACTTAATAATAAAAAAGTGATTAGCATTTTTTCCGTATTCTTTCCGTATAGATGCTCGGTACGGGAGGAACTGGGCATTTTAACTGTTCAGTACATGGGGGCCGAGGAGGTGGGGTCACGTTAAGTTGGCAGCATGATGGACGGCCGCTGCATTCACCTCAGAGTCGTTTGGCCATCGGGCCAGTTCGACCGCATCACGTTGGTCTTTACCAATGTACGGCGTATGATCATTCTGATTCAGCTGTGGCTGGTGGTGAACTAGTTATTGCTGGTAATGATATTCACATTTAATTAAATTTTATTAAATTGTGCCTTAACCAATTGGTGTTAAAATTTAAATTTTATTGGGCTACAGCGGATTATCTGAATTTAACAATTCCACTGGGTTTTAGATAGACCTCCAAGACTGGTATCGACATTCAGTGAAGCTACAACTAGAATTGGTCAAAGCATAGCTTTGCGATGTGCGGCAACTGGAATACCTCCACCTCGTATTATTTGGACGTTGGATGATCGACCATTACCTTCAGCTCCAGACAAGTATGACAATAAAATTAATTACAGCATTCGTTAATTTTATTTGAGTTTGGACGTAAATGTTCAACTCAAATTTGAAGATTCTGAGAATAACAAAAAAGTTTACTAAAATACAATCAGAATTTTAAATCAATATGCCAAACTAAAATTGAAGTTTTTGATTATTAAAATATTGTCGCTGATGACGAAATTAAAGTATAAGTATAGTAGAAGACATGTCTTTGTATCACGCACTTGTATTTCTTGCAGATATAGTGTAAATACAAGAGCAGAAACTTTGCCTGGTGCTGAAGAAGGTACTATTGTTTCTACGCTAAGCGTGACAATAAGGACAGCTGATGAGGGAGGCAGATATGGTTGTAATGCAACAAGCACTGGAGGGTCTCATGCTCATCATTCACGTCTTAACGTTTTTGGTAATCATTCTTACTTGTCATCAATTCGACTATGAAATACACAGCATTATTCTACATTATGCTGAAGTAATTTTACTTTAGTATCTCTTTCTTATAGGTCCACCGAATATAAGATATTTGCCACCCATTCATGTTAAGACTGACACTGATGTGACGCTTTACTGTCCTTACTCTGGATATCCTATAAAGTAAGTATACTGACGTTAACACACTAATACCGTTAATATGTAATTACATTGTGGGCCTAAAGCAAATATTGTTATTCATTTTAGAGATGTAGTATGGCGTCGAGAGGATGGATCAGTAGTAGAATCTCCTATAGAATCTAGTGATGAAAGAGGAGTTTTAAGACTGACTTCAGTGAGGAGTGCGACTGCTGGTAGTTATACTTGTGAAGTTCGAGCTGAAAGTGGAGAAATAGCTCGGCGAACTGTACGCTTAGATGTGCATAGTGAGTTACTTTTGTGAATAACTTAAAAATCAACGAAAATCTTCAGAACACAACGTACAAGTCTCTGGATAAAGAACTTATGACGGAATCTTTGAATAAAAGTGCTATAATGATATAAATAAATAATTTCAATATTGTATCTCAGTAATAGTTTCTTAAATTTCAATTATTACTCGATTTGTTAACAGAACCACCGAAAATTGCCCCCTTTCAATTTCCCGAAGAATTAGAAGTCGGAGGAAGTACGCAGGCGACGTGTAGTTTAGTTTCTGGAGACAAGCCAATACAATTCTCGTGGCATAAAGACAATTTACCTATACCGTCAGTTTTAAAGGTAAAGTTGTTACAAATACTAACTAAACTAAAACTCACTTATGGATATGATACAGATTTATTCATAGCCTTAGTGAATATTTTACAGGTAGAACAGAAAAATATGGACTTTTTTACAATACTAATTATTCAAGATCTTAGTTCGATCCATACTGGAGAATACTCTTGTCGAGCTACTAATGAATTTGGGACTGTTAGCCACACTGCATCTTTGACTGTCAAAGGTAAATTTCTTATACTATTTCTTCAATCATTTCGTTTTAAAATAAATAATTTTTGTTTTGGGTTTGATTTGGGAAATTGTGAGCATTGTTTTTTGTTCTTCATCTGGATTTAAAAGATTAAACGAACAATATTTATGGCATAATAAATATAGCAGTATTTTCACTTAGAGCCTCCGACATGGGTGTGGCGTGCACAGAACACTTCGGTATCGGCAGGAGCTGCTGTTCTTCTTCCATGCTCGGCCAAAGGTCAGCCCTTGCCAAGAATATCTTGGGAATTCTCGTCAGGTAAGGCATCTTACTAAGCGTTCGAATATTAAAAGTTAGGTTAAGCTAAGTTAGGCAGATGAAACAGCTAATAACTAATTCTCTCAGCACTAAAATATACAAGTCACTTGTGGCTTAAGCAGCACTTTTAGTTATAGTTCATAGTTCTTCTAACCTTATAATGGATCCTTTTTACTGAAAACCATCATTTCTTAACTAAGGTTTTTTTTTGAAAACTGTAACTCAATGTCTCTGCTATTAAAACGAAGTCTAACTTTGAATTTAATTAATTTTATTAATGAAAGACCACCGATAATTATTCCACGTAATCAGCTTTATTCACTGTGATTTAATAAGAGCAATTTATGTAATTAACTCCCGACGCAAAAAGAGGGGTGACGTATTTGTGTGAGTGTCTGTTTTCGGCATGTAGCTCTTAAGGAGTGGACCGATTTTGGTACGGATTTCAATACGGAGCCTTAAATTAATTTTAAAATGTATAAATGTGCAGAGGGAGAGAACTGGCGACACATTCTTTGGGGCCAGTCAGAATCATCGGACGCTAGCGAAGGCTCGATCCTATCGGACGGGACGGTGTGGCTGAAGGCTGCTACCCCGGAACACGAGGGCTGGTACAGATGCACAGCCAGAGCACAACACGCATTCTTACATCATTCCTTCTTTCTCGATGTTAGAGGTAAGTTAACTAATATTAATAGATCATGATATTGATTTTTAACTGATGAGTTTGAATTACTGTTCTCGGTCTAGATATGTGTTCTTGTCTTTGTGAGTTGTCCAATGTCCATGGCACACATGACATAGGGAAACTTAGTGTGAGGCTATGAGTGTGTAGAATTTATAATGTTATAGTAGTAAGCATATAATAATATTATTTTTTAAATTTATACACTGTATCTTGTAAATGTCAATGTGTTTATTAACACGCCTTATTTTTTTTAATTTATTACTTCGTATTTCGCTTTAAATAACTCTGTTTAAACAAGTAAAATTAGGAATAATGACGCCCCGGGCGTTCATTTTAAGGGTCGTACCGTAATTCATTATCATAATCATTCATGAGCTATTTTTAAATTCATTATAATAGGTATATAGGTCTTACCTATGAAATTGGAGATTTTATAACCAGCGTTTTCAGGTTTAATTATCTGTGGATAGGCGCACAATTCGAAATTCAAATAAATTTTATTGGAAAGCCTTGTTAATTTAATTTCAAATTCAGTCATTTGTTTCTAGATAGTGTTTTGTTTTTGTGATATAGTGGTAGTTTTTGGCGCCATGGATAAACTGAAAATTCGTACAATTTTCGAATATGAGTTCCTACGTGAAAATACCGCTGCGCAAACTAAGGAAACATCAACGACGTGTACGAGCCTAACACACCTTGCATAAACACGGTACATTATTGGTTCAATTGTTTTAAATCTGGAAATTTTGATGGATAATTCATTGAAGTATAATGACATAGAACAGACATCTCAAACAAAATGTGTGTCCCGAAACCGCGATGGCGCGTTCTTTTTTCAAACTCTAGAAGCCGATTTACACACTTGCCATAGAGTAACTTTGTATACGACACTTGCCGAACCACGACAAACAGTCAACGACTCCAAACTTTTACAAGCTCTTCCAAATGTTTGATTTAATGTTTAATTGAATTTACTGATTAAAGTAATACACTTTATTTATTATTTACCACAGAGTAGGTAGGTACATTAGTCATTCAATTTAATTAATACCGGTATTTCTATAATATTTTGATTACTTTTACATGGTAAAAATTTAAGGAAAATTTATTAAAAGCAATTTATCACAAAACATTCAACACAAAAGAGACAATAAGAAGTATTGGAACCTTTTACAAACCAGATTTTCTTTAAATATCAATTTAATTAATACCAGTATTTCTATAATATTTGGATTACTTTTACATGGTAAAAATTTAAGGAAAATTTATTAAAAGCAAGGTATTTCTTTAGTATCCTGCGACATCGGGAGGGGGGTGGAGTTAGGGGGGGAGAGTAGGGGGTGGGGTAAGCAACCCCCACATAAAGAGGCTAAGTGAGGAAACACATAGTTTTCGAGTTTTTTTTATTTTTATTTTGAAGTTAAATCTGTGAAAACTGCTCAATATTTGTCATAAACTAATCTAAATTAATATCAGGTGATGGAGGAAGAAATAAAATTTCGACCTCCTTGGGGAGACATACAAAACGCACCAATTTTGTGACAAATCATTATAATTACAAAGTTGCATTATCTGCACTTTTAGGGAGAGTTTAGGGGTTTTTGATACACAAACAGGCTTACAAACGTCTCCGGCGCTGCAGGAAGTGCAGCCCCTCCGCCCTTGTATAACAAACTGCAGGCACTCCATGCTCGCCTACGCAGCTTCGGCTTTTTGGTCGCCTCCGGCGACCAGCTTCATTCGCTTTGGCTCACATGGTGCCTGCAGTTTGTTACAGCGGGCGTAGGCTGCTCTCCCTCCGCGCCTCCGGGGTTTACATTCACTCTAGGGGTAGGGCAGACTAGTACCACGTGGGGTCGGGGTTGACTAAAGTTGGTTCTGTCACCAATTTTGAAAAATTTTACTAGAATGTAATATGTAATATATATATATTATTGTATGTAAATTAATGTAATATATATATATATTACCCTTTTAAAAGAGCAAAAAAAGCGAAGCAACAACCCATAATTGTCCCACTGCTGGGCTCGGGGTCTCCTCTCACAATGTGAGGGGTATAAGCCATAGTCTACCACGCTGGCCAAGTGCGGATTGGTAGACTTCACACACCTTCGAGAACTTTATGGAGAACTCTCCAGTGTGCAGGTTTCCTCACGATGTTTTCCTTCGCCGATGCAAGTGATAATTAACTTCTAATACGCACATAATATTTGAAAATTAGAGGTGCGTGCCAGGATTTGAACTCTGGCCCCTTACCCTTTTATTATATATAAAAAAAACCTTTCTTGTATTTCATTATTTTCTAAATTTCGTCTAGCTCGACCAAATTCCTCGGGCCACAAATCTTTCTAATGAACTCTTGTTTATCTAATTATTATATATATAACGGAGATTATGCCTGGTTGGGTGGTGGTTCGGGAAATAATAACAACAGTGGGCGTTTACATCACTTTAGTCAGAAACTCATTTAACACAGGTTTTACACTGGTTATAATTAAACACGCCATTAGAACTGATTGTCTTCAATTATCCGAGTAACAGCCAACAAATAATAGGGCACGACGGCCCAGTGGCCTCCCATCACCCCTTACAGCCACCCCAATGCCTCGCATAATCGTCTGATCCTGTTACTCGTCAATCTGATCTCACAATACAATTCACACGTCGCGTTCCGTCTTTAAGTAACTACGTTCTTGTCTAGGCGTCCATCGGTTCTCTCGTGGTCCAGTTGATGGTTGCCACAAGAAGACTGCTCGAGCTCGTTTGACGTTCAGCCAGAGTGACAATGACGTTTCACTCTTATAATCTTACTTCAACGATGACAGTAGTTAATTCGCATAGTGTTGCCATCTTCACAATTCGAATACACATTTTATGATCTCCGACACGGCCATCGTGACGATCTCACCGTCCTCGGTGAGGCAGCAGGGGACCATCTGGAAAGGACATAACCTTCGCAAAGTAAATGTTTCCCACTCGGCCTCCCTGACCTCAAGCCCAAAGGCTTCATAATGAAAACACATAGTAGCCAGAACGGGATAATATCAAGAACTATAATCTGATAACACGATCTAGCTTTACAACAAAGGCTTCATGGCACTCAAAGATAAGTCAAATTACAGTTACTTTTAATAAAATCAACTTTGCCATTAACTCGATAAGACACAATTTGAATTACGAAGGTAGTTAATTTTATCTCCATCATCGCCTATTCGGCGGCATCGTTTACCTAACAACATTGCTTAACCAGCGGCATCGCTTAATTAGCGGCATCGCTTAACCAGCGGCATCACTTAACCAGCGGCATCACTTAACCAGCGGCATCGCTTAACCAGCGGCATCACTTAACCAGCGGCATCACTTAACCAGCGGCATCGCTTAACCAGCGGCATCACTTAACCAGCGGCATCACTTAACCAGCGGCATCGCTTAACCAGCGGCATCACTTAACCAGCGGCATCGCTTAACCAGCGGCATCGCTTAACCAGCGGCATCACTTAACCAGCGGCATCGCTTAACCAGCGGCATCACTTAACCAGCGGCATCGCTTAACCAGCGGCATCACTTAACCAGCGGCATCACTTAACCAGTGGCATCACTTAACCAGCGGCATCACTTAACCAGTGGCATCACTTAACCAGCGGCATCACTTAACCAGTGGCATCACTTAACCAGCGGCATCACTTAACCAGTGGCATCACTTAACCAGCGGCATCACTTAACCAGTGGCATCACTTGATCAGCGACTGCTTACAGCTCCAAGCCATTCGCACGCCACTCACAGTCGTGGCCGCACTGCGGCGGGAAATCTAGTGCCCGATCTTACGCCTACGCCTACAAATGACTTGGAGTTGCATGCTATCTGAGCGACTTGCATACTACTTACTACTCATCAACAACAATCGACAATCGGTTCACTTACTGTGAAGATTTTAAGAAATTCTTAGTGTGTTATCCCGTCTGTCTTAAAGATTCTCAAAAACAATTCAACAAATCAGTAAAGGAATTATTATCTTTGCATGACACCTTTAAATGGCAAATAGGCATTCAATTCGCTCATTTCGCTCACCAAATTCTCTCTGTGGCCTTCGTTACCAAAAATCGTCAAGTACACAAACTCAACAAGGAACAATTACTGTCAGTGAGCAGTAATCAAAATTAGCTACAAAAGTATCAATACAGATCACCTGTTATATCATGTCGCCATACAATCACCAATGATGCTCATCGTAAGCCACGGTACAAGGAGCCGCGATGCGCTCCCGTCAGTATCAACGAAATTAAAGACACGTAGTTGACGCCAGTCCTACTTATCTCGCATTGATGTAATTTCTAGTCACCGTTTAGATATTCACAGGTTACATGTCCATACAACTGTCACTTAGTTTATCTGAAACACACACAAAAAACAAAAGACAAAAACACGAAATGTCTAATTGTTATTTTTCTGAACTGAGGGTACACGATATCAAGATGTTTGAAAATTGAATATTCTTGATCTCATTTACAGAACGCTTCTGGTGTCACAAAACAATATACTTGCACTGACTTTGAATAACTTTGTTAAATCATAATTACGTTGAAAGATACTGTACAATGACTTTATAATATTTCGTTGAATCAAGCACAAATACAACGAAACGATTTGTAGTTTACGCAACCACCATTCTAATCAGTTCTTTCTAGTCAATCTTATTTTAAGGAAATCCTTGAACTTACTCGAAGCACAATTACTTAAACACAAATTCATGAAATCTTAACTTTGAACATTCTGTCAGGTGGTTTTTGACAGTTCAAGATGACGGCACCATTTACACAAGATATTACACTAAAACACTATCGGATAATGCAATCTTGTTAAGAATAATGAAAAAAATATGCCATACCAAATCCCTGTCTTATAACCTCAAACCTTAATGAATTTGAAATCCTTATTTTACATGCAGCGAGCATGTTTGTCCACTGTTTGTACATCATATTATCTGAAAAACCTGAAATGCAATGTTTTTTTTTTTTTTTTTGTTTATTTGGTTTGTTGTCTTGTGTTGTTTTGGTGTCTTGGATGCTATTACTCCCTCGGCCATCTCTGACAAACTGAACACGTCCTCGTGTTCTATGTTCAAATAGTAACGCACTCCGTTCCACCGTTCACTTCCACCATAATTAATTCTCGACTGAATATCAACATCTTGCGTGAGGCGAATATCTGGGGGTAGGTTCACATATTTTCTTTGTAAAATTCCACGGTTCTTATTTACTCACGTTTACTGTCATTACGTTTCTCATTGCAACCAATTCATTTCAATATCATCCGAACCACCGTCAGCCATTATTGCCACTGAAACACAAAACAAACGACAACAAACACGCCATTCCTTAACTTCACTTTTCTGCACCGAGAGTAAACAGCAAAGCAAAGAACAACAAAATGATTTAATGTTCTTGATTTATAAAACGTTTCCAGTGTCCAAAAAAAAACAATACACTCATACTGGTTCTTAATAACCTTAGTTCGGTAAGTTTACTAAAATTCATTAAATCTCTCAAAACGTTAGATTCTTTATGAAATCAGAACTATGCTGCATTGTTTATCATTTGTCTAAAGAAAACAAAATAATTAAATTCATTTTATTCAATGATCGCAATTTGGTGCTTTTACCCTACTGGTCGTAAACAAGTGTCTTTACCCTACAGGTAGCAAGTTACTGTCTTACCCTACAGGTAACAAATGAGTGCTTTTACACTAGTCATATTAGTGTGACAATAAACCAAGTACGCAAAAGAAACACAAAAGAACACACTGTAATACCAAGTATACCATCTTCATCACAAAAAGGTACCTGCCTCATTGGTTTCACAAATGAAGCACTTAATTTTTTACTTTATAAAATAGCTCATAACATCATAATGTATTGCCCAGCATAATCGCTTGTAATAGTCATGACTATTAACTATGCAGATAGCAAGTAGTTAAGCTAGTTAGTCTATATTTCCATTCTGTACTGTTTCTTTGGGAAGATTTTAAAACCATAGAACTGTAACTATATCACAAGACTACTGTAGTTGTTACTACAAGTTTCCTTTAGTTATCCTGGCACCATAACCCAAGTTAAGGTAACATAAAATAGCATAGCCTGTCAGCTGTCTATAGTAAACTTTTAAGGATAATAACTAACTAAATAATCAATTCACTTTTTCAAATTAACAGTAAGTAGGTACTTAGCTACCTAATTTGGTCTCAATCTTTTATCTTAGCTTTTATTATTTGTTGTATGTGTCAATCTTAAATATGATCTCAAAACAGTACCATACTATAGACTTTCTTTAAATCATATTGTAAGTAACCAAAAACTTATTAGGTACATGGATACACAAACTATTGTGTCCTTAATATTTCAAGACATTCATCCAACATAAAACAATACAGTTCACCTGATTTTCAGTAGTGGTGGCACAGTCAGCCCTCGTCAAGTCCCTCGGTGGATTTATATCCGCTTCCCGGGTACAATAATGCAAGCTTGTATGAACTTATTACAACACTTGTGTACACTTACACACAGCAGATATTCAGATTCCTTACGAGATTTGAGAACCGGTGAATAACTTTGTCTTGGTCACGGAACTCGCTGAAGTTCTTTCTTACTGGGGCTACTGTAGGTATTCCATCGTGCAATTATTCTCGTCAAGTTTCATTCGTGTCCATTCTCAAATACCTAGTTTTCTCGAATTGTTTCGTCTTGTTTTCAATAATAAAACTCACTTATCGATGTTACACTCGCTGATGTACTTCTTCGTAAAACTTTTCGTAATGTTTTGCAAACCAACGTCAGGGTCTCGTTTGCCGGTCCGTAGGTATTGCAGTAGCTATTGTCAGATAGCCTTTTCTTGGGGCTTGAGCTACATGCCACTTCTGATAACGGAGATTATGCCTGGTTGGGTGGTGGTTCGGGAAATAATAACAACAGTGGGCGTTTACATCACTTTAGTCAGAAACTCATTTAACACAGGTTTTACACTGGTTATAATTAAACACGCCATTAGAACTGATTGTCTTCAATTATCCGAGTAACAGCCAACAAATAATAGGGCACGACGGCCCAGTGGCCTCCCATCACCCCTTACAGCCACCCCAATGCCTCGCATAATCGTCTGATCCTGTTACTCGTCAATCTGATCTCACAATACAATTCACACGTCGCGTTCCGTCTTTAAGTAACTACGTTCTTGTCTAGGCGTCCATCGGTTCTCTCGTGGTCCAGTTGATGGTTGCCACAAGAAGACTGCTCGAGCTCGTTTGACGTTCAGCCAGAGTGACAATGACGTTTCACTCTTATAATCTTACTTCAACGATGACAGTAGTTAATTCGCATAGTGTTGCCATCTTCACAATTCGAATACACATTTTATGATCTCCGACATATATAATATACATATAATACAATAAAATATACCTAATAACATACATTTTATAAATAAGTAATATAATTCGTGTTGTATTTTTTGGAAATAACCTCAAAAATTAAAATAAAGATTTTTCAAAAACGACGCATTACCTCACAAAAAGCAACTAGATTATGATTTGGGACATCACTGCCTATCGATTAAACATAAAATCACCCAGATACTGATGCCGCAGGATACTAAAGCCAACCCAAAAGCAATATAATTTATCACAAAACATATAACACAAATCGACACATACGTCTTATTGCCATAATTAATACGCATATTTAACGTGCAAAACAAAATTAAAAATAAAAGCGTGCAAAAGCGTTTGAACGATTTTCAATCGTTTACCATTGATTCGTGTCGAAAAACCAACATCACAATATATTGGTCACATCACAAGCGTCGGCAAGCCTAAGCAAGTCTATTTAGTCCATTAACACGCTTACGGCTTGCCAAGTGTGTAAATCCGCTTCATAATTTTTTCATTCAAAATGGCGGGAACATTGCACAATAATTGAAATAAAATCGTTTTAGTTGATATAAGTTAATATTTTGTTTTCTTACTAATGATAAGTAATACCATTTTATTTTTTGTTTTTTTTACGTGCAATTGTTAATAAACAATTTTGGCATGCGGCCGCCATGAGCGCAGGTGAGTGACAAGCGAGTGAGTGAATGAAGTGAGCCACCCTGGCCGCAATGCACTCACCCGACTCAATGTTCGGGGTGTCTGTTCTATACGGAGTAATAGTACTTCAATGGGATAATTACACAAGTTTTCATTCAAATACACATCTCATTATTGTGTTTGTTATACAGAACCACCTAAGCTGACCCGTGGTGGCGGCGGCGGGGAAGCCCGATGGGTGGTCAGAGGATCAACAGCGCGTCTGACTTGCACCGTCCGAGGGGAACCGGAGATACACATACATTGGACCCATGATTCAAGACCTCTGGCTTTGCAGTAAGTCTGTTTTATTGGAGATCTTTACATAATGGTTATTGTTTTTGGAACGCTTATAAAAACAAATATGTGTCTTATAATTTTTCATGCATATTATTTCAAAAGTTAGGATCCTGCCGCTTTATATTATTAGAGAGCTAATATTTATATGGTAAACGCAAAATGATGCATATTCTATGTGAATATATTCGTATCATTCATATCGTTAAAAATAATTGTAGTTGCTGTAGTTGTTAACTGTGATGACTTTGGTATAGGTTAAGTTTAAAAAGTTTATTGACTTTTTTACATTTTCGTTTGATGAAATCGTTATATACTTCTACATTTACTGTTTTAATAAAGTAATGAGGATATTTCTTTATATAAAAAATAAAGTGTTTATGATAGAATTCTTCTCTTTTTGTTTGTATAACTACTAAAATGGAGAAAAAGTCATCGCTGCAGTCGATATAAGTCCCACGTTCTTTTAAGATTAGCGCGCTTACCATGTCGCTGTAGAGCGCTGGAATGACCTAATTCAGTAGTAATCTGATGAAACTGTTTTATACCGTTAGGAATTTCCCATTGCACCTTTGAAATAGACAAGCAAAATATAATCTACTTCAAGAAAATGTCCATCATTATAATATTATCATTAACTTAACGCCCACACTTACGTAATACGTGAACCCTTAAATATTTTATCATGACCTAACAAAAAAAATACATAACAAAGAAATGTGATAAAAACCTTCAGATAATATGAGATAAACAAATTTTCCGGCAATTATTTAAAAAAAGATTGCTTGTAATTTTCAAAAAATATAAAAGAATGAGTCTATATAAAATCTTATTTGCTAACGGTATGGTGCATTATACAACATTTTCCTCTGCCATAATCATAATTTATCCATAAACATACAAACTTTAACAAACGACGGTTATCATATCACGGTTTAAGTTATATTTCTTCGTCCACGATGCATGCCGTGGTAACCTATAATTAAGGCAACATTTAATCCTTAAAATATTTGTCTCCTGTATTTTTGTATACCTAATGTGTGTCTTGTTGGTTATCCATAAATAAATAAATAAATAAATAAATAAATCATTTTCCGTCCGTCCACTATGCGTTCTTCTGCTTCATGAAATCGGAAAATGTACAGCCAGCAAAAGAGATAGGTATGCAGGGCATTATACAAAAACATTCCACAATATTTAAATATATGTATGTGTGTGTTAATATCAAGTATATTATTATATCATACACAAACATTCCGTAATATTAAACATTGCGGGACGTTTTTGCTTTTTATTTTTTTTATTTTAAATTTTTTTTCAGGATGCTAAGGTCCATGGAAAAAATACACAAATTAAAATATTACTAAGTAATACATATAATTTAATACAAATAGAATAAAATGTTACAATACATAAACTTACAAATACTACTTTGAGGTACTACGAGTACTATTATACAAATACTATACATAAACAATACTTCTATATTACTAGGCTAGGTCTCTAGCTGAGTGTACGTTATAAACTTGATATAATTATGATTGTGTGTAGTGGCTCAGGTGGCGTGGAGATGAGAGATATCGGAAACGGGGGGATGACGTCGGAAATAACGATAACGCATGCGGGCCCCGAGCACGCGGGCGACTACCGCTGCCTCGCCCGGAACCTTTATGGTAGTGATGAGTTGATATTTCGCCTCTTCGTAAAAGGTAAGCTTTTTACCGGATTATACGAAAGGTCAAATACACATAATATCAAACTGTCAAAATCTCAAATAGGTACTACATTATCAAAATCGTAACCCACTTGTCAAAGATGTCAATTATTTATTAAAAACGTACGGTAAATAATCGAAATTATGAGATGATGTTGATTTGATATTTGCGTACTTATTTGAACCTTTGAACTGTCTTGACAATAATTTTAATCTTAACTACTTGTACTTCAATTAAAATAATTGTAAAAACCAAAGATATTATTTATAAATGTGTAATAAAACTCCATTGTTCCGGATCACATTGTTATAATTCCATTACACATTTATACAATTACTTCGTTTAATCTATTTTAAACAAATTATTAATATTCCACTACTCATAAACATTCTATTCTATCTGACACTAATAACAACCTGGTTTTCCTTCTGACATTGACATTGACATCGCCCTCACAGATACATTATTTATTTTTAATAGCCTACATTCTGTCAGTATGTCCCCACTCGTCATATTTTTTCACTTTCTTCGATGTTGCCAGCTTTAATTAAGGAACCTTACACTCGTCCATCCTGAACAGGTGTATGTCCCCATACACAGATTTAGAAAAAGACTACAAACCTTACACTCGGCGAGGGGAGACATATAAGCATGTATCGAGTTATACCAAGTATTAAACAAAAAAAATATGTCAAAAGTTACATTTGCAAGCTATTTGATAAATACATTAATGAAATACAATAGCCTACCTACAAGAATCACATATTATATTTCAGTATTTCACGAATTTTGCAAATCCATTTAATTAAATTCAATTTCATTCAATAAATGTCATATTATGAAAATTACAATTATATACATTACTAAATATTCATAAAAACAAAAAGAATTATGTAACGGATTGTTAAATATCTGATGATGTCAATAAAATTAAATTAATGTCAATAACAAATTATAAACCATAATAAAATAACCTTCATAAAACAAGAACACATTGTCAACCTTATTATAAATTACAACCAAAATTAGTTATTATTTAGAATATAATTTTATTAAATTTAATAGCCAAAGATTAAAACATTTAATCAAATTTGTCAGATAAATATTCATCTATTAATTAGGTTGTAAGTGTTGTAACATAACAAACTGACACTGTTTAAGAAACTTTTTTTTTCACAGTTAAGCAATTCAATTCAATTTCATTCAGTAAATGTCATATTAGGAAAATTATAATTATACATATAGGTACATTAATAAACATTCATAAAAACAAAAATAATTATGTAACGGACAGTTAAATATCTGATGAAGTCAATAAAATTAAGTTAATGTCAATAATAACTTATAAAATACCCTTCATAAAATAAGAATACGTTGTCAACATTATTATAAATTATCAAAATTAGTTATGAAACAGTTAATCAAGTTTGTGAAATAAATATTCACCTATTAATTAGGTTGTAAGTGTTGTAACATAACAAACTGACAATGTTTAGAAAACTTTTTTTTTGTACAGTTAAGCAATTCAATTCAATTTCATTCAGTAAATGTCATATTAGGAAAATTACAATTATACATATACATTAATAAACATTCATAAAAACAAAAAGAATTATGTAATGGACAGTTAAATATCTGATGATGTCAATAAAATTAAGTTAATGTCAATAATAACTTATAAAATAACCTTCATAAAATAAGAATACGTTGTCAACATTATTATAAATTACAATCAAAATTATTTATGAAACAGTTAATCAAGTTTGTGAAATAAATATTCACCTATTAATTAGATTGTAAGTGTTGTAACATAACAAACTGACAATGTTTTAAGAAACCTTTTTTTTTAATTAAGCTTAACATTTTATTTAACGTATAGTGCATCATTATCAACGTCATCATTATCATTATCCTGCCGACGTTGGGGAAGCGACTTTATACCATTAAAAAAAAATGCTAAAACTTGCGACTCACGAGAGTTAAAAATTTCTGTCAACCACTGTCCCAATGTATCTCAGTCATCAAAAGATTTTCCGTTAATGCATATAATGTGAGCCGGTAACGATCGGAACAAGTGGTAATTAGATGGAGATGTCCGGCGAGTATGCAGAATGGGCTAAAGAAATCCAGCCTAGCTCCTTAATTATTATTTTTTTGAAGTCATCGATGCGGTGTGAGGTCGGGCATTGTCGTGGAGGAGAAACACATTGCCATGTTTTCCTTTAAAATTCTCGGCTACTTTATCCAACATAACACAATAGCGTTCACTATTTATGTCTGTTCCCTGCGGTAATAGTTCCCAGTAGATAACTCCGTGCATGTTCCACCAAACACTCAACATAACCTTCTGCGTAGTCATTTTAGATTTAGTCGTTGGTACTCCTCTTTGACCCGCGCTAAACCGCTGTTGCTTATTGTTATGATTAACGTAAAGTAACCACTTCTCATCTCCTGTAACTAGATCACGAAGCCACGCAAAAGTGCTACGTAAAGTCAGTAATTGTGTACAAACCACTACTCGCATCGTCCGTTGTCCATCCGTCAATTCGTGGGGTACCCATTGGACCTTGCCTGTATACTTTACCCATCGCTTTCAAATGTGGATCGATGGTAGTATGGGAGCATCCGAGTTCATTTTCAAGTTGACGAGCAGGCCTCCTTGGATCTTCGTCAATGAGCTGCGCTAGGCGATCAACATCAACCTCAACCGATCGCCGTTCGTGAGGTTTATCTTCAAGATCATAGTCGCCATTCGAGAAACGTCGAAACCAATCTACTACTGTATGATAAGAGACTGTATTTTCTCCCATACATTGGCATATATTTTGTGTCGCCTATTTAGCTGTATGTATCAAACGGAACTCGTACAGTAGACACGGACGCGGATGTATCATCTTTTCAAATAAATTTTTCCCATAATGCCACTCGCTACTTTGTCAATTATTGACCTGATAAACTGAGCGCACTTAATTGTATTCATAATTTTAAATTATCTGACAGACGTAAAATGCAGGACATGATCTTTTGTACAAACAATTAAATAGTATCATTGACAATTCGAACCTACTTCAACTCTTCTCATTTTATATCCCATATAATTTACCACAACATCCAAGGCCATTACTCGCCCATAGAAAATTTAAAACTAACTTAGGACGCAATTCTCTCATCCCTAAACTATGCAAACTATTTTAGGGGTTCCTTAGTAAAGACAAGACCATTGACATCTTTCATGATAAGCTTGCAATATTTAGAAATAAAATTCATAGGGTTTTAAACCCAAAATCTTACGAAATTTCCTAATCAGTTATTACAATTTTAGGTATTCATACCTACTACACAGGTTGCACATTTAATATCGTATTTTTTTATCATTTTTATAACATAAGAGACGTGCAATGTTAATGCACCTAAATATGCATGCTGTGTTCATCCGTAATTAAAATTACAAATAAACTAATTTTAAGACTGAGATCTGTAATCATTGCTGGTTTTTGTAATTTTGTGGATGATATTATTAATAAATAAATAAATAATCATGGAATTTTCTCGAAGCTGTAAAAAATATTCTAAAATGTCCCCGCAAAAATCGTCAGATCATTATGCCACAACCTAATAAAAATATTCATTCTACTTATTAAAATATTCGTCTATTGTATATAGCATTTGGCTGTTAATATATATATTTATCTCATTTTTTAAAATCCAGTTACATTAAGCTCTTTTATTTTATCTGGTAGATGATAAAATTATATGATGATGACTTTTATACAGCCCATCGAATTCTTGCATCACCTTGTAATCTAAAAATCTTATTGTAGACCCATTAAATTTGTACTTCACAATTAAACTCTATTTATAATACAATTTTGCAAATACATGCAACTCTTACAATTTCACAATGTATATCATATACAACTTAATAGATATTAAAAATTAACCTTAGGCCTTTGAATAAAGATAATAACAGTGTTTAGGTACTATGAAGAATTTATTCCTTACAAATTGTTACTATTTCACCTAAATAGGTTTTACATATGTCTGTTCCTGCGCAACTGAATATCTTTAAATAATGCGCGTATTGTTGGTTTTATACGGGTCTCAGAACTGTGGGTTAGGTCTATAATCAGATAGGCACGGGCCCGTCTGACGCAACCTTTTACCCCTCGAGATCAGTGGGTTAGGTCTATAATCAGATGGGCGCGGCCCCATCTGACGCAACCTTTTACCCCTCGAGATCAGTGGGTTAGGTCTATAATCAGACAGGCACGGGCCCGTCTGACGCAACCTTTTACCCCTCGAGATCAGTGGGTTAGGTCTATAATCAGATGGGCGCGGCCCCATCTGACGCAACCTTTTACCCCTCGAGATCAGTGGGTTAGGTCTATAATCAGATAGGCACGGGCCCGTCTGACGCAACCTTTTACCCCTCGAGATCAGTGGGTTAGGTCTATAATCAGATGGGCGCGGCCCCATCTGACGCAACCTTTTACCCCTCGAGATCAGTGGGTTAGGTCTATAATCAGATAGGCACGGGCCCGTCTGACGCAACCTTTTACCCCTCGAGATCAGTGGGTTAGGTCTATAATCAGATGGGCGCGGCCCCATCTGACGCAACCTTTTACCCCTCGAAATTCATATACATTCATATCCCGTTCTAAAACCAATTCAATCCAAATAATAATGCTGTATTTCAAAGGGCACAAAGATTTATACGGATCTGTAGCTGCCTGACGCAGCTATCATTTACCCACCGAGTACCTCATATTACACATTATTGCGCAATACTTTCTAATCGTCTGACCTTGTTAATTTTATTACTTTTACAAGTGTTCGTCCCTATTGGTCCACCCTTTCTGTAAATTTATCTAGCATTTTTCTATTGGTCGTTCTTGCCTACACTTTTTGTATATAAGCCGTGTATTTGTACCATTAAATTATTCCTCTGATAACCAGCAGACGAGTATCATTATACGACATCCTTGATAATACTGCGCAACCTTCTTGATACTAATTAAGGGCTCTCGACGACCATATCCCTAAAGTAGTCGAAGAAACCCTAAAGATCTGTTCCAACGTATCAACCGTACATTCAAATTGCATCACATTAATTTCTAAAATCCAATCTGTTATTATCTTTAAACACATATCATAAAAAAAAACTTTAATTAGTTGTATAAATCAAATAAGTTATACTTCCATACTTGAACATGTACGAACACTGATCATAGACAAGTAATGCATCATATAAAATTAATCGTTCAATATAAATCAAAGCTAAAGAAGAGCTGATACCATTGAATAGAAATGTATTTAGAATTATACTTCAAAACAGTCATACATTAACTCAAATTATAGGACATGTCTTAAGTTCCAATCCAGTTTAAATTACGAATACGTGTTATATACGTTTTTTTTTTGTTAAAACACAAATTTACTTAAATTGAGACTACATTGATCATCTGATAATGTAGTTTTATCCATTCAACAATTAAAAATATAGGCGAGTCTAACAGTAACTATTTGAAGTTAAACACCCGTGAACCTGTCCAATGAGCGGACTGAGCCTCTGATCTAGCCGCACCAGCAAACTGCACAGAGGCCACGCCTGGGAAGCCTCACGAACCTCTCCTAGTGACTCGGTCTACCGCCTGCCGCACACTGTCTCGAACTTGGCTCCGACATCGTCTAATAACGTGGTCACCACGCACTTCGGGATTTTCGCGAAAGCGTCGCCGAATGCTACCGTTGAACATTTTCAACGAGGTTCATTGTCTAGAACTCGCAGACAATAAAGTAATGGTTAGAATTTATTTTCGTTTTCTTTTTATAACTCAAACTTACTCAAATAACAATAATCACATAAGTCAAATTTAATTATTTATGAAATTATTTTAGTTGTATTTCCTCCGTTCCATATTATATCTAATCAATAAATTACTTTAAATGACCCTTAATAATGCTGCAACGCTTAATTATGTATTTTTGATTCAAAACTAATCTGTTATGTGTGTTGCGGTCACCACTTGCCCGTACTGGAACATGGTTACACAATGAACTCCGGTACAGACCAATCCTCAAGCAAACTTAATCACTCTCCTCATGATCACAAATACTTGGTTCAATATTAATCCGTTAAGCCTTGATCCTCTGGTATTTTACTTACTCTATCAAGAGCGAATTCGTAAGTAATTAAGATTTAAGATTTATTTTTGTCATAAAAAATTTAAAGAATAAATTAATTAATTCAATTAAAATTAAAATTATAAGAATGGAGTTGCTGACAAAAACAACTGATATAATTTATCCAAATGATTGGTGACATCATTTTCAATGATGATGGTCTCTCAAGTGTTAAGTGTCACATATCCAGTTTGATAGTTATATAGTCACAAAATTGGGTATTTAAATAAGCTGTTTTGAAAATTTAGTAACATAAATGATAATAAACATAGATATATAAAACAGCTAATTTTCACTAATTTAATAATAGAAATATGGATACAGATCACCTCTATTTTTCCGGAGCATAAAAATTCTTTCAAACATTGAAAAGTGCTCTCTGCGAGTACTGCGTTGCATACAAGTCTGTAGATGCACCTAGGCGCACGGTCCCGCATAATTGAGTTTCTACTAGTGAGTACAAAGATGGCGGTCTGGTGCTTCACAGCTTATAAGAATTTTCATCATCATGCCATGTCATGACATCTGAAACACATAAAAATCGAGCGACGTTCCTTGCATCGCAATATGTTAGAATTTAAATAATTATCATAAATGTTACTCTGCACTAGACAGGTAAATAAAAATTTTGGTGAACTAGGCTTATTTATACTAATTATAGAAAATTCAAAAACAATAAAATTGGGTTTTACATACAATTTTTGATTATTTGCATTGTGAAATGTGGGTATTCTTCAATAATTATAAATTATTGTACTACTATGTAACATGGCATTACCAATAATAATAAAGATGTTAAAAGTCACCAAACAAAGCATTAATTTCATAGATACGACATACCACATCACATCATACCATCGAAACACATCATACCATCAATTATTATACAAGTAGGTATATGAAAACAAAATATATTATATAAACAATCAAATAAGCCATGGAAGCAGGAGATTTATTTCCGGTTTCTGTGTTAAATATCTTTATTTCCTGTGTAGTTGATTCAACAGAGTCATTTCAAGTAAATCACTTTTCCTGTAGTAGATAGTGGTCATCGCATTGACTAACTTCTCCAAAGTAGGTATAGCAAGTTCAATCAGTATTTCAGCATCCCTATTTGACTTATCTATTAAACTTTCGAACCTGGTTTGGAGCATTCAATGCTACTTGCCTTTATTTACTCGTATTATACCTTCAGTAATTGCTCATCACAATAATTTAATTTTGCTGTGATGGCAGTGTTTCACATCAGTTTTTCACCGTTTCACCATCTTTGGATCATCATGAATTTTTAAAAACATAACAGCCGAATAGTTCAGCCATTTTCATGGTTTCTGGTTTCTCATGTAGATAAAATATAAATATTTTAACCATTAATAATTTTACATTAACAAATGGAAAATAACAGATATTACAATTAAAAGTATCTATAGCGAAACAATCACTCAGTCAAACCATTTGCAGGATTCAAAGCGTTATTTATTTAAATCATTAATGAATATCTTGACCAAAACAACATGATTAAGGACAAGTTTAATGATGTTGAAAATACTATATTTAACATAACATAATTGGAATGTAGATCGGAACTAGTAAATCAACGAAATTTAACCCTCTGAAAGTCCACCAATAATCATCATGGCTGAGAATCTAAGATATAAAAATGATTAAATTTTACTAGATTTTCATTTTATGACGACGATCTCTGACACGAGATCATCGCACGTATTGTTGCTTTAGTCATGAAAGTCCTCATAAAATAAAGAGTTAATTTGCCTACAATGAATAACATAATACACTTTGATCAATTTATCTATTATTAATCTATTCAACCCAAAAGAATACAAATGATATTCTAATAAGAGCTGCATGGGACAGTTACTGAAAAGTCACGAATTATTCTTATGTTTTTGAGGTTAGACATAGTTATAATAATATTAAGTGACATTTGATTTTAGAGCAATGACATTAAGATATTGTTTCGTCAAATTTTATTTATAACAACCACGATTGAAACAATACATACATTTACGCTTAATTTGCAGGTTTTAATAGCGTTTATTTATATGACTATTTAATTACAAAATGTTACCAAATGATCAAAATATTAGTACAAGAGGTGAGTAATTCAGTTCTGAACCGGTTCAATTATTCGATTCAAATCATAATTTATTATGAACTCATACAGCCGAGACGCAGTTCGACAACAATCATTTAAGTGATCCGTGAACTGATCTGCAACTCAGTTATGCCTATTCAATACATGTCATAGTTAAATGAATCTCAAAAATATAGTTTTCCTGACAACTATATAATTAGTCTTATTATTAAAAGGACACTTTTAAGAACTTACAAGATAATCTTGTAGCTTTTCGTGAACTATTGTATAACAATAACAAAGTGAGCGTTGTCTTACCACTTCGGATGTGTAATAAAACTCCATTGTTCCGGATCACATTGTTATAATTCCATTACACATTTATACAATTACTTCGTTTAATCTATTTTAAACAAATTATTAATATTCCACTACTCATAAACATTCTATTCTATCTGACACTAATAACAACCTGGTTTTCCTTCTGACATTGACATTGACATCGCCCTCACAGATACATTATTTATTTTTAATAGCCTACATTCTGTCAGTATGTCCCCACTCGTCATATTTTTTCACTTTCTTCGATGTTGCCAGCTTTAATTAAGGAACCTTACAAATGTAAAAATTAAGTAAAAACACACTTTATCTTTCAAAATAATTCAAAAATTATAATAAAATTATAAATTATTTTGACGTTTAGAAATGAGGAAAAAGAAAAATTTGGTATTATATGTGTAGGTATATATAAATTATATGTATGTATTTAGTAGTATTATATCAATATTTGTATCAATTTTATCTATTTTATAACATATTATAATATATTGTATTCTGCTTTTTATATATATTTGTGTGCACGCTGAACCTACCTCTCGACATTATTTCTCCAGTCATAGGTCTGCTGGAAGAAATTTCTTAAGAAATAAGCAGTGCCTTTGTACATAGTTACCTGTATGTTGTGTCCTTATTGTATATTCCATTGTGTGTACATAAATAAATAAATAAATAATAAATAAATAAAAAAAATTTAATTGTTTTCAGAACAAAGGTTGCATTTTGGTTTTATTTATTGCAAGTATTAAAATGTCTGTTGCTAGTAAATATAATGAAGGCAAACAATTTAATTATTTCTTACAATAATTAGTAAAATAGTATAATATTACTTGCGATTATGACTTAATTGAATGACAAATGAATTAAATGTAATCTCTCAGTCGACGCACGTTCTATACTTAATTAGAACAGCGCTATTGTTCTATGGACCTTTGTTGTTACATTAAACGTACCAATAATATAGTTACTATAAAATATTATTTTTAAACTTACTTTCTATTGAAAATTATAAAATTAATTGTTCATTTAAATCGTGTAAGCTACCATCGATTTTTTGGACGTTTAGTAAATTTTATAATACATTAAATGTCTTTTTACGCATGTGGGTTTTGTTTTACTTTTTTTAAATTATTAGCTACAATTTGGCTACAATTCCACCTCAAAGAAGTGGCGATGTAGTCTTGGGTTAAAGCGCTGGTATCTTACAAGACAATTTTATTGGTGTACTTAGTCTTACCGAAAGTAACGTAACATGAATCAAACATGTCTGGGCAAAATAGACATTTCAAATAACAAAAACTCCGACAGAACTGAATTTTGCATGAGGCTTTGGGTACACCAAAAGTTTGCTTCTTGCTGGATGTCCATAAATTGTTTAATTGAAGATGAATCAGCGTTCTCTCCATCGATATCACATGAATCTTCGTCTATTGGATTCAATTGAACATTCGAGCAAGACTAGCCCTGGCACTTAGTACACGCTGGTGTACACAACAACCCTACTTTTCTACAGCCACCTTTAGCACTACAACCTTTTTTTCAATTGCAAAAAATAGTGTTAGGAGTTTTCCGAAGCAATTGTAAGTATAGTTTGAATCAGTTCCAAAGTATTATCTGTATTATCCAAAGTAGGTATTATGTGTTAATTTCGTTTTTAATAGCGTTTATTTATATGACTATTTAATTACAAAATGTTACCAAATGATCAAAATATTAGTACAAGAGGTGAGTAATTCAGTTCTGAACCGGTTCAATTATTCGATTCAAATCATAATTTATTATGAACTCATACAGCCGAGACGCAGTTCGACAACAATCATTTAAGTGATCCGTGAACTGATCTGCAACTCAGTTATGCCTATTCAATACATGTCATAGTTAAATGAATCTCAAAAATATAGTTTTCCTGACAACTATATAATTAGTCTTATTATTAAAAGGACACTTTTAAGAACTTACAAGATAATCTTGTAGCTTTTCGTGAACTATTGTATAACAATAACAAAGTGAGCGTTGTCTTACCACTTCGGATGTGTAATAAAACTCCATTGTTCCGGATCACATTGTTATAATTCCATTACACATTTATACAATTACTTCGTTTAATCTATTTTAAACAAATTATTAATATTCCACTACTCATAAACATTCTATTCTATCTGACACTAATAACAACCTGGTTTTCCTTCTGACATTGACATTGACATCGCCCTCACAGATACATTATTTATTTTTAATAGCCTACATTCTGTCAGTATGTCCCCACTCGTCATATTTTTTCACTTTCTTCGATGTTGCCAGCTTTAATTAAGGAACCTTACAAATGTAAAAATTAAGTAAAAACACACTTTATCTTTCAAAATAATTCAAAAATTATAATAAAATTATAAATTATTTTGACGTTTAGAAATGAGGAAAAAGAAAAATTTGGTATTATATGTGTAGGTATATATAAATTATATGTATGTATTTAGTAGTATTATATCAATATTTGTATCAATTTTATCTATTTTATAACATATTATAATATATTGTATTCTGCTTTTTATATATATTTGTGTGCACGCTGAACCTACCTCTCGACATTATTTCTCCAGTCATAGGTCTGCTGGAAGAAATTTCTTAAGAAATAAGCAGTGCCTTTGTACATAGTTACCTGTATGTTGTGTCCTTATTGTATATTCCATTGTGTGTACATAAATAAATAAATAAATAATAAATAAATAAAAAAAAATTAATTGTTTTCAGAACAAAGGTTGCATTTTGGTTTTATTTATTGCAAGTATTAAAATGTCTGTTGCTAGTAAATATAATGAAGGCAAACAATTTAATTATTTCTTACAATAATTAGTAAAATAGTATAATATTACTTGCGATTATGACTTAATTGAATGACAAATGAATTAAATGTAATCTCTCAGTCGACGCACGTTCTATACTTAATTAGAACAGCGCTATTGTTCTATGGACCTTTGTTGTTACATTAAACGTACCAATAATATAGTTACTATAAAATATTATTTTTAAACTTACTTTCTATTGAAAATTATAAAATTAATTGTTCATTTAAATCGTGTAAGCTACCATCGATTTTTTGGACGTTTAGTAAATTTTATAATACATTAAATGTCTTTTTACGCATGTGGGTTTTGTTTTACTTTTTTTAAATTATTAGCTACAATTTGGCTACAATTCCACCTCAAAGAAGTGGCGATGTAGTCTTGGGTTAAAGCGTTGGTATCTTACAAGACAATTTTATTGGTGTACTTAGTCTTACCGAAAGTAACGTAACATGAATCAAACATGTCTGGGCAAAATAGACATTTCAAATAACAAAAACTCCGACAGAACTGAATTTTGCATGAGGCTTTGGGTACACCAAAAGTTTGCTTCTTGCTGGATGTCCATAAATTGTTTAATTGAAGATGAATCAGCGTTCTCTCCATCGATATCACATGAATCTTCGTCTATTGGATTCAATTGAACATTCGAGCAAGACTAGCCCTGGCACTTAGTACACGCTGGTGTACACAACAACCCTACTTTTCTACAGCCACCTTTAGCACTACAACCTTTTTTTCAATTGCAAAAAATAGTGTTAGGAGTTTTCCGAAGCAATTGTAAGTATAGTTTGAATCAGTTCCAAAGTATTATCTGTATTATCCAAAGTAGGTATTATGTGTTAATTTCCAGCCCCAGTCTTCGGGGTTCAGTTGATTGCCTAGCCATGTCTGAACTTGATAGTACACTCGATACAAGTGTTATGAGTAGAAGCCGATGTTGGAGGAAGACAAGATAGTTGTATTTGATCCTTGTTCCGTTTATTTTTTACAAAAGTTAAATATATATACTTGTGCATAAAATAAATTTTTTCGGACCTCCATAAACAGCAAGGAAAAAGCGAATTCCTTTTGTGATTATCGCTTGAGCAGAAGAGTTAATTTCTTCAAATACTTGCACAATCAATTAAATTGCACACTCGATTAAATCCTTTTTTGTGCATATCATGTAGAATTTAACACTTTCAACTTTTAGAATCGCAATATCTTAGGAATAGTGATTGTTAGGAAAAAAGTATTTAAGGAACATTTTTGTAGATTATTTTTTAATCTACAATTTTTGTCTGCACTATATTTTTGATAAAACTTACCGTTTTCAAGAAAAATCCAAAAAACTGAAACTTTTGACATTTGAACTTGAATATTTTTTTAGTACACATGGGATCAATGGGAACTTTTGGCATTTGATAGAAATAAAGTTGGTGTTGATGGTGTACCCATATATCTCTAGAAAAATTCAGCTGTATCGGAGTTTTTATTATTTGATCACTATTTTTATGTCTAATTTGACCGGACTATATAATAGTGCGATGACTTGAAGAATAAGGATATGCGGGTCTTACGAACGCTTGGGATTACCCCACAATCTGTACGACAGTGATGGATTGATCTCGTCTCTTCGGGAAAGGATGCATGACAAGAACTTCATTGCCTATGGCAACCCCTATTATGCACAGTGTAATAATTGAAAGGGGAATAATACAGATTCATATGAAACAATGGGCCATTTTTCAGTTTTTTTTTTCAGAAAGAATGAATCACCTCGTCGGATTATAATAGGTGCATTTAACTCTGTTAGTGTAAAATAGATTTACCGATATAAATAACAAAAAAAAAACCAACACAATTTATCACGATACATATTGTACCTATGTTTTTAAACATATTAACTTCTTAAAACGTAATAAAGATCTTGATCAATAAATTTTGATCAATAAACGTTGTCAATAAACTTAGAGCCAATTTAAGAAAAATATTAAGTTAATAATACTATCTCATAAGATTTTTTCTGCATACAATAACTTTTTCTTTCAATAAAACATTTAGTAAAATTATTAACCAAACCATATCATTGTGTCTTCCTCAAAAATATCATAATTTTAATTAAAAAAAAAAACCTTTTAACCTCACACAATGATATTATAAGTAAAAAAGAGGTAGATATGTCACTAGCGCGCCGAAGATGAAGATCGTAAGAGCAGTCAATTGACCTCGTCTGCTCGTGGTCGCTCTGTCAATACAAGACGATACGTACGCTTTTGTTGTTGTAGAAGTACTTGAGATTTGACATACCTACAACGTTATAATACCTTCGTGCATTATTGTAGTGTGATTGGTGTCACTACACCAAACAAAACTTTTGTTTCACTAAACAAAAGATAAACGCGTGTGTGTTGTAGCTCTTTTCGGAACAGATTTTTTGGTTGATTTGTAAGGGCATGGCGTATCTATGTTTTTTTAAATATCATTGACCTCACAGAACAAATCTTAGTCAAAGTTGACTAACTTTCCTTCACACAGAACGGCCGAACACCCCAGAAGAAGTTCGCGTCTCAGAAGTGTGGTCGCGTCGAGCGAGAGTAACCTGGCGAGTTGCTAGGGGGGCGCTAGTGTCGCACTACTCATTACAATACCGTTCACTGAGCCGTGATCTCACAAACGCTCCGCTCAACGCCCCGCTCCCCGCTCTGCTCGACACATGGGACACACCCGACGTCCTTAACCTCACACTAGCTAATTCGGATTTGCTGCATGTCGCGTAAGTTTGTACAGGCTTATGAATATGATAATGTCGACAGGATTTCAATTTCTGTACACAATTTATGTGTTTACGCTGATACAAATCATGTCATGCGTATGTCTATACTAAGCCTTAATCTGTAATTGATTGCGGGTTATAAATACATTATCACCAGTAGAAATATGCAAATTAATTATGCAAATAACTTCAACCGTATTACCTTAAAAATATATAATAGTTCAATGTGTAAATGGTTTTACGTTAAAACAATTGACGAACTTAATTATTTAATTAGGTCTGAAGGCCCAGGCCGCGGTGGGGCCTCCATATCAGGCCTGGCCCCGGACACACGTTACGTGCTTAGAATAGCTGCAATCAACGATGTTGGTGCTTCTTCATATACTCCACCGATTCACTTCACTACAAGGGAAGAAGGTATGTTTTATCTTTGTCTTATAACTTTTAAAAGACACGACTGAATGATGTCGTTTTGACACAAATTACAATTTAAAGTATTTTAGTCTTAAGACCGCCGTTTATACCTATGTAAAAAATTAGATATACCAAATAAATGCTAACTATCTGAAAGTTTCAGTAGTTGAGCACTCAATAGTTATTTAAAATAATGGCGATCAAAATAAAAAATTTATGTCTGCGCCTTTCAATTTAACAACACCTCGAAAAAAAAAATTCTGTATATAAAATAATAACTGCTAGGTAAAATTTATTGCTAGGTAAATTTGAATAATTTAATAAACAAACATAAAAAAAAAACAAATTCTTTGGTATAATATCAATGAAGATTAGTTTTACCAGAGACCGCGCAAAAATTTCCTCGTTTTCCTGTTCGTTTTTGAAGCATAAAAGCAAGATTTATTTACCTGTACGGAAATAAAATTATTGTTCGAATAATTATTTTATTTTTTTCCCATTAGCGCCTGGAGGTGTGCCGCGGGATATAACAGTTCGGGCGTTACGAGCCCGGGAACTTCTAGTGTCATGGCAGGTAAAATTTTTAATCCAAACTTGTAACCCATATTTCCTATATAGTACTCATGTGATTTGACAGACATAGGCCAATATAAATAGGTAGATATGTTGTTAGCTCTAGCGTAGAGTCAGTGATGAATGATGATAATATTACCGATTCTTTTTTAGTTCCCGATAAAAAGTATTTAATAATATTCAAATTAACGTATAATTTACTAAAACTGAACCCATGCACATGTGATGTTAGTAATAAATGTTAAAAAAACCTTAAACAATAATTCTTGAAGCAAAACTGATCCACTGTTTCTAAAAAGTGAAGCTTTTGTACCTAGTTGAAAATACATAAAATGTCTAATTAAATAATAATAAATCCAACATTTTCATAATCTCGAATCAGTTTCTCATAAACATTCTCCATCTACCTGAGCTTGTCGCGTCAAACGTAACAAACCCTAAGATGCAACATGCCTCTGCCTTTGTACTTGAAATATTCGCCCGTCACAGATACTCAGCTCTCGGCAATTATCTTGCAAAGAGATGCTTCGCGACGGGCTTGCACTAAATTGCAGCAAAGATCCAAATTGTGTCTCAACTACAACCTTGCGGGTAGACGGAAATTTACAGATACCCTTCTCTGAGACAAGTCAGGGAAGCACGTTTAATTTAAATTGTTTGATATGGTTTAAGCAAAGGAATGTAAAGGAATATGAAATATTTTGGTGTTGCATTCGAGCCCAATGTTTTCATTAAATAACATCAATAATATTATAACTTTGTATTAGTTATTTGTTTCTGAAAATACACAAAATGATCCTGAAGCTATTTGTTCACAGTTTAAATTGAGTTTTGTGAATTTGAAATACGTAATAAACAGTTTTATTGCGAACTTGTCATGTAAAACCGCAAATTGGCCCTGAAGGACTGCTGAAATTACTATAGCTATTTGTTTACTTTGTTCCTGGTTGTATAGTAAGTTGTAATATTTAGAAGAACTTAAATGGTTATGTCTGAGTAACTCTGAGCTAGCTCAGTTTCTGATCAAGATAAATCTGATCAAGATAATTCCTTTGCACAAACATCAAAATTTCACGATTAATTATATTATTTCATAACTTGGCTGGCAAGTAAAAATACCTTACTACCAACCTTGCGAATAGGAGGTGACAGAGACGTTATGTCGTGACGTTAAAAGTTTTACCGTTTCTACAGTTTACAGCTAACTTATACGTATAGAAACAATGAAAGGGAATGGCTTTGGTTCTTAACATGATAATTAGTGATATAATAAGGTTTATTTACTTCACTATAAATGTATCTTTCTTTTTGTAACTAAATCAAAAACTCTTATTTCAACACATACTTAAACTTTTTCATAAAAAGTAATTTTTCATAAACTTATTTTTCATCTCATTTATTTTCCATCAGTAAAACAGGGTCAGTAGCCTCTGCTTCACATTTTAATCTTATTTTTTACGTCGTCTGATAATCTTGGCACCGTTCCTACGCCTAATATCGTCCAATTACACTAAGCATTTTTTCCTAGCCTCCGCCAAGAGAAACCTGGCACGGGACGTTATTAGGGTACACTATTCGTTGGTGGGAAGTGTCTGAAGAAGGGAAAGACTCCCCAGTTGATGCTGGATCTGAGAGCGGGGCCAGTGCTGATGCGACTAGTACTTCGCTGAGAGGATTGAAGGCAGCTACGAGGTACGGCGTGACTGTCAGGGCGTACAACGCGGCTGGGACCGGGCCCTTATCTCCCCCACACTACCGGCATACCTTGGAATCACGTAAGTTGTTTTAAATACGAGTACATTTTTCAGATGTGTGTGCCCTTTGCGGATTGCCCTTTGTCTATCAATTATCGAATTCTTCATCCTTAAATTAACAACGTATTTTGATCAAAACGTTAAGGCATTCTAATGAGAATATTTAGGTTCACAGAAGAATTTCGATATCACTGGAATTCGTATAGGCCCTTATCTGATCTACGTATTACTGATATTACGTCGAATTTGTCATTGCCAGAATTCGGGATAAATAACTATATATACTACGCGTTGCCGTCGAAAAGCGGCTATCGTAAATTTTCCCATCAAAATGCAAAATGGCTTAATTGGACCGTGGCCTTTTCGATCTAGGTCAAACGATTCGGAACAAATTGATAGCTCTTTTATACGCTTGCTTTGTTTGGCCTTTTACAACTGCGACAATAGTTTTTCTGTGCGATTCGAATTAACATCACAAAGGCTGCACTCACCTCGTTCCCGGGACTCTAATTACCTTTTATAGATCAACTAAAGCTTTAAAACTGTACAGTGTTGATTACATTTAAACGATATTATTACACAAATTAATACGAACTTCACTGCCTCTCAGCTTCTTAATATTTCTATTTTGTTTTACATAATTATTTATCATTTTAATGTTGTACAAGACGGTCTAATTATCCTCTATGGCCAGAGAAATGTTTTCGCAGATAATGAAGAGTTTATCTACGTCGTCTCCCTGCGACTGTTGGATAATAACTTAATAAAAAAATAAATTTGTGCTAGGACACATAGTAAAAGTGAAACTTCAACAGACAAGTGGAATTCAATAAAATTTTGTTTAAAAATATTTCAATAACAAATATTTCAAGAAAAATCATCCCAAAAAAATTTCCAAAAAAAATTTAATAAAAATATTCAAAAAATATTTAAGTACATAAAATAAAAAAAAATATTCAAGAAAAGTTTTAAATATTTAAAACGAATGACAACGTTATATTTAATATTTACTTCAAATATTTCCACGCGATATATCGTCTACCCTCCACGCGGACCTAACGCTTTTTCGTGACAGAAAAATCCTAATACCCCGTTCTATATAGAAGTTTCACTTCAAAAAGTTTACAGATATTATATCTGTCACTAGTCAACTGTTAGACAAATCATTGTAAACGAATTTTTCCCGCCACCAACGGTCTCGCCGTGACCATAATCCGTTGAATAATGTTTTGTATTTGATTTATGTAATTGTATCGAAACATTGAAATAAAACAAAAACACAGTGGTGCGGTGTTATAACCTTATACGGTTGGTTAGAAATATTAATTTACTTTACGTACACAGCCGTACGCTGCAAACAATTGCAGTTTTATTGCGCATGATCACAGTATTATAACTGCAATTGTTAAGTCACATAACAAGTTAGCGTTAGATAAACACAGATGTTGGCAATCATTAAAAAAGATTGTTATTGGTATAAGCACTCCAAAACTGACATTGTCTATTAATTCATTTGTATTGGAGAAGCGTTGTTGATAATGCAGCAAAACTATAAAGTTGCAACGAACTCAAAGCTCTGTACTCAGTCGTGCTTGAAATAAAATTGCGTCAAACCGAATGAATATAAAAAGAAATTTAAAATTCGCAGTAGCAGTTCGTTTAGAAATTTAAGCATGTTTCAAAACTGGCTTATTTATGCTCAGATACGTACGAGTTGATATCTACATCTCGCCGGCAATAACGACGGCGCCGTTTCTTATAGATAGCTTTTTATATCCGGGAATAAATAGCTGTATTTTAAACCAGATTTTTTGTGTAGTGTGCACTGAGCAGAATACGTACTACGATCAAGGAGGTATTATTGTGATCAAGAATCTGATTCGATTTAAAATTGCGCAATAATTTATTATTCTCTTCCTAGAGTACAGATTGGATATATGTACAGCTACATCATGTACGTAACATTAAAACTTTCAATATTAAAGCAATTTGCGTTACTAAACTATCATAATTTCTGATTTAAAACTTCCATTAAAATTTTGTGTTAATTTTTAAAATTGACAACATTTCTCGGACGATCACAGATCAATAAATAAGGTAGATAACTCACCGCCTTGTATTTGACTGAGGAAGAAAAATACCGTGCTGGATTACGTAATTCCTCTATTTGCATACTACCACGCCCATCCACGTCAAAAACCATGGTGTTTTTGTTTTTCTCTCCGGAAGATACTGGCAAAAAATATTTATTGATCTGTGTGGACGATGAAAAACATTCAAATTTTGAATAAACAACTCAAGGTACAATAAAATTATCATAATCATTAATAAATTCATATTCATGTTCTTTTATGACTGCTTTCTTCATGGTTGTCCTCTTTCTAGCTCCGACAAGTGGCCCTGAAGGTCTGTCCTGTATCTCCAGCGGGTCCACGTCACTGCGCGTGTCGTGGCGACCACCAGCCCAGGAAGCCAGGGGTGGTCAGATCACACACTATATGCTGCAATACACCAAACGAGATGCAGACCCCTTGTTGCCAGTGCAAGACGCACATTTGAGGGTGCAGGTAAGGAATGATACTAAGGAACCATAGTTGTAAAGAGCAAGAGGGACAGTTCGCTATAGCCTCATTCGTAGTTCAGGGGCAGGGGAGGTTGACTTGGGCACAAGGATGGATTGCGGCCCTTACAGAAGATAGCGGATAAGGTAATACCTACCTACAAGAATTTAACATATAACGAGACATGAAAAAAATACAACATAGCAACTAACTACAGCAAAACTTTGTAACGAAATAAAAATATGAGAATGCTTGAATTTATAAAACTTTAGTTTAAAGTCCCGTTTAGATACTCGACGAGTACATGGTACAGGCGAATAGGTACGCATTAATATGAGCTTCTAAAAATAATTATTTATTCATGTATTATATATTATTATATTCACGTATATTTATTAGAAAATCCACACATCGCCACAAATCGTCCAGTCTCGTCTCGATATCAGTATTTTGGCGCAAGGCAAACGGTTATTCGTCAGTCGGTGCAATTCATGCAAGACGGTTACATATTCGTCATTTGTCGAATTGTTTGGCAAACAATAACCGTTTAGATACTCTAAACGGGATGTGCAGACACTACAAGGAGTCCATATTAAACAGGGTGAAGAAACAACGGTGTCTCGACTGGCGTCGTACGCAGAGTATGAGATAAGGGTCCGTGCACACAACGCGGCCGGCGACGGACCTCTATCGGCGCCGCAGCTGTGTCGCACCGATGAGGATGGTAAGTGACAATCTCTATTCTTTGTACGTTTTAAAATATAATTATGGGAATATCTCGTGGAAATTCTGGTTTAGAATCCGCGAGCACCTCTCATCTTTAATTAGATTTATATGCGTACCTATTAGAATTTAATTCTGACTTATTGCGGTTAAGGTAATGCTCGTGAGGAAATCTGCAGTGTTCTCCAAGATGTGCGAATCCGCGTTTGGTCAGCGTGGTGGACTATGTCCCTCACATTGTTAGACCCGAGTCAAGCAGTGGGATGCGATGATAATTTAAAAATTTAATTTTATCTTTCCTTATGTGTTCATTACAAGGTACTTATTACACATGTTCTATGTACTATTATTATGTTCTATTATTATGTCATCTGCTATTACTGTTGTAGGTAATTCATTTACGTAATCCTACATAATTGAATTAAATTAAATACTGTCCGATGTACATAGTTTCGTTAATTACGAAATTAATAAATCAACGTAGTAATGGTTTGTAACCACAAGGCACAAACATATAGAAATGGCAGGCAATGTTAAAAAACACATAGTAGGACATCCTGTTTTGAAATTTATTTAAAATTTAATAAAGAACCATGATAGACTAAAAGGTTTTCCTTGTCATCCAAACGTGTGTTACTAGTTCTATGTTGTATTTCCAAAAATATAATAACAAAAAACTATAAAAAAGCTAGTGCAAATTTGACCTATAAAATATAATAGACGCCCCTCGCATTTAGTAATAATTCCTAAACAATAGCATATAAATAATATGATGGAAACACTTGATTATTATCGAACCATTGAAAACTAAACAATGCGAATGTGAACTACAAAAGGTAAGAAACAATGGATAGGTAAGAAAGAAATAAAGATAAATGAACAACGGAATATCGTGAATAATTAAAAGTGTTATACTGACCTGTTTTAACGAGTCTAAAGAAATGCATACGGATGGATAATTATGAAGAACTTGAACATAACACATTAAATTGTGAACCAACTGACTGTATTTATTAACATTTATAACAGTAACTCACATTCTCTCGTAACCTGAAGGCATGGGACGTCAATTTCAGAAGGTCGGAAGTTGAACGAAAAAGGGATTATTTCTGAAGCGCTCCCGTGTTTCGGAGGATATATTAACTCCTCTTTATAATACTCGTAATTAGATGACCTTCGGTATACACTCTTCGATACTTCACAAGTTAGGCTTATAAACCCTGTACTAAATCGAAATGGAGCAGCATGATAAAAATCTGCGCAAGGATTTGAAAGAAATTCTGTGTGTTTAATGTTTAATTTTTACAAATATATTTAATATTTTACGTTATAAATACATTCTATAGCAATAGCAGATAGGATAGCAACTCTGTATTAAATTAAATAGCTCAGTAATCAAAATAAAAAATGGATACTTTCTTAGTTATCAAATGAGTAAATATTAACTTACCTGCTCTTTTTTCATTTATCATATTAACGATTTAATGTAAAAGCAACATGTACTTTATTTACGACAGTAAAATGATAAAGTATTTTTCCATGTTCTCATTGTATAATGATAACCGAAACGTCCCCCGAGTGATAAACATATCGAGAACAGCGACCTGTAAAGTGATACGGAGACGCCTTTAGCCTAGAGGGAGACACAAGAAACAAAAAACTTTTGTCTTTTCAGTCAGTTTTGTGGTAACCTTAAATGAAACATGAAACACAATATAATATTTCAATACAAAAACATTGTGAATTCGATCGATAAAAGGTTTTTCATTAATATCCTGACTCACAGTCCCAATATAACAAAATATGATCACATAATTCAGTTATTCAGATATACTGTATGACGCTCTGATATTAGGAGACTGAAGGATGGCATAATAATGCTAAGTTATGAATACATTTTGAAAGCATTACCAGTATAAGAACATTACATTGTCTTTATAGACCCTATAGTACGCGTACGAGTAAATTTTTTGTTAGTCAATTAATTAATTAATTAAAAAAACAAAAACCCGACTGCGAAAAAAACTAAGAAGCAATAAGTACCTATTTTCGAGTGTTGTTAAAAGTAATACTGAACAATTAAACCATATAAGGATTAACAATCTAACGGTATGCACCTCTCAAGCTGTATTTCAATTTCATCAAGCGCAAACGCCATTATTAACCAGTAGGTATAAATAAAAAAATAAAAAACCCGCTTGCTATCAAGAAAGTTATCATGATATGCCTTTTTATAATCCTTTGGTGTTATGGTAAGCTCTTTAATTTGATAGCCATATTGCGTTATTTTTATTTTTTGATACTCGAAACAATGGCATCTCATAGCCACTATATTTTTTAATTTCACTTATCTAAGAACGTTTGGGTTATTGAGACGAATCTAACGATATCTTAATTTTATAAATCCATTCAGCGGTTTGGAAGATACGAGGTAATAAAGAATATTACATGCATACAAACATACTCGTACACACATGCAAGAAACGCGGGAAAAACATACCCCTTCCTTGGCAGTTTTCTGCCAATTTCTGATTCATCTGATCTGATTAATTATTTTTATTATTGTTCAATGCCAGTTCCAAGCGCCCCGGGCGGGATGAAGTTGATTGCGTTGAGTGAACGATCGCTGCGCGCGTCTTGGCTGCCACCTCCTGAGCCCAACGGAAAACTCACTCACTACTCGCTCTACGTGAAGGATTTGTCCGGGTATGTCTCTATATTAAATTGAGTAGCAAAACGCGAAACAGGTACTGTTGGCTCTAGCGACCTTTACAGCTTCATGCGGAGAGAAAACTCAAACCAAGTGCCATGTTTAGTGCGATTCACGTAAGAGACAAGGGGTCCTTTAAGAAGCGGGTCTATTGCTTCCTCCTAGGCCGGAAAGCCATTGGAATCCTCCTGGTGTTACTAACGTCCATGGACGGCGGTTATCACTTACCATCAGGTTCCGTTTGCTCGTTTGCATGCTTAAAGCATAAAAAAGAGTTCTCCTCGTTACACTGCTATTAGTAGATAAGTTTACTATCTATGTCTGTGAGTAAGACATTGAACCATCATTTGGTCGGCGGTTAGGTCCGTATTAGATGTAGATGTTCCCGCTTATTTAAGGTCCTATTTACGTAGATCACAAGAACCAAACGTGACACGTGTGAACGCGTGCACGGAAGGCGAAGGTTCAGTGGAGTGCATGAAACCGTTACGAGGTCTCCGGTCAGGCAGGACCTACGAGGCCTGGGTGCGAGCTGCTACGGGGGCTGGTGAAGGTCCTACTTCAACTGTGGTAGCTTGCCAGACTAGTGCTTTGGGTAAGTGATGCCTTTTTTCACTTATCACTTGTTAGTGATAAAATAATAAATGGTTAAGTACTGTTGTTTTTGGAACGAAGTTCCTTATCGCGCGTTGTGAAAGGGGGCTAGACGGAAAATTACGACACTTTTTGATTCTTACGAATGACGACACTTTTTTGGAAGTGATTCAGAGTGTTTTACAGAGATGGCGCTGTACAACAAAACAATACTTAAATCGAAAGGAACTTCGTTCCATCCGGGTGTCCCTTGACACCTCTCATTTTAACACTGGTTTGGAATCGAGGATGTAGTTTTTTTTCCTACAATAGGAGAAAACCTAAGTAAGGCGTCTATCCTTGAGTCGAAACCAATCCTTTTTGCTCGTGGTGTTTCTACCTGTTTCCTCGTAGTTCTACTAATTTGTCCTACTAGTGGGACCACGAGGAAGCCCTATTCCCTGGTAGTCCTACAGCTAGTAGGATGATACATTTTCATGTTACCTTATGTCAAGTTCGAAGTATGATAGGTCCAACTGATAAGTTAGTCAGCAAAGGAGTACTCATGTCTGGTCATCAGGTTTTTTATTCATTAGCTACGCATTATTTCGCATATCTTAAAATCAATGTTGAAACGTTTAAAAGTGTTTCGGTTTAAAGTATGATGGCGTTTATTATTTACGGTTGCTAGTCTATTTTTACCTTACCAAACAAAACCTAAGTAAGTGATTTGGATTGTACAAATGTCCAGGCTGTGATATACTGATGCGTTGGTGTTGTCGTGTATATGTTTTCCTTGTTAGCTTTATAAAAGTTATTGTTTGTTTTTTGTTAAATTCTCCATGTTTCAATTTTTTATTCAGTGCTGTAATCCCACAGTTAATCTACCGGCTTGACATTGTACACAATATGCTACGTTAAAATTCCCAAAAATAAAAGTAGGTGAAGTTATTTAAAAATATTTTATGAACGTTGTTATTTCATTATTTCTTTTTGTTTTACATATTTATTATGTTTAATTTAAAAAAACTTAATTTGTTTTTCAGCATACTTTGAAATGAATTTCAGTTATTTTATAACTTTCAATACTTTCGATTTATAACAAAAAATCACACTTGGGCAACTATTATTTTATTTATTTATTTAACAATTTTTGTACACAAATACAGCTATACAACTATTACTTCTTGTTTAAATAAATGTTGGTTACTTTAATGATGAAGGACCGATTTTGTTAATCGGTACATGTTCGCAACTTCACATAGTTAAAGACATCTTATTTCTCAGGTAATAACAAGAATTTAAAAAATGCCTACAGATAACAAACATTTAGATGTAATACACATTAAAGACGTAATACAAAACTTCGGGATACAAAAGAATATGCCTTAAACAATCATTGTTCTCTTGTATTTACTTCTGTATTATAAAACGAACAGGATTACATGAACGTTGCGGAAAAATCGAGTGTTTCCTCAAAGGAACATTTTACGCTTTCTGAATTACCAGTATTCTATAGGATTAGTATTATTTTTAACCTACTTCCAACAAAAAATCAAGTTCTCAATTAGGTTGTTATTTTGTTTGTTAGATACCTCAGAGCTATATGTACGTCATCTATCAATCGATTTGAATTAAAACTTTTTTTTATTTCTTTTAAAGCATTGGTCCCATTTTTATGAAAATTCAGTTCTGATGATAGGATCCATAAGGAATTGACGGAATTCCTTAAATAATATAGGCAAGTAAAGGATTTTGGTATTTGGTCAGCGATCATTTTAGTGGTTCTTTTTCTAAGGTTTTCTTTTTTAATTTCTTTGAAGTCCTTTTTGTGGTCTAATAAAATATTGATGATTTTAAATTGCACAGAATTGTTTTTTCTGTAGCACCAGCAAGGATCTCTTCATTCGGAGGAACAGCAGTTGGTGCGGCTGGAGGGTCGTTAACCCTTCGCTGTGTGGTCGGCGGCGTGCCTCCCCCAGCTAAACGGTGGCTGCGAGGAGGAAACCCTTTGCATCCTAGACCACCCTTCCACTTGGATGGAGATGCATTGTTAATTCGTGGTAGGTAACATAGAAGTTAATTTTGAGTTGATTAATTTAAATGATTAGGTACTAACTAATAACGAAATAACAAATTTTTACTCAATTACTTCATAAAAACCTCAAAAATGTCAATGTGCCCCTTCAATCTGGTATTGATATTTGGATTTATATATATCCTGGGAGTAGTAGGGAATTTAAAGCTATCGAAATATCATTACTTTAAAGCCTATAGCTATTTTTAAAGCCTATATGAAGCTAAGGTTGAGATACACGAAAATATTATAATAGTCTCATACGTATTTCACTAATACGAGTATTCGTGGGACTGCTTAGACTAAATATTGCCAGTTGGATACATGGTACATGTTATGATTAGTGGGACAGAATTACCGAGCTAAGACTGAAACGTTTCTCTAGGCCTAGAACTCTCCCACGCGGACAACTACACGTGCGTAGCGGAGAACCCTCACGGATCAGACTCGGTGACCTGGAGAGTGTTCGTGCTGAGGCCTCCCACGCCCCCAGGTCTAGCGTTGCTCGAGGCTAGATCCAGGGAACTGGAGTTGGACCTTCGGCCGGCACCCAGGTCGCCTGGACATGCGATACCCAAGGCGTATACTGTTCATTGGAGATTGGCTGCACCAGAGGTAAGTTTTTGTTGTTCGGTGTTTGTTTTTAACGAGAGGTGAGCTTATTTCAGTGATTGATTACATATTAATCAAAATTCCAAAATAAGTAAACTTACAAATTCTAAAGAATAAATCTTGCTATAATAGGTATACCTAATAGATTTATTTTTCAACTAGTACTTTTGCTTCTAAATAGTCCATAAAAATAAAATTTTAAAGCAGCAAGACTTGATATTAAAAAGTGTGGTTTAACACTATGCATACAATCAACAATTCCTTTATAAACGAAAAAAAAAACAAAAAAAAATTAACACCAAGAATCACCAAAACTGGCCATAAATAGACAAAAGCTACCAAAAACGAGACTACTATCAAACCAACATTCCAGGGCGAATGGCGCATCCAGTCTACAAACCCTGGGCCGGTGACACTGACAGGGCTTCGCTGCGGGTCAGCATACCGCGCGTACGGGTCCGCCGGCGGGGCTCCGGGCGCTGAGATATCCATCCGGACGTCAGGCGGGCCCCCTGCAGCACCCCCTGATACGAGGTGGATACGAACGAACGCGACGCACGCCAGGTTTTTATAGCTTTTTAATTATTACTAGTACCTAAATGCCCTCGCTTCGGTACGGTAAGCCTTTCGATACCCAACACTCCAATAAATGTATGGATTATTTAAATTGACATAACTTTTTTATTTGTAAACCACTTGATATAAAACAAACACAAAATGTTAACCCAAGCTCATAACTATACATCAGTGGAAACTGCATCTAAATTTATTTATCGGCTTCTGAGATTAGCCGGAAAAAACTCGCAGACAGACAGTAAAATTTTTTATCATATATTGATTAGTATATTGTTATAATACAGATTTAAGGTAACTAATTAAAATGCTGCAATAAGGTTCGACACGACCATGTGGTCGGACGGCGGCTGCGGGCCCGTGGCGCTCAAGCTGGAGTGGGCGGGCTCGGGGACGGCCGGCGCCAGGGATGTGCCTGTTGGTGGGGAAGTTATTTTAGGAGGTAAGTTAGTTACACAGTACATAACAGCGTACCACCTTACATGACAGTACATCCTCGTCGGAATCCAATTTGCCTCTAATCACAGCATTTGCGCGACGTTAATGTTGATTTCAGCCGGATGCGCAACGCTACCAATGCGTTTGCGTAGCTTTGTCGCTACGCAGATGTTAGAGTGAGGTCAACGCTCGTAAAACGCCACCAGTGGCATAGTACGGCAATGACAACATTTTCAGCATTTTTAGATATCAATATGTAAAAATACAACATTGAGACATCCCTTGTCAAACGAAGATTTGAGGACTCTTCAAGTTAGTAGGTATAAGATATAAAATCGCCTATTGTCTACATCGTAACTGAATAGAGTGGAACACTATGAGTATTTGAGCAGCGAGAAAATTAGATTTACTGACTCATTTAACTATTCCTTGAAGATGTTGTTTTAGTTATACAATAAAGTAGTAATTGTTTTTGTTGTAAGAGCTGATAAATGAACAGGGTTCTAAGTTATAAATCAAACTGAATTTTAACAGATTCTTCCGTATTGTTAAGAACATTTCTTAGTACACTTTTAAATGTAAGATAGATATCCAAACACCTAAAATATTACCGTTACGCTTAAGTTCCGTCGGAATTAAGCAGGGATATTAGGGATTAGCGGGTGGCACATAACTCAGCAGCCTTCAAAAGAAGGGACTTAACGTCATACCCTCGTTACTTGGTAGAGTGCACCATGAACCAAATAAAAGGCTGGATTGGAGGCAACGATGGAAGAATTGAGAAAATATTTATATTTATGCAACGACAATCATTTTATCTTAGGTAAATATGATGTTATTTTAAGAAAAAAGCTTGACCAGAATCAAACAGATCTGTAAATACAAACTTTATTAGTGTATGTTAAAATAAATAATGAATCTATTGCAGATTTATTACAGTTCAAATCTCGTTAAATCAAGTTAGACCACCTTTAAGAATCTGCCACAGACTCCACAATTTCAACTTAATTAAGTAGGTAGGTATCTACCGCATATTATAGATAGGAGTACCTTATTCACTAAATTCTATCTTCATACTAAAATATTTGAGCTTACAGTATGTAGGACGTCATTGAAAATTTTAAGTAGCTTAGCAGCTTTGACGTTCTTTGAAGTTAGCTCATGGAACGAGTTGCGACTTGCGAGTAGCTACTAACAATAAACTAAGCTGAAGATTAGGCAAAGTTACTCGTTAGCCCTACTTAGACTACTTCCGCTTTGTTGGACTCATTTGGGATATTTATAGTTAGTCTTGTATGGTGATAGTCAAGATAATTAAATATGTACAGTATAAAATACTCAATTTGAGTTACTTTCAGTAAATAAAACTCAACCTTAAACTTACCTTAATTTAACTTCTACCTCTCCGTCTCCTACATTCAGTAGCTGAGTTTTATACGTTCCGCCTTCCCTGCGTTAAAATGAAAGTTTATCTTATTTTGAAATGTCAAATAAACATGAATATTACAAGATGTATTCTAAAAACCATAATTATGTTTGTTTTTTATTAAGGCACGTTTTTCACCATGTAAAAATTTTAATCAAAATGATCTATAATTTTTACTGTAATGTGACTTCCTGTTGACAAGAGCGAAACAGAAAGTGACTTAGACAGAAACAGAGAACAACTCACAAGTGACATTAACCGACACTTCAATTTGTTTGTTTTTCGAACAAAACTGTGAACCAAGTTTGCTGGAACGTAACATAACAATTTCCGTAATGTCAGTGGACGGGAATAACATTCTACTTTCGCGCGTAAACAAAGTTTAAAGTTTTAGGAAGCCATAATTTTATAGACAGCTGAATCCTAGTAGTTGAAACTGTAATGATATGTATAATAATAATCTTTTTTTTTTCACTCGTCCGAACTGCGACACAATAAAGGTCGTACTGAAAATCAGTAGCCGTGGTTACCCGCGGCATATGCTGAGTGCGTACCTTTTTTGTTGAGCAGTGCTGCAGCAGGTTATATCGAATTCATAACTTATAATTTTTTGTAAATGGTTTATTTAGTGTAAATTTTGTAACTTGTTGCAGTGCTTAGCAAAATAAATGTTTTCTTTCTTTCTTTCTTTCTATACTCAGAGTGCTGATACAACTTCCGTTCCAATTCTATTTTGCTTGTATATAGATTGCAGTTATGCAAATTGTTACTAATACTATAGTTTACCTCGGGTTTTACCAGGCGCGCATTGTTGATACCTTTGTTGTCATCTTTGTATCGTTGTCATCGCACCAAAAGTGCGAAGTGCACCTAGCCTGGTATTATTAAATATTACTAATATAATTTGGGAACAATTTTTCTAACAATAATGAAAAATTATTTTTATCCCTGCTTCAAACATCCCAACTTTCCTAGGGTTAAGCCCGGGTTCAAGATACCGCGTAGCCGCACGGGCGTCCAACGAAGCGGGGTGGACGCGCGAGGTGTACGAGTTCACCACGTCCCCGTCAGAGGGCGGGTATGCCGAGGAAGTGGACGCGCCCTTCCCCGCCACTGCCGGGGAGCTGGCGTTGCTGCTGGCGCTTTGTGCTGCACTCTCGCTTGCTGCGCTCACTATACTTGCTATATTGTTGAGGAGGAAGAGGTATGAACGTTTGTTTGAAATTTCAGGTTCTACGAGTAGTAAATATTGCGGATTTTTTAGGTAATTTAACGTTTTAACACATTTTACTTATTATAGTATTCAGATTGAATTTACTTTCATTTCTTGTGTTCATTTGTATCTAAAAATTTTCTTCTCGGTGCTCAATGGACCTGAAATTTAACATAAATAACAATTTTGAAATCTGAAATAAAAGAACGTTATGATATCGAATTTGATCTCTGTCGTGATAGTAAAGTATTCTAGTTTTGGATGATATCCATGGTCTGATGATGAAGTGGAAAGATGGCTACAATAAAAGTAGAGAGACAGATGCAATAAAAATTACAAGTATTGCAATTATTTTGCTATATCGTTTTGAGATAACCTCTACGCTTTCATATAAAATCAGTTGTGCTATGGTTACTGAATTTAAAGCGATGCGCACTAGGGACTAGTATTAAATCACTACAGTAGTGCTACGCTAGATATATTTTAACCATATCACAGCTATCTATATTGCCACAAAACATGAGATAATTATTATTATACAGTAATTTGAGTCATTTAAAAAAGATAGACATCCTTATAATATAAATTAGCGCGCACTCTGCCATATATCATATCTCGATTGCAAAAATTCTACCCAAAGGTTGTCTGGTAGAGATCGCTGTGTAGCGATAAACCCGCCTTTTGTGTTTTATACTTTTAAGCTATTTTTCTTTATTCCCTAGTGTGTGCACAATAAAGAGTATTTTGTTTGTTTGTTCATTTAAGTGTATTATTATAACTTAACACAAATAAGTTAAATTAAACAATCCATGTTGATGAGTCCATTAAGGAAGTCATTCGAATTTGATCGAATTGTTTTCATAACAGACTATACAGTCTTTTTGTCGAGATTGCCTATTTTCCGAGGTAATTTAAAATGAGATTCCGTAAAAGACTGCATGTGACAAGGCACCCCATCGAAATCTGGAAGCGAATCCATCGACCTTTCCCTCGTCAGACGACCTTTTACATTCTGTCACGTTACATGATTTCTTTGATCTTGAATGTCTGTTGAGAGTTACAATAAATCTGGAAAGTTAAGCTAATTTTACGTATATTTTCATTCCGTACGTACTGTTATTCTGTTAATGGATGAATTATGCTACACCGTGCCAGGCACGAGCCGTGAGGCACGGATTCAAAACTTCACTAAAATTTTATATGACGCGGACATCGAGTGTTTATGCTACACTGTGCGACGTCCGCGTCCGAGCCGAGTAAAATGTCAGTGAAATTGCTCGTGCCCGGCACGGTCTAGTATAATTCATCCCTTACTCATACCAAAATATCGATAAGTTCATTCGCATATTGTTATCTCCAATATTCTTATTTTGAAGTAAATAGCCAAACACCGAGCAGACGGGTCACCCTGTGGTAAGTGGTCACTGCAACTCACGGACAATCGATAACACTAAAAGCACCACCTGTTGCTGGTCAAAATAGGACGGATTACTTATTCATTGGGGAAAAAGTAGGGTAAAAGTCTCTACGAACTACGTGGATTAATTATATATGGGTAAGTCTAAAATACCTCAAAATGAAGAATGTCAGTATTATAGATATTATACCAAAATTAAAGTATAGTATTAATTAAGTTTAATACCGATTTATGACAATAAATTATGGTGATCCTTCTGTTCGTTTTTTTCTATTTAGGTTCATAAAAACCTACGCAAATCTATTTTACTTTTTATTGTTGACTTCTTCTAACCATTGATTTTCACCTAATGATAAGCGGAGATTTAGTCTGGGTTGATAAAGAGCATTAACTAAGTAAGAAATAAAGTTAGTTTTTAGTATACTTAATTATGTTTATATACATTTTGTCTTCACTTTCTCAAGAGGGAAAGGGTTGGAACTAGGGTCGCTAGATAGTTAAGAAATTTGGGAATGTCCCGTAATTTTGTGTCCATCAGATTATAAACACACACTTTTAACGTGTTGGTTGATATCTTCTAAATATTACTTTATTAATAAGTTATAAAGAGGTGCTCAATTTTTTTTGTAAATACATTATTTTTATCATATTTATTACAACGCTGACAACCTAGTAAATATGTCCCAAAATGCTGAGCCTATATCTGGCCACCCTCGCTGGATTACTTACATAATTAAACAAACTTCGTGCTCAGTTAGGACACAAAGTTTCCTAATCCTCTTTCTTGTACGCGCAAACTTAACCGCAGCGACTCCTGGCTGTGACATCGTGGTCAGTTAGCTTAAGTAAGCCACAGATAATATAGAACATTTAGATATTCTTACTAACTACGTGCTACGAATATTGAAGTATAATGTCATAGAACAGACATCTCGAACAAAATGTGTGTCCCGCCCGGGAGGTTCCATTTTCAAAATCGAGCCCCGGTTCTCCTTTCAAAATCGAACGAATCCATTGAAGATTGAAGCCACGTGGCGCCAATGCTTTGGGACATACATGGTGTTCGCGGTGTCGGTTCTATACGCTAGTAATAATACTTCAATGGCTACGAATGTTTTTTTATAAGCTTCAGGGCTGACAAAAAAGAGGCTACCTAATGATGAAGGGTTACCCTCGCTTATGACAACAAAAATATATGAGTAACTTTATTTTACCATAAATCAATTTCTTAGCTTAACGACTATTACCAGTGACAACAGTAATGTATTCTAAAAATGATGTAAACACAAATCCCTTGTACAGATATGACATATTCGCGTGAAAATCTGACAAAGAGTAATGGAAGCGAAAAATCTACTCTCATTCGCACTAATGTACCTTATTTCACACGACAATGGTCGGAAAAAAGCTTTTTCAGCATTGCCTGTTGCCGCATGAAGCAATCAGGGAAAACAAAGTTTGTTAAGGATATTTGTACCTAACGATTTATGTTGCATTAATCTATACTATAATAAAACTCAAAGTGTCTGTTTGTCTCTCCGGGCATCACATAAAAACCCTTATACGGATTTCGATGAAAATTGGTAAAGTTGTTACTGATATCCTGGGTCATATAAATAAAATCACTACGCTGTTGGAACACTTTTTGTCGAAATATAAATAAAAAGTAATAAATATATGTCGCAGCCCAGCACAAGTTCTGCATCGATCTCTTTATCGCCATCTATGGAGCATCGCCGTAACTAGTTTAGGAGACGTCAAACATTCGTTTGGGGAAGGTCGGTACAGCGGCGGAGCGTCACAGTTGATAGTTCACCATTGACAGTTGACAGTTGAGAATTGATAGTTGACGGCTGACATTTGACAGTTAAAAGTGGACAGTGGAAGTTGACGTGCAGAGAGAGCATCGGCGGGATGGTCGAATTGGACTGAGGAGAGGGTAGATGGTCGAAGACCAACAAAAAAGTGACAAACGCCTGGCTGTACCGAACTTGCCGCGTTTCCGGGTTTAATCGTGGTTAATCGCGTTGATCTTTGATCGTAGATCTTGCAAATGGTGATCGATCGTTGGAGTAACGTCTGGACTCGGTGTACATACTATTATTTCCGGCCTTTCCGCCATGTTCAACCAGAAGGATAACGGCCCACCTTAGCAACCCTTCGAAATATATAATATAATAAATAAAAATCCTTGTAAAGTTTCGAATATTTTACATGTACAATGTTCACGTACGGATCGTTAACAGTTTTACAATATTGATTTTAAACAGTAAATGAAATTAAAACGTAAATAATTTATATTTTTTTTAAATAAAAAACATGCAAAAATTAGTCGATAGGGGAGCAGCCTGTATAAAGAACGAGCGATCTTTGATCAAGTGATGCGTCACGTGTGAGACATCAGTGGAGCGCGGGCTGCACCGACTACCGGCGATGTAATGAATCATTAAAACTACCGTACATCTTGTTACGACCGAACTACCGACCGCGCTGCGTCGCTAATGAAAAGAGTGTTGGACAGACATACTTGTAAGAAACATATGTATGTATGTTCAAATTAAATAAATAAATAAAATAAAATATCTTAGACAATTTTTCATCCCTGGAAGATTAAAAAGTTTCCCGGGGAAACAGGATAAAAGATTGAATAAGTAAAACATAATTTCCGTATGCAAAGCTGCGGGCAACAGCTAGTTTTATAATATATTATTTTCAAGTACGGTCCTGCACTAATGTATTGTTTGAATGATTAATTTGTGACATTAACTGCCTTATACTTTATGCTAGTGATATTACCTGCCAAGCAATAGGTCTTGGGATCGCAGCAGAAGAGGTTTATGTGACAAATAATGTTTATTTGCATTATCTTAGTATATGTTGGCGGATATCAAACATCTTAAATGAAGGTTTATATAAAAAAGAGAGATCATAATATGCCTAAATGTGTTTATACTTATTTAATCTCCATACTTAATGCAGAGATTACGCGAGGGGGCCTGCTTTATGACAGGATTTTACAGGGCCCGATTAGACCTGGGTCCTAAATGTTAATAAATAAAATAAAATATTTATTCAACTTTGTATTTTGTAATATTCTTGTGGCTCGCTTATGTGTATTTTTTTCATTTTGTGATAAAATTATTGGCAGCAATATGGCCTTAGTCAAAATCAAAATGTATATTTTGCGACAATACCAAAAAGAACATAATTTTATAATAAATCAATAAAAAACTGGTACGGTAATGTCGCGTACCATACATGCACGAAGTGTTAAAATTATCGAAGAAAACATACACATACATACATATGGGCATAGAACGCCGTCTTTCCGTTTCAGTGAGCATACTAGAATGTAATCTGTTTTTGCCGTGCTTCATACTCGTATGTTCATTGCACGGTCAACGGTCATAGTATTGTACAGTATAGTGTGCAGATTCCTTAACCTGTGTTACCTGTTGGACTCAACAACATGTAGTATTTGTTTAATTTTACATTAGTTAACAACAGAAAATATCCGTCAATCAATGCTTTAAGGCATAAATTTTCCGTGAAGGGAGAGTGGTTACTAGTAAGTATAATACCGCTTGCAGTGATAGCCTAGCGGTTAGAACGTTGGTCTCCCGAACCAAGGGGTCCGAGTTCAAATCCTCGCACGCACCTCTAATTTTCAAATATTATGTGCGTATTACAAGTTAATTATCACTTGCTTCGGTGAAGGAAAACATCGTGAGGAAACCTGCACACCGGAGAGTTCTCAAGAAAGTTCTCAAAGGTGTGTGAAGTCTACCAATCCGCACTTGGCCAGCTTGGTAGACTATGGCCTATACCCCTCACACTGTGAGAGGAGACCCCGAGCCCAGCAGTGGGACAATTATGGGTTGTTGCTTTGCTTTGCTTTTATAATACCACTTACACCAGTATTAATATAGTTGTTGTCACAGGACTGACGGCGCCGTAGCTCGCGTGATAACGAATCCTGATAAGCCGGGATGCGGGACGTACCGGGCGCCGCCGCATCCCACACCTAAACTACCACCGGATCCCCCGGGTAAGTACAATGCAGCCCTCACACTATCTAAGTACAATAATAATAACACAGTTTACCAACTATAGCAGTTGTTTACGAACAAACTCAATTGTGTACATCTGTTTTTATGTTCAATAAAAATCTTTAAATCAAAAAAAAAAACCATCTGTATGTGCTGACGTATTGAAGTAAAACGTATTCAAATGTTAATGTAACATAAAAAAATTAAATGAATTAAATGTATAATGAGGAGTGTTCTGAAAAACTGTTTGATTTAATTCCGGCGGCCAACTTCCATAATCATTTAACGCGCCACAATGCCAGGTTTTAGAAACACCATATCACTAGATACCTTCATTAACGGTAAGATTTACACGACATTTCCTACCACAGTTTCTTACCACGTACACGTAAACTGTGGAACGAACTACCACCAACGGTATTCCCATAGTGAAACGATATGAGGAGCTTCCAAACGGGTCCATCGCTTTCTTCTTGGTCGGCAGCGCACTGGTGGCGCCTCTAGTGTTGCGAGTGTCCATGGGCGAGGGTGACTACTTACCATCAGGTGGCCTGTCTGCTCGTCTGCCTGAATTGAAAAAAAATTGTGCCAGTTAAAAAAGTTAATAAAGGTCAAAGGTCACAAAAAACAGTTTTTCGCGAAAATCTCGCGTCCTATTTTTCAGACGTCAATTAAGGTTATTTATAAAAATTTATTTTGAATTTTTCTGTACGTTCAACCGTTTTTGGAGTAGAGCGCTCGCTAGGAATTTTTCGGCAGATTGGAGTTTAAAAAAGCTAAAATGACTGGACTAAATACTTAACGCTTAAACAAAGGGATTTCTACCTAGAAATAATTTAAGAATTTACTTTTAACTATTTATCTATTTTTAATTTAATAATTTTATTTTGCTTATATTATATACATATAATTAAGTCGTCGTTAATTGTACCTAATTGGCTATTAAATCTCGAAGTTTTATTTATTAAGTGTATTATTGCCTAAATGACGATTAGACTCAATTAATTAAAATTTAACTTGAGCGCATTGTTCAAATCTAACAGAAGACTATTTAGTTACAACAATGTCTCCATTCAGCTGTCAGCCCATTCATTACTTAGAATAGATTCAAATTGAGCCAAATTCTTGATTAGATTTCAGTAGGTACACTATACATTTCTTGAAAGTAAATGTACCCACTTCGTATGAAGCTGGTAATTTACAAATAGGCAAACATCCTGCCTATCTATATTTCATCGACCTCGTTGTGATCCTGCTTGCAAATCGTGGGGTCCAGGACTCCATTTGCAGGACTTCATTGCCATTAAACATGCACGTTGAAACAATGTTTTTAAATGGGATCTTTGATACAAAAGTTGGAAAAAGATTCCAACTTGCAATTTGGGAATACAAAATTCATCACATTATAAATATCGGATTATCCCATTAATTCTAACAATGCACAACAATAATAACCTCAACACTTCTGCGTACAGTACAGTCACAGTATTAATATATATTATTATACTGTGGTACAGTGAATACTATCCTAGATCATTTAGTTAAAATTTAGTAAAATGCATAAGTAATCAAGTAGGTTGTGAAGAATTGTTTGAACTAAAGAGCTTTACTAAATTATAACGCGCACTAAAAATTATTCACTTAAAATTTAGTTATTATAAAATTTACTTATCTACTTAACTATTTAATACGTATAAACCGAACTTTAGATCAGTGAGTTATCAGTTGTTCCCTACATCACTTGTTTAGTTTTTCCCTACCACAGACTTAAAAAAAGAACAGACGGAATGTCAACAACAATTCAGTGAGGCACCTATATTAATATCAACTCCTCTATTCGTACAAGTATCACAAGCACATATTGACACCATGCTGTTATTATTGGCCGCCATTACCGCGTCGGACCGCACAAAAATTTACGCACACATGGTAAGCGGGTGGCGTCACCCTCTATAAGACCTTGTCTTATCTTATGTCTTGACGTCTGGGTTATTTTCACGTCCGTGTTCCCAACATGTATCGTAATTACAAAGTTCTGTAAATCACCATACTAGATGTGTACGAGATAAGTCCATATGCGACGTTCGCGGGCGCGGGCGCGGGTGTCGGCAGCGGCTCGCGCGCATACACGCTGCAGTTGCGCTCGCTCGCGCGACACGACGACGACGCCGCGCCGCCCGCACATCCACCCTGCTGCGACGGTGAGCTATAGATTTTTATTTGACCACAAAACCACCTGCAAGCAGTAATATTATATATTAAAAAGAGGCAGATATGTCATAAGCGCGCGCGTTGTGTGACTCAAAAAGTTTCCAATTGGGAACTCTTATTCAGGTGAAGAAAGAGATAGCGATGTAGTTTTGACGCGAGAGCGATAAAGACGTGCGATAAAGCAATAAAGCGTGCCTTGTGGACATCGGAACAGATTTTTCGGTTGATTTGTAAGGGCATAACGTATCTATATTTATTTAAACATCATTGCCTGCAAGGCTATTCTGTTTTGTAACTCGACAGCGGAATCCGACATAAGTTACAAAATTGGAGTTAGAGTTCGAGAGTCACTTCACTTCGCAAGTGCTTACTAGATGATTACACAATGACATATTTATTTGTCATATTTTTAGTCGTTTGACGTTCGAGTTCGAGAGTCACATCACTTCCCAAGTGCTTACTAGATGATTAGAGAATGACATATCAAGATCTCGGACTCGAACTTCAATTTTGAAACTTATCGCGAATTCCGCTGTCGAGTTACAAAACAGAATAGCCTTGCTGATCGTAAGCAAAAATGAAGTCGTGGATGGTAAAGCGCACTAATTTAGTAAAAGCGATTCTTACTCCGACACAATAAAGTGTAATTCAGATCGCTAGCGCTTATCGTCAACAGACATTGACATCTAGACTTTGCCTCTCTTTCTAATCATTACTCTTATCCTATCTGACAACGTCAGAGTTGTCTTCTTTTTTGTGATGACATGCGTGATAGATTACAAAATATGTATGACCGGCGTGGCAGCCCTTCTGTAATTGGCCTGACACGTCGAACGCGGCACGTACTTGTAACATCATACCAAAAAGTACGGAGTGCGCCAGGCCTGCTATTAGAAATGTTACATTCGTACATTTCATTAATCCAAGAAAGACTGTATCATGTTCATCTATTAGTAACTACATACAAACGCTTAATTCACAAACTCCCATTCAAAAACAGGAAATGTGCAAACAATAAATTATTCGAAGTGTCCAAACGCAGTAACAATACAATACAATACAAATACACTTTATTTGTACACCAAATTAACAAACAAGCAGAAATACTTAAAAAAAAAATAATGTGGCATACAAAAGGCGGCCTTATCGCTAAAAAGCGATCTCTTCCAGGCAACCTTAGCATATAGGAAACAAAAGAGAAAATAACAATGAGGCGTAGGGTGTACATAATGAATATCGTTCTACAGTTACAGTCCATATATGTAAACTAAACTAAATAGCTAATACCAGTGATGATAAAAAAAAGGGAAATTGAATTGAATTAATTGCTTTTCTCTCTTGTATTTATTATAACAAAGTATTAAATCCCATTTAATCCGAAGCTTAACAATGGTTTAATAAACGTCGAGTCCCATAACTTCTAGGATATTGTGACTATCAGATCAGGGCGCCATTGAAGTGTTGTATTAATGGCGGGCCTTTAATTTACATTTCAGTATGACGTTACAATTAGTCCTTTATCGAGCACAACTAATATAATTAATTGAATCCGTAGGCACCCCCCTAATCGAGTAGATGTGACACAAAGCAATATGGTTCCCCAGGATAATTATAATAATATACTGTTTGTTTGTGCTGTATACATAATACATATGTAACTATATATTATTATTCCAACAAAGTTTCATTAGGTCCACGCGGATACAATATAATTCGATTAAGTATAACAAATATTTAACTTTAAATATAATTTGATCAACCCAAAGTTTAGCGATTCGAACCTAAAACTTGATCAACAATAAAATCATACTGTGTCACCGAAATGGATTACGATTGTAGGCGATTCAACGTTAAATTACTTAGAATTAGAGAGTATCAATTTAAACTTTCTTTTACTAAAGTTTAAACATACATAATTATTTCACCTAAGATACAAATTACAACAACTTACTTTTATCAGCATTCATAATACAAGCATTCAAGAAATTTGTCAGTGTTATCTAATAGTAAAACGAAATACTTAAATGTTTTTGACGAAATGGCTTTAGCAAAATACAGTATAGAGAACTGCACACATTGTAATTTTGTACTGATGAATGATTAATGGTTTACAATAGTTAAATAAATTTGATTTTAAAGGTATAATTGAGCATTATAATTATTATCGCAGAAGAGACCTGCGTGGACGCCTGCGACGCTCAACGGCGCCGACGCCGCCGCCGACATTACTGCCCCGATCATGGTGAGTTAACATAATCTTACTGGAATACTTACTGGCGATAAGTGCACTTACAAATAAACAAACAGGCTACCTGATGGAAACTTGTCATCTGGTAAAAACGATGGGCCGGTAAAGCATTGTCGGTAAAACGACTTTTATCGATGATGCTTTGCCGGCCCAAAAAAACGATAAAACCTATATCGCACCCTTAGTGGGAAAAAGCATAAGTCGTTTTAATTTGAATTTTAGTTACTAATAATATGATTGGAAAGAGGGATAAAAGATATGCTTTTTTATCATTAATCTTGACGGTTTTATACAAGAAATCGTAATTTAAATTCCTTTAAGTACTTATTAATATTTTAACAGTTTTATTACTCTCCTGTAAAATTGCAATTTTCATCTTATGCCTTTTTTCCACCGAGGGTGCGATATATTAACTTGTTTATAAATATTATTAATCGAAACATATTAGGCGTTAAATTATTATACTGGATTGATATTACAATTAGTAATAATATACGGAACAGACCATGCCCTTGATTATATCAAGCCCCAATAACCTATCTAACATGCCTTATTTGTCCACAGGTTGCTCACAAGACTCAGGAAGTTGAGGAAACTGCCAAACTGTTTAGTAAATATATCTAGTCGACTTAACTAGTGAATTCAGTTATACATAATAATATGTATACACAAATTTTTACAATAATATTGTCTATTTATATTATGCAGTTTTTTTCATTGCCTATATTCCTATTATTTTATCTGCCGTATTATTTTAAGTTAGATCTCATAAGACTTTTTTTGACTTAGGCAGAGTTCAGTATACTTAGAGTGCTTTTCCACCAGAGATGTGCTATGCAGCTATGCAGCTATGCTGCGAAGATGTGAAATCTACGCTACGAAAATATGTGACCGTTTCCACCAATACTAAGCTATAGAAGAAAGATGCGATGCTCGACCTATGCTGTGTATCAATAGTAGGGAAGCGGCGAGGGCGGCGCGGTGAGAAGAGATCCACTCGCGACGGCCCATAGCAGGCATCTATAGCACGCATCCATAGCACGCATCCTTCCATATAAAAAACATATCAGTTGAATCCGTTTCCACCAGTGATAAGCTATATGCACCAATGAATATGATTGGTGGATATCAAACGCATCCATAGCAACGTAACATAGCACATCTCTGGTGGAAAAGCAGCCTTAGTCTCATTTAAGGCTTTGCTGTAGCAAATTTTTTTCTTTTGTTATTCTCTCTTTCTTGGTCGGCAACGCATCAATGATGCCTTTGGTGTTGTTGATGTCTATGGGCGACGATAGCCACTTACCATCAGGTGGATCGTCAGCTCGTTTGCCGGCTATTTCCATAAAAAAATATATATATACTAATTATTATTACTACCTGCAAAGCGAGGGATCCCGGGTTCGAGTCCCGGCCGGGACAGATATTTATGTGACAGATAAATACTTGTACTCGGGTCATGGGTATTAGGCGTCGTCCTAATTGGCAGCGATCGTACGAGCAAACGATGCGATTTAGTCGCACGACGAAATTAAACACACACACTAAATAAGCGTGTCCTAATTAAAGCTCGCAAGTCATCGCACGAGCATAATAATCATTATCATCGAACGACGATGAACGCATCGTTTGCTCGTACGATCGCTGCCAATTAGGACGACGCCTTATTGTGATGTGTTATGTGTGTTGTCCATACCACCCGCGACACAGGTAAAAACCTACTGCAGGGGTATGAGTGTGTAAGCGTTTTACTTTTATTAACTGTTTGAAACATATTCTGATACCTTTTTAATAATGAAAAATTTCATTAATTTTATTATTATCAACTATCAGTTCGGTTAGAGATTGATGTACATTGGTTTCGACCCATTACCAATCCACCGCAGTCACACGTTTACTCGTAATTGGGAGAGTACTCCAGCAAACCACAACAATGTAGATTGATGGGATATAACTATTGGATAGCTCTGTTGGTAGTAATCCTACAGTACAATACAATGCCCAGTCAGAGCTGTTAAGTAAAACTTCAATCTAGACACGCGGCAGCGTGTCAAGCCAAGTTCAAGCAAAGAAACTGGCTAGCCAGCGCCGAGTGTAATATTACACGAACCACTTGGTGCCACTTTTGACCCTTTTATAACTCAAAACCTCTTTGACTTAAACACATAAAACTACGTGTGTTTAATTATATCCATAAACCAAATATCAGACTGACTTTTATGACTGATGTAATGAAAACTGGCCAAGTCAAATCTAACCTACTTTAAGATCTCACTTTTTTAAATACCAGCAATTGTTAAAGGTATCCAATAAAGCAAAAAAATAGAGTTTAATACTTGTTCATAATGTTATTTTGTTCCTATAAATACATATTTAGATTTTGCACAGAACTTGGCACTCATTTAGATCTCCATTCTTTTTGCGGCGAAGCCCACAAATAATTTTTGTATTGAACTTGGCTCTCCTTTTTTACATTTATGTTTTTGGTGGGATAATATACACGTAAAACATTGAAATATAATGTCACAGAACAGACATCTCGAACAAAATGTGTCCCGCCCGGGAGGTTCGATTTTTGAAATTGAGCCCCGGTTCTCCTTTCAAAATCGAACAAATCCATTGAAGATTGAAGCCACGTGGCGCCAATGCATTGAGGCATACATGGTGTTCGCGGTGTCGGTTCTATACGCTAGTAATAATACTTCAATGACGTAAAACAAGGTTTAAGGAACAGCGGAAACCCAAATTATCATTATAAAAAATGTTTTACCAACATTGCAGTTTATCGATATAATTAACTACAATCGTAGGTATTTAATTATAAAACTACTAGGTAATTCTAATTAACTGTGAAGTCCTAAAGTAATTGTACTTGTAAGTATCATTAATTCAGCTTATCCGTAGACATCGCATCGTTAGTATAAGCATCCTTGTCCTTACGTAATTACTCAGTAAGCCGATTAACTGTGTCAAACTACTCATTATAAGAAAGACAAGTACAAGTATAGTACATAACTTGGTAATTATTCCGTATTTTTTTCCTGTAGCCCATTAAGCTACATTGGTGTTTGCCTAATCAGAAAACTTACCCAGCTTCGATTCTCAGCGGTGCAGATATTTCTGTGACATTCCTTCACAATTAATATTATAAATGTGTAAACAATTTAAATGTATATGTTTTGTCCTTTGACTGGATGAAATATTTTCATTATTTCTTGCTTGAACGCTTTCAATTAATATTTAATTAATTCTTGAAGGACAATAGAAAACAAGTGAGAAGTGTTTAACAGAGCTGTAAATTACACCAAAGTAAGTATCATCACACGGCTTGAATCTTGGTTTTGAACATCATCACCAGAACCCTTATCTGACCCACCTACCTATTGCTAGCTTTAGGCCACTTTTCACATTGTAAGGAATAAAATCCAAGCTAGCTAATTCTGGATTGACATGCCAAAGGATAAAAATATAGATAACACAATACATGTTTGTGATTTTGAGGAGAATTATATCTGCCAGTATAGCGACAACATTAAGACCACGACCGCTCTGTCAAAAGTGAAACGATTGAGAATAAGAATCAGAATACCACGTTATATGGACTGATATGGGCGATATGGCAATGTACTTTGGAACCCTAAATATTTAATTAACTAAAAAAAAGCTTTCACCATAATAGACAAGAAACTTACTGCTATATGAAATGCACGTTCAATGCAGGTTAAAGTATGTAAACAATATCAAAAGCTTGTCGGAAGAGATAAAATCTAAAATTCCGACCGAATTGTTTAAATTCTACCTCCGTAACCAGCCGAACGTTACCAAATCCAGATGGACTTCAGTTAGTTTAGTAGGCAGTTCTGGAACGAGTTTCACCGAGTATATTACCGTATATAACACGTTTGTATGCAAATTTTATTCGCAAAATCTAACTTGATGGAAAACGGTCCCTTCAAGTATTATCAGAGGCCCAACGAAAGTTTTGGGTCGACTCAATAACAAGCTAGGTCCGAGTGTCGATTACCTTATCATACAAACGGAGTTATTTCAATACGTATATTTCGTTGGCGCTTAAACCTTTGGGTTCATCTCGTATACAAATAGAAACGTTTTATCAAAGCGGCTTTAATCTATTTCCCCATAGATTTATTTAAAATGGGAAACAATCAAATGGAGTGGTCATTAAAACCATCGTTTATACAGAAAGCTCTGGGTTACTCTTTCATAATGCCGTTTAAAAAGTACCTATTTTAAATATTTATATCCATTGAAACTCTTTTATTTCTTCTCCATAGGATCTTGTATCTGAAAGGCTTTTTATTTTAAAAGTATCTACTGCAACTTGATAAGTATTTTTATTGGTATAATAAATTGTTTTTTTTTTGCACTTAGGTCCACAATAGACTGTGATAAAAAGTGAGGATTTTCAGATAATTAATGTTTTCACGTACTTACTTCTGCAAGAAGCATCCAGGTGCATCATTTCTCTTTCGAGTAACGTTTTTAATATTAGTCAGAAACAGTAATCTACAACGATATTGCGTCGAACTAAATTCAAATCATTTTCTTTTTTATAGTAAACAAACTTTTTTAATGGAAATAGCCAGCAAAGGAGCTGACGATCCACCTGATGGTAAGTGGCTATCGTTGCCCATGGACATCAGCAACACCAAAGGCATTACTGATGCTTTGCCGGCCGAGAAAAAGAGAAGAAAAAGAAATAAAGTAAACAAAGTAAGGCTACTACAAACCTACATGGTAAGTGATAAGCCAAAGTTTGTCAATACATGTACCTCGGTGAGCAATCTAATTCACTGAACGTAAAGGTTTGAAATGAAGTATTAACATTTAACACTAAGCTAGATATACCGGTGTTTGCTGACAAACGACCGAGCCCAAAGAGCGATTAGTTCGTCCTCCGTGCCCTATTAATCAACGGTTTAGAAACTTACCTGCTCTAGATTCTCTTTGAAATACGACTGCCAAATGACGTTGATTGAATGAAATTTCAGTATCATGTGCTTTTGTTAAATAAACTGTTTTCATTGTAATATATTTAAGTAGATTTGGCTACACTGTTCAACAGAGGTAATGAGGAAAAATAAACTGAAAAAATAAACTCTTTACACAATTTTAATAGACAAACGGGTTAGTTTTCTCTGCAGGTGAATGTACATATATTTACGGATATATTATTGTATTATTAAAATAATTAATACCTCAGTATGTGAGTGCTTGCAGCTCACTTATTATTAAGAGACTTCAAAAAAGGAGGAGGTTCTCAGTTCGATTGTATTTTTTTTTCTTTATTTTTTTAAATGTTTGTTACCTCATAAGTCCTTCACTTATCAACCGATATGGACAATGGATTTATAAGATTCTTGTTTCATTTTAAACGGTAGGTATGCTTCGAGATTGATCCCCCATATATCTTTTTCGTAATTTTCGTGATTTGCTCGAATTTTTAGAACGAAAATGGAACACAAAATAGATACAAACCGAATAGAATCCTATGATGCTAAAATTTACTCTAATCGAAACAGCACACGGGGACAATTGATTCCAATTCAAATTAAAGCTCACATTCACATACCAGTGCATCGAAAATTAGTTTATATTGCATACAGTTAGCATCAAAAACAAACAACCAAATCAGAATGCCAATAGGTAACAATTAAGGGTACTGTTTAGCATTACTTGATTTTGGATGTTTCCAAAATTGAATACATATTTTATAATGCCTTTGTTTGTACTGGGCCTTGTTTTTATACGAATTTCAGCTTCCAAAACGTGTCATAAGTATTTATTCAAATTAAATTTCATTAAGCGCAGTGGAAAATATGAAAATATAATTGCAGTATGTCAATGTGAATACCTATATCTACATCACAGATACACATGACCTATGTGTCGCATACAATTAATGCCGAGGCTTGGAATGGTATAGAAGAAAAGAGAGGACTAAGAAACCTCTGTTATATTTTTTTATTAATAAGCATTTTTACTACATCTTGGTGACGTCAAGGCTACGAGCAGGTGACATAAACCTTAACCTTTTACGAACCAGGGACAATGCCAATGGGACTACCATTCTAAAAAAAAGTAGTAGTAGTAGTCTATAAACCTAGACTACCATCTCTATAAACCTAGCCTACCACCTCTATAAACCTAGAATTAGGTCATTATAATAAATATTAAATGAATGAAATTATAATACCTCTACCTAGTACCTCCGCGTTTCTTGAACGTCTGTGTCCTCTACTCTTAGGTTGTCTGGTAGAAATCGCTATTACAGCGCAGCGATAATACCTATTGTGTCTATAATACTTAAATTGTAATATTTTATGTACTACTAGTGTGCACAATAAAGAATATTGTATTGTATTGTATATTGGTCTTAGGCTATGTTGGCAATAAACATTTTTAAAGTACCTATACCTATATAACTAGGCATGGAGCTAGTAGGATACAAAAGCGTAGAATGATACAAAACAAAAGATTTAGGTATACAGGGCTTGATTCAAAAGCGCACCGTAATTTTGGTGACTCAATAAATAAAAACTGAGAGGACCTCTCTACGGGGAGATCCTTTTTTCTTCCGAACTAAAATTTTAAAGGCTCCCCGAAAACATGCGACGTCATTTCACGCCGCAAAGGTAACGTTCAACCAAAAGGAATACTTCATTCTCACATCCGCGTTAAAAATCCAAAGAGTTACGTTACTTCGCATTTTTTCTCACTAGCTGCTATATCGCTTGATTCTAAAGGCACCGGTTTGTATGCTAGGCTTCATTCATCAGCGTAAACTACGGTGTTATGATACGTTAATTATCGCGAAATGATGCCGTTTTGCAAAAAATGTGGTGTGATGATGTGAATGTAGCTTGGTATTTCTTTTGAAGCAGCCATTCGTGTCTCAAGCGAACGTCGTATATGTGTGTGTTATCCATGGTTTTAATTGACACAGTAATATATGCTTGAAAGAATGAAAAAGATAAGTGTTAAAAAATTAAGTCATGGGAGCATACAGATAAATGACTTGGCATAAATTTTACAACGAATATTTGCTTTTTGCATTAGGTTTCTTATTTATAGAACAATAAATCCCCTAAAATAATAAAAAGGGTAAATACCAAAAACATTAACGTATTAAATTATGCATCAAAATTATGGTAAAAAGAAAATTACGATGACGGTGATGATTTGTTTTTACATCCTGGCAACTTTAAACGTACCTAGATGCTATATTCCTCAGTTCGTATTCTCCTGGTATTTTAAACTGCATGAAGCATTTATAATAAGAATGAAAACTGTAACTTCATTTCAAGTTCTGTTTACATATTAAAAGCCTCTGAAATGAACGACATTCTGGAAAGTTTAAATATGAAAAAGTTATGTATATTTCTGCGGGTACTTTTATTAAACGTACTCCCATAGTGGATGGGCGTTTGGCCCGCGCGAGCCTTTCATATTTGATGGGCATACTGCGGTCAGGAAATCTCTACGTCCGGGGCATTATTATAAGCGCCAAATGTGCTACAGCGAAGCTATGCATTTTATTTTTGGTTTTTGATTCATTGGTGACATTTATGGTGCTTTGAGTACCTTTGGCATACATTCTATCATTAGGTACACAGAATTATACTAATAGTTTCAATAGCACGATCAAAGTACTTAGATGAAATTGAATGAACACTTCAGTGCTTCGGATTAAGAAATGCGGATTTGAGTACGGTCAACCAGCTATTCGTATTTTTAACTTAGTTTGGGTTGCTCATCACCAGGTTAAGGTAAGGTTATAGTTAAATTCGGTTTAAGTTAAATTTAACCGTCGAAACATACGAAACTGGTTTGGTTTTGACTAATAAGCTTTAGTCAAAACTTAATAAACTAATAAACTTTAGTCGAAAATTAACCTAACCGTGACTTATGCAACCCAATTTCGTATTTTATATATGGCATGTAACTATAAACTTACTTTTAACTCCGTGATGAGCAATCCACCCTAGTGTCATTAGATAGCAGTCGTTAAGCATTCAAACGCTTTCGAATGGCATAAACACTTTCGACATTAGAATTGGCCACTAACTTCCTCGAAGCAGGGTTATAGAGTTCTTCTTTCTTTTGTTCGCTCCAAACCTCTTCCAATACAAGGAGATGCTTGTACCATATCCGACTAGTTCAGTTGGTAATAACCGTGTTCTGCACGAAGATCTTCGGGTTCGATTTTTGATTGAGGAAAACAGTGCTACATTTATTTGCAGTAAACTACTTGACAGCGTGTGAAATGGAAAACGCATCAGGAATCCCATTAAAACCATTCTAACTAAGTGGACGCAGTCTTAAGGAAATTCTATTTCAGAACCGCAATTATCTTTTGCGTAATGAAATCCAGTGAAAATTGGACTGAATTTCCAATCTTGAGGTATGCTTGCAATGAAGTACAATTAAAAACTCACGCTGTTTTCTTACAGAAAAAATTAGAGATAAAAGAAATTCTAAAATGATAATAATATATGACGTCACAATGACATACACACTCAATTTTCTAATATAGGATTTATGTTGTGTAGACGGCACAGACGTAGGTACATAATTAGGATAGTTATCACTAATTACTAAGAACCAAACACAAATATGTCGACCCCAGCCGGATATTACAGACATAACAATAATTGTAGCTATAATATAAGTTATAGCTACAATTATAGCAATAATAATAGTTAAATATTATAAATCTCATATCTCTTAATTGGTCATAGAAATATTGCCACTAACAATCACCAAATCTTCGACTACAGTTGTTTGTACAACCCGGAAAAAGTCTTACGCCCGACGTAAATCAGTAATTATTAATATCATTATATCAAATATAATCTCCGTAATTAGTAAGTGCTGTACTGTATTACTTCATATCATCAAAGTCAAAAACAATGCGAGGCCCTGGGTGAGGGAGGCAACATCGGAGATGTTTGGTGCAACAGATGTCCACGAGCGATAGCAACCTGCACTTCCCATCAGGTCGTCAGCTCGTCTGTCGGCTATTTACATAACAAAGGGAAGCACTATGAGTAGGTACAGTATATATCTCAGTATATATGTATCTATCTTTAAACTTATTGGTCGGGCTGAAGTTGGTACAGCTGCGCGAAGGGAGCGCGCAGGTGATCTAAGTCATTGCCCCGTCCACCCGCGCTCGCTGCTTCTCCTGTCGTTCTGCGCATCGACTCGCACCTAACTTCAGCCCGGCCAAAAATATTGGGGAGTACTGTAACTACCGTTGACTATTCTCAAGGATAAATGGAGTTTTATTTGTTTGAGTTGAAAGATGATTACTCTGAATCAAGACACTGTTAATAGATGTTTAAAAATTCCATTAGTTAGTGTTGCCGTAAAGAAACTTGAAATAGTTATTTGCACCAGGTTTAAAATACATAATGTTCATTACAAACCAAAAATTTGAAAGTTTGTGGAAAAATGTTGTATATTAACGCCAGTACACATATTTAAAGCGCTGGCGATAATGTCGAGCAGTTTCCCGGGTGAGTCCTTAGGGAGGCTATTGCAATGCATTGTGCATTAATATCATAAAAATAAGGCTCTGTCTCCACTGATTCAGAGTCGATTCGAAGCGACGCGAGGTTACAGTTAAAATTTTGTTGTGGTGTACTTATCTAGAGGTCGGGCAAAGTTGATCAAATATCGTTAAGACAGATATTTTTTATTTATTTATTTAAACTTTATTGACCACAAAATCACGGTACGATTGGCGAGCTTAATATCTAAATGTATTCTCTCCCAGCTAACCATTAGGCTAAACAGCATGATATATTATATATTCGCACCATTATTTGTCCATCGAGATGAAAGTTAAGTTGCTAGGTAATTGACATTTAAAAATAGCAACACAACACGAAAAATAATTCAAGAACGTTTTAGAAGCTTAATCGCAGGCCACTCTTCCGTACCGACGGCGGACGGAGGGCTCGAAGATCGTCTTTGTAAACGAGAAATTGATTGCACTAATAATCTAAAATTTTAACAAAACAAGAACCGACTTCAAATGAAGTACATCCAATAAAAAAAGAATCATCGAAATTTGTTGGCGTGATATTGAGTTATTCGTCCATTTATCGCGCACATACTTAATGCAAATTTAAGACTTATATGCTTTTGACATGGATGCCATTGTCAGATCTCGCTCAAATTTAAGTGGGACCACACGACAAGCACCAAATTTCGATTAAAAAAAGAATCATCAAAATCGGTTAACACAGTCGAAAGTTCTGAGGTAACAAACATAAAAAAAAATACAGTCAAATTGAGAACCTCCTCCTTTTTTGAAGTTGGTTAAAAAAATGCATGAAATTCTTATTCATTCCTACTGTTAATACGGAATAATCACCGCGTGTATGTAGACATTTTATACTAAGACATGTATTTTTTCTAAAGACGTTCCATTCAATTTTACAGTTTGCAAGTTTTCGTGATGTAAGTTTGGTGAAAGTATATTTGGAACTTAATTTATTTCATGAAATTCTTTTGCTATACAATACAATACAATACAATACAAAACTCTTTATTGCACACCAGAATAAAATGTACATGTACATAACAACTACAATGGATAGTATACAATAGGCGATCTTATCGCTAAAAAGCGATCTCTTCCAGATAACCCAAAGTGGAAAACTTATCAAAGTTGACAAAGAAATTGCTGGTAGAGGTGTACAAGCACAACTATCATAAGTATGATGTTCATGAGGTCTGCGAAACTAACATAATGCGAAGAGAGGGAAGGATAGGGTAAGATTGCGATAGAATAGACTTGAAAGGATTATAATTTTTAGGCCTATACAATTGTATTGGCAATCATTAATAGTAATCCAATGATTTCCGACATCAATATGATACGCTAACAAATATAACCCGGATGATGATGATGATACCCACTCTAATGATTTTTACACACATACAGTCAATTCCAAAGACACACATTCAAAATTTATACAGTTAAATGAAATTTTCTTCTCCAGCACGATCCGAAATTTTCTCTTTCTCTACGTTTCAACGGAAATTCTAAATTTTGTGCTTCCTAACAGCTTTCTCAATTTTCTTTTGATTAAATTCGAGGCTTTTTCTAAGACTAAGTTGGATGTTCCGGAACGAACTTAACTGCAGTGTTTAAGTCCAATCAGTGGCTTCTATACTGAATTATAATGTGGAAAAGAAAAAGCGAACAAGCTATTTCATCGTAGGCAAAGTACTTGTGCAATTATGCAGCAAGAATAATTACTGCAGCAAAAGACAGGAACCAAATCGAATTAATAAAAATTGCTAATTTTCTGGAACATTTTTCCCAAGTTTAGAGTGCTGAAAGATACCTATTTTATTTCAAATAATATTCTTACTGTAGTTACATTCCATGTATGTAAAATCGTCTACTTTATGAAGTGTACTGTAGATGTGATGACGTTAAATTAACAAAGATAATTCTCACCTATAAATAAAAACCCTACGAGTTAAGAATTTCATTCCCTTAGCCTTAGCAAAAGGTAGCCAGCCTTTTGAAAATAAGGCAAAAAAAAAACGCTAACTAAAAGTGACATAAACCAATAAGTAATAATCTACTTGCCCTAATTTTCACCTGTACCATATCTCCGAGAAATTGGAAATAATAGAAGGGTCCGCAAATTAGATCTACACAACATTTCACGTGAAAGGAGGCGATATCCGTCAATTTGCTAGCATTTACCGGCTTTTAGGCGAGTAAAGCAATTTTACGCGGAAATTTTATTTTAAGAATAAATACTTGAAGTGGGTATAAAAATAAATTCTACAAAAATTCTGAACTTTGCACCCCTTATTGAAATTTGGTATAAGTAGTTATATATTTTATATTAAACTTTTTAAAAAGGAAATATATTTTTCATTACTTTGATAGTGAAAATGAATTAGATGTACGAATTTTGACCGCAGAGTCACTAGTCTATACTAATATTATAAAGAGGAATTTGATTGTTTGCATTGAATAGGCTCCGAAACGACGTAACCGATTTGAAAAATTATTTCACTGTTGGGAAGCTACACTATCGCCGGGTGACATAGGCTATATTATATTTTCAAAAAAATTAGGGATCTTTAATAAAACTGCAATAATGTAACCCAAGGTGTAAAAAAGTACGAAAACCGAAGCAAAGCAAGGGCTGATACTCGTTTCTAATAAATATATAGTAATGGTGTTTTTTTTTAATATGTTGCTCTTCCTAGCCCTTGTAATCTTTATACTAAGACCTTGTGTATCAGTTGATAGTACAGTTACCCCAGGTGCGATTATCGCCAGTTCAGACATCTTACTTATTTATGTATAATATTACAGGATGTTCATTTTCGATGCGTGGGTATTATTAATGTCCCAATTCTATATGTTTGTATAACCGGTACAGGTATTGCTAGCATGAGGTTCTAAATCATTATGTAAGCATTAAATACTGTGATAGGTAATCTGTAAATGTCCGTTCAAACGTTAATACATTAACTTTCCTCTATCCACAATACAACTACATACTAAAATGTTCTTCATTGTAAATATCATTCAAACTGTACTGAACTGTGATGAACAAAATACGAGTTGAAATTATAATCCTTCTTTTGGTTTCACTGAAGTTGTTTTTTCCGGTTAGTTAAAAAACTATAAAACAGTTATAAACTATATAACACTGACATATCTACAATGACATAACGTAAGAATGTAAAATCACACAACAAAAATATGTTTCAATTTACTTTTTTTATTGTTAAAGAGCCTTATTGCGTAAATGATTCAAAAAAATATTGCCGCCACAGTGGCGACTTCTGTTTCATTTCGTTTCGTTTTTGCAATTTATAAGCAGAAATGAAATATAACCTGAGCGTAAAGGATCGTTTGCCCAATTAGCGAAACGCTTAGCCTCAATAAGAGCTCTGGAAACAAAGCATTTCATTGGCAATAAGAATAAAAAAGCGCATTTTATGAAAACTCTACCGTTTTCCAATCCTCAGCAGAAAGTACTAATTCCGTATTATGATGTAAAGTAGTTTAATGAAATAAAACCCGACCGGTTTCCATAGCTCACGCGAAAGTAAAGATATATCACGCATGAATATTTTTGGAATTATGGTGTGTACAAAACCTAAAAGATAAAAACCCGAAATGCAAAAGACATTGATTTAATGTAAGTAGGTATTTGCTGTAGTTCAGTTTATACTCTAAGTTACAAAGTTATTTATTAAACTACAAAATACGACTTTAAAAAACCTTTGCTTTGACTGTCCTATAGCAGAATTCAACACGTGCTGATGAGGTTTCCCTGGATTAAGGGATGAAAAAACCCAATTAATACACTATAATCACATGAAAAAAAATGTAGCAAAAAGGTTAATTATCGCAGACCTACAAATTACCAATCTGCATAAATCACCGTGAATTTTAACTTTAGTATTTAAAAATCTCTAGCAGTGGTCGGGAGCAGGGAAGATTAATTACAGAATCGACGTTTTTAATTAGTTTCGTAATTAACAACCGCATGCCATGCCTTCCGCGCCAACTAAAATAAATTACTTTTTAATACAATCACTCCGGCGGACTTTGATTAAATTGCTACTCTCCAGACGACACCGACACCTACCTTAAATAGATGCTGCTAGTTCATTTACCCTATTTAATAAAATTTGCTGATTTTCCTACCGCACTAAGGAATACTCAAATGAGGTTAAAGAGGTCTACCTACTCGGAGTATCGTATCTGGATCTGGTTCAATTGTTTTTTTATGTAGCTGATAATAGGCTGATAAGGGAGAAACAACACCATAGTTAACTCGATTATTAATTGTTAGAAACAAAAAACGCAACAACGATGCGAAAGGGGAATGCAGTCGTTTCCGTCAGGAGAATATGGAACCGACTGTCCGTCCACTACCTAGATTAGGATCTTAGGGTGAGATCTATAAAGCAAAGTTACGCTCCAACTCAGAGTCACTAACGTCTACTTAAATCACTTCTTAGTAAAGAATCAGCGATTTAAATAACCGTTAGTGACTCTGAGTTGGGGCGTTAGGCTTGGAATTAGCTCAGGCGACATTAAAATTGTATCTATTAAGAAGATTTTATACTATCGTTTTTGTTTTGCCATTGTCAATATTTTTGTCTGTCACTTTCACGGACTTCTTGTCTGTTCCGTGGTTACTTCTTACTATGGAATAAAGATCATATCAAATGGAATATTTCTTAATTATTATTATAATCCGCGTGGATATATATGATATATAATAAATTAATTATTTATTATATATAGTGCTAATTAATCTGACTTCTATTTAAAAGCATTAGTCTCCTCTAAAAATCTACACAGTCCTCTAAATATAAATACTAAGTCGGCCACCAAAAATACTATCTTAGCCACTACAAATCTTCGATGTAAGCTACTGTGAATACAAATTAGCATGGTAGTTTTTTTAGCATCTGCATTTATAATTGTTAAATAAAAGAAAGGTTTGCCACTTTCTTACAATCCTTTAATGACTTGCGGATTTACAATATAATAATTAGAAAAAATATCATAAATTTAAGTGAGGATTGAAAGCGGATCACGCACTGGTACGCACGCGCACGCACCGCGGTCGAGGGGCAATAAAAAACGAACGAATGAGTGACCAGTGCGGTCCAGTCCGTTGGTATGACGTGGGCCACTACGTCACACGTAATGCCTTCGCCAAAGAAAAGAGCAACACGCATCTCGATCTTGCTCAGTGTCAACTATCAGGCGCGAACATAACCTCCCCCCCTGGAACACCTCCTGGTGTTACAGTAGACTCTTGAAGCAATGGGCAAAGCCTTGTAAGTGCTCTTCGCACGGCCCCTCTTCTTGTAGTGATGTCGGCGACTCTAGCTACGCCGTCAACTCCAGGGTGTAGTTTCAGTACGCGCCCCATACGCCAGTGAAGAGGTGGAGCGTTGTCGTCTTGCAGTAGTACAAGGTCTCCTTCCTTGAGCGTGTTGAATTGGTTTGAGCGCCATTTGTTCCGCTGCTGCAGCTCGCTGACGTACTCGTTCTGCCAGCGCCTCCAAAAATGCTGACGAGCCTGTTCAATCCGAGCGTAGCGCTGCAGGCGGGCAGGATGCTCCTCATGAAGATCCGGCTCAGGCAGTGAGGTGAGCGGCCGACCGATCAGAAAGTGCCCTGGAGTAAGAGATTGGAGATCGTGAGGAGAGGAAGAGATAGGACACAAGGGGCGGCTATTAAGTATAGCCTCCACCTGTGCGAACAAAGTAGACAACTCCTCGTAAGTAAAATATGAATTGCCTAGGACACGTTTAATATGATGCTTGGCTGACTTGATACCGGCCTCCCAAAAACCGCCCATATGAGCGGCGTAAGACGGTATAAATCTAAATTTAATATTTTCGTTTGTAGCAAAGTCAGACAAGCTACTTGAATATTTGTCAAAGAAGATTTTGAGTTCCTTAGCGGCCGCGACAAAGTTACGACCGTTGTCGCAAAATATTTGCGATGGTTTACCACGCCGCGCAATAAACCTACGTAACGTCATTATGAACGCATCCTTAGTGAGCTCAGTGACCGCTTCTAAATGAACACACTTGTACCTAAAACAAATAAAAAGACACAGATAGCACTTCGAAGTTCTTGCGCCACGACCCTTTCTGTTTAAAATTAAAAATGGACCACCGAAGTCCAATCCTACAGTTTGAAAGGGAAACGCCGGTGTCGTACGTTCTAGTGGAAGATGGCCCATCATAGGCGTTACCGTTCTTCCATAGAGGCGCTTACACCGTACACAACCACGCGACGTCTGCCGTGCAAGAATTCTACCGCCTATTGGCCATACATAGTCGCGTATTGTATATAATAAAAGCTGCGGTCCTGCATGCATCTGTCTACTATGCTCATAGCGAAATAATAGAATACACAAGCGGTGTTTAGCATGTAAAATAATAGGGTGCCTTTTGTCATAGTCATAATTGGAGTTATCGAGTCGACCACCGACACGCATAACACCATGCTGATCTAAGAATGGACATAGAGATTGAAGAATGCTTTTACTAGAAATCCGATTATTTTTATTTAACGCGTCTTGTTCTAATGGAAATGATTGAGTTTGAGAAAATTTGCAAAGAAAATTAAATGAGAATTGTTGAGCTCATCTACTGTTAAGGATCCGTTTAATCTACATTTAGGAAATCTGGAGTTGTGAATAAACCTTAAAACATAGGCGAATGATCGTTTTAGTCGCATGAAATTAGAAAATCTGTCGAAATCGATGATTATAGGTTCTGTAGTTTGACTAACATGAGCTTTAATTTCCGGTAGTTCGCATTCGGATTGGTAACATAAAACTGGCCATTTTGATTCATCTTCAGACAGGAAATCTGGACCTGACCACCACAGCCTTGAATCGATGAGATTTTGAGCCGTAGTCCCTCTAGAAATTAAGTCTGCGGGGTTGGCATTTGTTGGAACATGACGCCAATTAGCTGATGCGGTAGTTTCGGTAATCTCGACAACTCGATTTGCGACAAACGTTTTTAATTTGTTTGGGTTGGTGCGCAACCACCCTAAAACTACGCTAGAATCGCACCAATGGACACAACGCGATACGATGCACCGGAGAGAGCCTAGAACAACTTTATATAACCTAGCAGTAAGTAACGCGCCTAACAGTTCTAACCGCGGAATTGTGACCGGCTTATTTGGATTTACTTTAGACTTAGAGCAAAGCAAATTGACTACTACGCGTCCGTCACTTGTAATTGATCTTAAATAAAAGCAAGTACCGTAGGCAGAACCAGAGGCATCACAAAATGTATGAAGTTCGATACTCACCGGGGACTCGCACAACGTTAATCTAGGCACTTGTAAATTATTTAAGATATAAAGATCTGATTTGAGTTCGTTCCAGTGGTCTAGCAAGTCGGAAGGTATTGAGTCGTCCCAATCTGTATCACGGCGCCACAGCTCTTGCATTAGTACCTTAGATCGAATAGTACAGGGACTAATGAGCCCAAGAGGATCAAAAATTTTGAAAGAATGCGATAAGATTAACCTCTTGGTGACTTGTTGTTCATGATCATTTGGAATATTTATAATAACATGTAAAGTGTCTGAACTTGGTACCCACTGTAGGCCTAGAGTGCTTGTAGACTCACTAAATGTAAGCGTTGCTTGTGGGTCTGTCAAAGTATTGCTGTCGAAAATAAAAGGAACATTAGATTTAAATTTCCGAAGTGGAAAGCAACCCGATCGCAAAGCTGAAACAACAGAATTTAAAATGTTACGTAATTGTGACACAGAATCAGCGCCGGTTATAAGATCGTCCATGTAAAAGTCACGTTGTATGATTTGTTTAACAGACTCGTCTTTACATTCCTCCCCTAATTGCCAGATACACTTAGTGCTTAGATAACTAGCGCTTGCGAGACCGTAAGTCACCGTATTAAGCCTAAGAGTTTGAAGAGGCTGCGACTCATCCTCTCTCCATAAAATAAGTTGAAGATTACGGTCGTCTTCGTGCACGGTAATTTGACGGAACATCTTTTCGATGTCGCCCGTCAGCACATATCTGTGTTGACGAAACCGTAATAATATGGAGAAGAGAGAATCCTGAACTGTAGGGCCTATAAGTTGTAAATCATTGATTGATATGCCGGAGGAGGTTTTAGCCGAGCCGTCAAACACAACTCGTAATTTAGTAGACTCGCTATTCTGTTTGAACACTGCGTGATGACATAAAAAATACGATGGACTAGGCCTTGGATCGTCTGAAATAGAACAATGATTTAGATCGATATATTCGTTGATGAAATTAGTATATTGAGCTTTAAGATCGGGATTTGTTCTGAAACGCCTTTCTAAATTGAAGAACCTGCTCTTAGCTATTGTGTATGAATTTCCTAAGCAATCAGGTGAGTCTTTGAGAGGTAAGCGGACACAAAATCGACCTGAAGAATCGCGAGAAGTGTGAGTCTTAAAATGATGCTCACATGCTTTCTCGTCTTCACTCAAAACCCTTGTAGGGAAAAGCTCTTCTAGCTCCCAAAAGCGACTCAGTTGTTTGTGAAGGCTGTCATCTGGATCGGTTGAAATTTGAAAATTGCAATTTATATTGGAATTGATATTTGAAATTTTAGATTCGAAATAAATAGAGCCAGATATAATCCAACCAAATTTGGAATTAATTAGATAAGGTTTGTTTGTACCTAAATATTGACGTTCGTTACCTACAATTTGCCAAAATAGATCAGCACCGACTAACACGTCTATTGGTGACGGTTTATAGAAATTTGGATCGGCTAGCTGTACTCCAGTCGGTATATTGAAAACCTTGGAGTTAATGAAAGACTTAGGAATGTCACCTGTAAGCTCGGGTAGCACCGGACACGTCAACCTCGCAACGTAGTCACTGTGTAATGATTTAAGTTGGAATGAGCAAAGCTCATTTACACAATGAGAGGTAGAATTCCCGATCCCTATTACCTTTACAGGTTGCATCGGCGATGATTGTAGGCCTAACTTGTCTCTGAGAGCCTTTGAAATTAGACTTGACTGACTCCCGGAGTCGAGTAACACCCGCACTGTTTCGCACTTGCCAGTTTGTGGATTGACCGCTACAACTATGGCTGTGGACAAGAGAGTTAACTTATTAACGTCATTGCTAGCAAAGTTCACAGTCATATTTGTTTGGGTTTCACAACTCGCGGTCGTGCGAGATGCGCTGGAGGCGTCCCCATGAGAAATAGATTCTTTGTTGCCGTTGCAAAGCAAAGTATTATGTCGCCGTTTGCAATTGCGGCAGTTGCCAAAGCGGCATGTGTAAGCGCTATGGCCAGAACGTAAACAATTGTGACAAAGCTTTAATTTAGTTACTAAGCCCTGCCGTTGTTCGACTGTCTTAGACTTGAAAGTCGAACACTCATATATTCGATGAGGACCCTTACAGACTGCACATATAAAATTGCCGTCGTTTGAAACCTGCGTAGTAAACGTATTGCTTTGTGATTGTCCCCTCTTATTGTAGCTACGAGGTTTAGTGTAATTGGTGCTAGATGATAAATCACCGCATGACTTGTGATTGTAAGTTTCAAGAATATCTGCGCGGTCCTTCAAAAATTTAGTAAATTGTTCTAGGGAAGGGGAGTCGGGAATCGAGTTCCTGTACTCCTCCCACTTCATGCTCGTTTTACTAGCGAGCTTTGAAGCGACAATATGGATAATCAAAGTGTCCCAGTGTGAAGTAGGCTCTCCTAGACTAGACAGTGCACGCAAGTTTTTGTTAATATTATCTATAATAGATCTGAGCACCTTGTCTGATTCAGTTGTCTTAGTATCAAAATTTAAAAGAGAATTCAAATGACTCTTAATAAGCAAGCGTTTATTGTCATAACGTTCGCGTAGCAACTCCCAAGCCTTGTGATAATTCGACTCAGTGACTTCAAGATTACTTATAACGCGAGCTGCCTCACCCTCAACGTAAGAATTGAGATAGCAAAATTTGATTGGTGTTGGTATATTCTGGTTGTCGTGAACGAGAGAACAATAAAGGTCGCGAAACTCCAGCCACTTAAAATAGCTACCATCGAATTTAGCTATCTGCAGAGTAGGAGGTTTGAAGCCTATGCCCGTTTGGTTGTTACAGCAATTAGACGAAGTGCTACGAGCGTCAACTGCGTGAGATGCATTAGCTATGTTATGTTCGGATTGAAACTGTTGCGCGGTAGCAATTAAATAAGCAAACTCAAGTTCAATCGTGTCTCGTTCACTGAGCTCACTGTCCATCTCTGACGAATTCAAAACCTCTATCTGACTTTGCAAATCTTCAAACACGCACGATAAACTTTCTATTTTAGACAATTGAATACTTAATTTAGCAATCTCAGTTTTATCTATCGATTTTAAGTTTTCAACAGTTGCCAAATAATTCCTAAATTTCGTTAAGCGGCCCTTCACTGAGCTGCGCTTAGCATAAAGTTCTCTCAATTTTGCTTCGGACATGATTTAAACGATAGTATTAAAACAACAGAGTGATACGTAACAAACACGCGAGTGAAGAGGATACCGATGGATGCGAAACACGACGTTAATTCAATGCAAGTAAAATGAATATTGCGTCTTACGCCGCTCCTTAGTATAAAAAACCGGTTATCTATTCCACAGCGGCCGAGCGATGCATCGACTGCCGGCCGCGTAGCGAAGTGCGTAGAACAATAGGCCGGCCGGTAAACAAGTCAGCCGTGCGATGCACCTGGAATTGCATACAAATTATAATTTAGAATGGTTTTAAAACTTGTTGCGAATATTATCCAAACGGAGAATGAAGCTTAGCAAAATGTTCTGATTTAATTAATAGCTATCCTTTTATAAATGCAAATATAATGTGAGGAGGTCAAAGGTTACAATTTTAGTAGATCTAAGTATTAGAATATGTGAATAATAAGCCTTGTATGTACTTGAAAAGTTTTCGTTACTTATTTAAAACACGTCGAACCATACACACGCAATATACTGCGTTAGATGTAGGTAGTTTGATATGTACGGCTTATGTAATTATTCAATAATGGAATATTTAATGCTAGTAAATCACTGTTAAATTGAACTTATTGGAACACAATTATAGGAATTAATTAAGTAGAAATTAAATATCACTTGGACGTGAAAGAAAAATAACTGTAATTTTGACTTTTAAATTGAATGCGTGCACAAGATGTAAGCTAAACTAATTGAGCACTTTGGAAAAACGGAAAGGGGTTGTTTAAATTGGATAAAATAGATTACTGATATATGGAAAGTAGGATTATGGAAAGCACAGGGACACTTAGCTGATCGGCGGTGGGCACTGGTGACCGGCGTGATGAGAGGAATCCCAGTAGCGTAGACTCGTTGAGCTGGCCGTAGACTCGTAGCTGCAGCTTGAGATGGGGCTGGTTCCTCGATGATGAATTTTTGAAGCGGACAATAAATTTCGGTGTCCTGTCACGGTCGCCACTTTTCTTTTGTTAAATAAAAGAAAGATTTGCCACTTTCTTACAATCCTTTAATGACTTGCGGATTTACAATATAATAATTAGAAAAAATATCATAAATTTAAGTGAGGATTGAAAGCGGATCACGCACTGGTACGCACGCGCACGCACCGCGGTCGAGGGGCAATAAAAAACGAACGAATGAGTGACCAGTGCGGTCCAGTCCGTTGGTATGACGTGGGCCACTACGTCACACGTAATGCCTTCGCCAAAGAAAAGAGCAACACGCATCTCGATCTTGCTCAGTGTCAACTATCAGGCGCGAACAATAATATTTATTCAATTAGTAAACTTCTAAAATATTTATATATGACTGCCATAAAGTAATTGTATCGACATCTAGTTTTATAACTCGTATCTTTAAAAACTTTTCAAACATGAATAATTTATAACTCGTCCTATAAATATCATCAAAATACCTAAAATTATCATCAAATATAGTGAATGGTCATCAAAACGTACCTTAAATTAGGGTGTGTAATAGTATAATAACATATAGTATAATATGACTTGAAATAACTTTCACACGATAGTATATAATATAGCAGAACGTGTGAAACTAAAATATGGAACAAAAATGGTTCGTACATGCCCTACTTTGTTTATTTAAATGTGGGTGCGACACAAGCGGGCAGTGTTTACCAACGCTGGTTTAAAATTCTCACATTGTATTCAATAAAAAGAGCGCGTCGCGATGTTCCCAACGTAATTCGTCACAATCGGAATTGTTACAATTCTCTTGGTAGAGCTTTGAGAAAAATTGTCGCTAACGAGCTGGTCCCTGCCCCCACTATTAATCCACACCACCCCTTCCCCTTTCCCGTAGCACTTTAAAACCCTTTTGCGATTTTCCGCACGAAGGAATTACTTATCAAGAAAAAGGGAAGAGAAATTTTTCTATTGTCTAACTTTTTTAATAATGCTGCTAATACGTACAAAATGGTAAAACGCTTAAAGTATTTCAAATCGAGATCCCTTAATCGGCGCTCTGAAAGTTTTTCAGCGCTAAATAATTTTTGAATAAAAATAATATTCAATAGGGTCCTTTAGCTGGGGTAGTTGAGAAAATAAGCTCGGTAAAGCTTGATTTAAACTTTAAATTTTAAAGTATGGTACGCGCCTTAAAAGTGTGTAAACGTCGTTTACAGATTTTATGATTTGAGATACGTGATTATGAACCTGTATCATAAATGCTAGTTCAAAAAATTGCTAGTTCAGGATATGCCGAAACTTTATTAATTTAACATAATTCAATGTGGGTGTTTACTGCAGCCTGGCTTATCACGTGTATTTGTATCCTCAGACAAAAATTCTAAAATTCATTGTAATGGTCTCTATTGCGTCGAGTCCCGATCGATATGAAATGAAATGAAATGAAATAATCTTTATTCATGTAGGTATCACTGATACTCTTATGCACGTCATTTTTTTAATCTACCAGCTTTTCGGAAAGGTGCTTTGTCATGGAGGAGAAGAAAAGCCGTAAAGAAACTCCTCAGCACATCTTTTAAAAATAAAACTTATATCTATTACAAAAATAGGTATTCTTTAACCTGTGCAGAACTGGTTGCCTAGCTAGTCATTTCCAAGCATCCTTGTCATTTAAATATTCATTTATGCTATAGTAGCCCTTGCCTAAGAGCTGAGCCTTTACACGTTTCTTAAAAGATTGCACCGGTAAGTCATGTATTTGTTTTGGGACTTTATTATAAAATTTTATACCTAGTCCCATAAAAGAACGTTGCACTTTAGAAAGACGGTACGAAGAGGTAGCCAATTGATGCATCCTTCTTGTTTGACGATTTGAAAAATCACAATTTTGTTTATATGCAGTTATGTTATTCCGTATAAACACTAAATTATTATAAATATATTGGGAAGCTACTGTAAGTATACCTATTTGTTTAAATTTGACACGCAAGGACTCCCTTGATTTTAGTTTATAAATAGCTCTAATGGCTCTTTTCTGTAATACAAAAATTTGTTCTATACCGGCTGCTTTGCCCCACAGTAAAATGCCATAAGACATAACACTATGGAAATATGCAAAATAAACAAGCCGAGCAGTGTCGACGTCAGTGAGCTGCCTTATTTTTCTAACAGCATAAGCAGCCCTAGCAAGTTTAGTTGTGAGAGATGCTATATGCGGGCCCCATTGCAGCTATAAGAACAGCAGCAGATATAAGAACTTTCAATATGTTTAGTTATCAACTAACAACATGAACCCTCTAGTAACCGCTTAGAAATTAATAACATTAAGAACTAACCTTTCAATACGTTCAATACAGATTCTATTCTATTGTCAGGAAAATATAACAGGCGAAAATAGGCAACGTAAATAAGCAACGGAAACAACGCGTTGAGATTATCACGACGTAGCTATTATAAACGCACACTATGACGTAAAGTCTACGACGTAGGGTCTACGACGTAGGCTAAGTGTAGACACAGCTACGCGTGATATATCCGTAATTATAGCGTCATATAATTATGTAGTTGGAACAAAAGTCGTTTGAGCAGTTAATTTAATAAAAAAGTTTAAAACTGTTTTTATGTTATCTTCCCATTTCTCTGTTACCATATCTAAATTAATGTTATTGTAGTTACCTTTCTACGTTCGCTTGCTTTCTAAGCAATTGTCATCTGTTTTTCTGTTGACGCCCTGTGATCTAAAGGTAGCCGGCTGCTTTATAACATCGCCTTCATCCACATACCTTTATAGAATTTTATATGAGTATATTTCTATATACTTATATATCTTTCTTGATGCGTGTTCTTCTACTGGATATTAAATAATTTATTATCGTGTCGCCACAAACTTAGTTTTGCAAAACATTCCTAACTATAATAAATACTATATAGTATTTGTCTGTTATTCAGAGTTCTTAAAATAAGCTGTTGGTATAAAATTCATACACTATTGAGTACACAGTAGGTTTTGCAAGCGAACAAAACGTGTGTAACGCTTACGAGTATCAGCGAAAGCGTATTCAAAATGTATCTGTGCCAAGTAATACAGTACAACAAAATAAAAGATCATTTAATAATAAAAATAACAAAGTTGGCCCAATTCTTAAATAAGGTATTCTTAGAAATTATATTTTAAGCACACTTTTATATCGACTTTTATACAAACTGAAACTATTTTATATCTCTGCCTACAGATATCACATAGAAGCAACTGAACAGATTAACGTGATATTTAGATTTAATATTAATTTTATATTGTGACTAAATATTATGTGTGAATGCCGATCGATTTTTTGTACAAAGCCCAGCTTGCATATGTTAAAAATTTGAATACCATGTATAGAACAGAAAGACAGGCATAAATTTTAAAAAAGTTTGTTTTTGTTTTAGTATCCTGTAAAAAACTATAAGCACTTAAGAAAAAACAGCTGTTTTGAAACCACAAACAGACACTCTGGTTTAATTTACATGTACCTATCTACATGTAAATTCCATTTAAATTCCCGAAATAGAACGAATACTGGAAATTGTGCTGAGATCCCAGTAGGCAAATCAACTGAGAAGAACAAATATGTTCTCTTCGGAACATCATTCGATCTCATTAGCGATTTTTCGCTCCAACGGCTTTCGAGGAAGGAGGAAAAGGTAGCGCGTGTTCTTACAATAAAATGTCAAGGCAGCACGACTTCAAAATACACATATATTCCTTTTTATAGCAGAAAATTTCGACACACTGTCCCACTTTCGGATAACTGGGTTAATTCCAATTAATTGTTATTAACAGGATAGTATATGAAATCATTGATTTATTTTAATGGACTACAAACAAGCAGACGTGTTGAGAAGTATTCCTGTCATTATTCATACCCAAGGCATTAATAGGTTAAGGTTAGAAAAGAAACGGAAATATCACTCAGTCGTCATCCGATACGAAGTACATTAAAAAGCAGTAACGGTTGATTCAAGCAAAAGAATACGCAGACAGGTAAAGAACCCTTTTATGAAATACACGAGGGCCTTCCGAATTAAACTCTGTGGTACACAATTTAATTAATTAAAACCAGCTGAGTGTCTCAGCGCTACTTACTTTCGCACAAGCGATGGGCTCAAAAATTTAATGGAATCGCTTCCTTCTTAATAATGGAAGCATTGATAATATTATTGGTTCTTCTATGAAAATGATTTCGTACCATATACATAAATTTTGTAACGAACAGCGGTTAACCTAACCAATTAGTGTAAATTTAAAAATTAAAAAAACGCCTGCTATAAAAAAAAGCTATCATGATAATACCTTTTTTAAATTCGTATGATAAGCTCTTTAATTTGATACCCATAGTACATAATTTGATTTATTTTTAATTTTTTGATACTTCAAACAATGGCATCTCACAGGCACCATTTTTTTTTAAAGTCAAAGTCAAAGTCAAAGTCAAAATATTTTATTCATATAGGTATCACTGATACACGTATGCACGTCATTTTTTGGCTTTTCGGAAGGTGCTTTGTCGTGGAGGAGAAGAAAAGCCTAAAGAAACTCCTCAGCACATCTTTTAAAAAAATATTACAAAAAAAGATAATAATACAAAAGTATTTACTATTCTGAGCGGAACTGGTTGCAGAGCTGGTCATTTCCATGCGTCTTTGTCATTTAAATACTCGTCTACACTATAATATCCCTTGCCTAACAATTGTGTCTTTACACGTTTTTTGAAAGTTTCTATTGGCAAGTCACGTATTATATTTTATTTCATATTATTTAATTTCACTTATCTAAGAACACTTGGGTTATTAAGACGATTGTAACGATATCTTCATTATTTATATTCGTTCAGCGATTTGGAAGATACGAGGTAATAAGGAATATTACACGCATACATACCTAAAAGATACGCGCGAAGAATATAACCCTTATTAGCAGTCGGGTAAAAAAGCGAAGCGGTGGATCTGTTTTATTAATTATATAGTAAAATAATTACATTTATTGCAATTTAATATTTGTATTTTCTTTTATTTTATTTCTTTAGATAATCATGATTGTATTTTTTGTGGCTAACGTATGATACAGCCGCAGGATAGAAAAGCTATTGAGACTAACAAGCAATGTAAAGCAAAAAATACACATAAAATCTTTCAATGGTATTCACGAGGGAATGACTGATCCTCTTCAGCTTTCGCGATGCATTGAACAGCCACGTATGCGGTATCTGAATAAAAATATTTTTGAAATTATACGGTTTTAGTGCCGTGTAGTGGTTGCGAATTGCCTACGTATCGTTTCTAGTCACAAGTGTATGCAATAAATTGAGCAATGTTTGAAGTTTTTTTTTTTAACTAAAACAAGCAATGTTATAGAGGTCTTAAAAAGTGTTTTTTTCATTCGTTCTTATGAAAAACGTTGAAGATAAAACATAACAGTGCAATAGCTAAAGTAGGAATATTAAGCGTTTATAATAAGGCCCTTAATATTTAATTACACAAATTTTAAAGTATGTTTACCACTACCTATAAATTGACAGTGTAATTGATATGAGATTATTCGTATGTAATTATTTAAAATAACTGTTATAGACACACTAATACAAGAGCTTATAAGAGAGAATAAGATGCTTTTTGGCTTTAACTTGGGGAACCTGGATCCTAGACGATATACATTTGTATGCAATGACGAGATTCTAAAATTAATTTGTCATATTTGAAAAGCAAATCTGGTTATTATAATTCGATAGGAGTCGTTAAGACGTGTTGGAGGTCCCATGGATGGCATAATAACTTTCGACATTGGTTGGCCACTAATGTCTCCACTAATATTTACTAAAGCACCGTGGTGAAGCCCAGTTATGAAGAGAGGTGCATGCCCTGTACTCTAGTGAGGTACTAATGGGTTGAAGCCATTTAAATAATAGGTGGAGCTACTTATTGTTAGTCATTACATTAGCCGTATGAGTCGTATCTAATGAAAATATACCGGTCGACAAAGGGTATGTGTACACAGTCATTAAAACAACACGGCAAATAATTAGATTGAAGTAGCATACAGAGATAAAAATATACGGAAATAAGTTCAATCCATTACTGTGACACCCTACGCTCAGTGCCGTGCAAACAGCACAGCGTATAGTGAATGATATGTTTTAAGTTATAAGCTTCCGGAGTTTTGAACATTTTTATGTCAATAGGTGATTCGAGTAAGGTAATGTAGCCTTACAGCCAATAAAAGAAAGTGTTATAACTACTACTAGCTCCGATGTTGTATCTGTTATCGAAGATAAGCAAATAAAATCAAAACAGAAACTGATAGCATATTTTCGCATTCCATCCATCCATCCGTCCATCAGCCCTTGGAGGTTCACTGCTGGACATAGGCCTCCCCTAACTTGCGCCACTCTGACCGGTCCTGAGCCTTCTGAATCCAGTGGACGTCCGTGTCTTCTTTCCCATTAGTTATAATAAAGATTTTTAATGGAAATAGCCGACTAACAAGTTGACAATCTATCTAATGATAAGTGTCTATCGTCAGTCATCACCCATGGATATTAACTACACCAAAAACATCACTACGTTGCTGGCCAAGAAAGAGAGAAGAAAAAGAAAGTAAGAACAAAGCCAAAGATTAAGTAAATAAACAGCACAGCAACAGCTGTAAACACTTACGGTGTTTATGTTAAACATAAAACTATTTTAACCTTACATATAATACATTCTCTTCTAACTTGCACCACACCTTTACATTTGATGAGCAGTACAGGCTCTACTTAAATAAATTAATAATGTCTCGATTGTTGCGGCCCGTATAATGACACTTCTAAGTTTATTATGTCTGCTTGTCAACGAACGATGTAGCTCATCAAAATGAACCAAATATACGGTGCTTGTACCAGTAATGGACAATTTTAGAGAACGACAAACGAACTTTTATAGCAACCTGATAAATTTAATTTAGTTTCAGTTAATCTTGGATATGAAACCATTCGACAATAGACTATCATTAATACTATTATAATTTACTACTTTTACTATCATTAATACTAATTTACTGCTTTTACTACTGAATGTATCTGCTCCAATAATGAACATGTTTTAAGCACCTTCATTGTATCTTAATTTAACATTAAATGAAAGCTTTAGGAACAAGTTAATGATTAACTGCCGCACTCAGAGTCACTAACGGCTACTTTAATCTCTCTTTAGTACAGAATTTGTATAGTTATTCCGTACTAAGCGATTTAAGTAATCGTTAGTGACTCTGAACCAGCCGTAAGTTCATAATTGCTATTTATGTTTTTGTTATATCTTAATGAGCATAACGGAAAACAAGACTGGTTGGGTGGTGGTTCGGGAAATAATAACAACAGTGGGCGTTTACATCACTTTAGTCAGAAACTCATTTAACACAGGTTTTACACTGGTTATAATTAAATACGCGGTTAGGACTGATTGTCTTCAATTATCCGAGTAACAACCAACAAATAATAGGGCACAACGGCCCAGTGGCCTCCCTACACCCCTTACAGCCACCCCAATGCCTCGCATAATCGTCTGATCCTGTTACTCGTCAATCTGATATCACAATACAATTCACACGTCGCGTTCCGTCTTAAAAGTAACAACGTTCTTGTCTAGGCGTCTGCTCAGCTCGAAGGCTGTATCCAGAATGTCCGTTCGTCGCTGGCAAGTTAATAGCTTTCCTCGGTTCTCCCGCCACGTCACCGCGTGACCAAATGACAGTAGTCAATTCGCATAGTGTTGCCATCTTCACAATCCGAATACACCTAAGCCTGGCCCGGCTTGACGTTCCATTTTATGATCTCCGACACGGCCATCGTGACAATCTCACCGTCCTCGGTGAGGCAGCAGGGGTCCATCTGGAAAAGACATAACCTTCGCAAAGTAAAAGTTTCCCACTCGGCCTCCCTGACCTCAAGCCCCAAGGCTTCATAATGAAAACACATAGCAGCCAGAACGGGATAATTACCAAGAACTACAATTTGATAACACGATCTTACTTTACAACAAAAAGGCTTCATGGCACTCAAAGATAAGTCAGCAGTTTGTATGCAATACTCTGATCATCATCATCATCATCATCATCATCATCATCATCATCATCATCATCATCAACACCATCATCATCATGAGCCAACCGGGCTACCTCCTGTACCCAGTTCCACATCACAACAACAACAACAACTCACTGCTTCCCATCGGAAGCTCCAACAGCGACTGCTTACAGCTCCAAGCCAAACGCACGCCACGAATGACTGGAGTTGCATGCTATCTGAGCGACTTGCATACCACTTACTACTCATCAAAAGCAATCAACAATCGATTCACTTGCTCTGAACATTTTACGAAATTCTTAGTGTGTTATCCCGTCTGTCTTAAAGATTCTCAAAAACAGTTCAACAAATCAGTAAAGGAATTATTATCTTTGCATGTCACTTTTAAATAACAAAAAGGTTATTTTTCGCTCACTTCGCTCACCAAATTCTCTCTGTGGCCTTCATTACCAAAAATCGTCAAGTACACAAACTCAAGTAACCATCAAATGTCATATGTTGACATTACGTAATATCAGCACAAACTCAACAAGGAACAATTTTATTACTGTCAGTGAGCAGTAATCAAAATTAGCTACAAAAGTATCAATACAGATCACCTGTTATATCATGTCGCCATACAATCACCGACGATCCTCATCGTAAGCCACGGTACAAGGAGCCGCGATGCGCTCCCGTCACTATCAACAAAATTAAATGCAGGTAGTTGACATCAGACTTCGTTATCTCGCATTGATGCAACTTCTCGTCACCGTTTAGATATTCACAGGTTACATGTCCATACAACTGTCATCATCACTTAGTTTATCTGAAACACACAAAAAACAAAAGACAAAAACACGAAATGTCTAATTGTTATTTTTCTGAACTGAGGGTAGACGATAATTAAAGAATATCAAGATGTTCTGGTGTCACAAAACAATATACATGCTCTGACTTTGAATAACTTTGTTAATCATAATTACGTTGAAAGATATTGTACAATGACTTTAAAATACTTCGTTGAATCAAGCATAAATACGACGAAACGATTTGTAGTTTACGTAAACTACCATTCTAACCAGTTCTTTCTAATCAATCTTATTTTAAGGAAAACCTTGCATGTTCCAGGATTTCGAAGCACAACATTCTTACACAAAATAAAATTTACAAAATCTTATCTTAAATCTTAACTCTGAAAATTCTGTCAGGTATTTTGACAGTTCAAGACGATGGCACCACTTACACTGCTTGACTTCCAGTGTATACCTACTACACAAAAACACTATCGAATTATCCAATCTTGTTAAGAATAATGAAATAGAAATATGCCATACCAAATCGCTGTCTTATAACCTCAAACCTTAATGATTATTTCGATACTTTGTATTCAAATCCTTATTTTACATGCTTGCCGTCCACCGTTTGTAACATCATATTTGAAAAACCTGAAATGCGGATTCTTGCAATCCGAATGAAAAGATAGTACTTTTCCCTCAAAGACACGTCTTATGAATTTTTTGTTTTTTTGTTTGTTGGTTTGGTTTGATGTCTTGGATGCTATTACTCCCTCGGCCATCTTTGACAAAATGAACACGTCCTCGTGTTCTGTGTTCAAATACTCGTAGTAACATACTCTGTTCCACTATTCACTTCCATCATAATTGCTTCTCGACTGAATATCGACATCTTGCGTGAGGCGAATATCTGAGGGTAGGTTCACATATTTTCTTTGTAAAATTCCACGGTGCTCATTTACTCGCGTTTACTGTCGTTACGTTTCTCATTGCAACCAATTCATTTCAAATATCATCCGAACCACCGTCATTCTTCATTTATTTTCCGACATATGTGGGCGAAATTTTCTCATCATGTGGGTCCATTCCACTTCCGATAACGGAAAACAAGACTGGTTGGGTGGTGGTTCGGGAAATAATAACAACAGTGGGCGTTTACATCACTTTAGTCAGAAACTCATTTAACACAGGTTTTACACTGGTTATAATTAAATACGCGGTTAGGACTGATTGTCTTCAATTATCCGAGTAACAACCAACAAATAATAGGGCACAACGGCCCAGTGGCCTCCCTACACCCCTTACAGCCACCCCAATGCCTCGCATAATCGTCTGATCCTGTTACTCGTCAATCTGATATCACAATACAATTCACACGTCGCGTTCCGTCTTAAAAGTAACAACGTTCTTGTCTAGGCGTCTGCTCAGCTCGAAGGCTGTATCCAGAATGTCCGTTCGTCGCTGGCAAGTTAATAGCTTTCCTCGGTTCTCCCGCCACGTCACCGCGTGACCAAATGACAGTAGTCAATTCGCATAGTGTTGCCATCTTCACAATCCGAATACACCTAAGCCTGGCCCGGCTTGATGTTCCATTTTATGATCTCCGACAAGCAAAAGGTTTGACTTGTTATTTGTTTATTCGTCACGAGTGTGACAAAACATTGTGCCCATGAATTAGTTCATGAATTACAGATAGTTCTGAATGTGCGTACATTGTGTTAAAATTTTCAGGGATAATAATAATTATTATTTTCATTTATAACTAATAGTCAATCATCTATTTTATGGGTTTAAGTGAATCTAAATATTTTTGATATGATTAATGTGTCGTCAATGAAGCACCTACCTTAGATGTAACGTATGATGTTTGGAATTGAAAGCTAATTGATTTTCATGTAATCATAATTTATAGTTCGATGGAACAGTACGTTCTGTCGCTTCAATTTTTAAGGATTAGCAGAAGATTTCCTATCAAATAGAGCCATTGCTGGCAAAAGTATGGGCATTAAACAAAAAATCAGAAATATGTGGAGCACCGTGTTGATACCCACAAGTATTGAGCCAATCAAATTCGTTTTGCTTATCGAAAATGTTCTGGATATCTATAGAAATCTTGACTACTACAGCAAGAAAAGCCGTGGCTTCATATACCTCCGTACGATGTTTGATAATGGATGTGCTATCGGTTCTATAACTGCGTGTGCGATATTGGTTGTACCCTTTTCTACAACTGCTAAAATAATATTCTACATGAACGGAGTAGCTTCTATCATCATCATAACACTCGCTATTGTTTATTCAAAAAAATTCAGAAAACTTCTAACTTTCATCGAAAGCAATCATACTTTCTTCATTGATGACAAAGAATACCATAAGAAATTATCGAAACAAGATACTGTCATCAAATACGCTTTCTTTGCTTTTAATGTTTTCGCAATTTTTGCATATATCTTTGTATACTTGAGAAAATTTTTCATGGGTACTTTAAAAGCAAATTTTTTGTTCATTATCAGTGCGAGGATGTATGATTATCGTTGTATATGTGAGCACATAGTTATATATTCTATTCTGTATGTAATGTCGGCACAAGTTGAATGTATAACTCGTGCTGTAAATAAAAAGAAAGAGCCTGTAGTTAATATAGAAAATAAAGAAACAAGACTAAAATTAAAGGAATTCGAAGAAATGTTTACCGTTTTCTCAAATATTAAAAAGTGCTCGCAACTATTCAACGAAATATTTGGACGACAGGTAAGTAAAAATAATTTATCTTAATGTGTAAATTTGCCTCAAATTCACAGGCCCAATACCCCTGAGAAGTAAGATTAGGTTAAAATTATTGAATTGAAAATATTTAAACAGATTTTTTTATGTTTTTTTTAATGACAACACGAAATCCTTATGTTAAATCATTGCATACTATATATCTATTCTTAAAGACGCCTGCTCGCCGGCCAGTAACATATTTTAAGACTCCTTTTTTATCTCACCATGTCTCCATGTAGGATGTCTCCCTTTATCTTTCTGATCTTCTCATCACCTAGCTTACAAAATTCCACCGTAATATCATTCAGAGAGTCATTGTTAAGATTAATTGAAATTTTACTCAGTGCTCTAAATGATTGTCTCTCGGACCACTTATGAATTTTGTTGTATAATACATTAATTAATATTTTATTTAGTTGGTGTTAATGCTGGCATCAGCTACTGCTTACTGCATCTTGTTCCTGTATAATTTGGCGTTTTTCAGTGTAAGAGTAAGTATTTTATTTATTTATTTATAAGACACACACTAAATAGTACAGCAGCTAATAGGCCTTAAATTTTAGTGTATCCATAATTATACGGTGCCACAACGTGCACAAATTTTTCGGCTAGACAACAATCTACTTATTATAGTAAAATTAAATAAAACATTTTGAAAATATGATATTAAAAACAAAAAATATAACTATAAGATAAAATTTATTTTAATAATTGTGTGTTCCACTTATTTAAATCACTTGCTTTCTCTGTGCATGCAGTCAACATCTCTAATTACAACGGCAATTACCTTTCTTTTTGTGTAATCTAAGGAGGATTACACATTATATAGATTTACATATGGAATGAACTCAATTAAATTTTAAAGTAATTTGATGGCGAAGATACTAAGCGATTCGTCACTAGCGTGGTGCGCGGGCGCCTCCGCGCCATCTCGTTCAAAAGTGTCGTTCAAGATGGCTGCCCGTCCTACCATTAACAATGACGCTCTGATAGGTTTACATCGACCGTCATGTCAACGCCGTATTTGACATAAACGCCGTCAAATTTTATTAATTTCTACTCATTATGATATATTTGGGAACTATGTCTATTAGCTGAAGAGCTACTGAACCATTTGACTAACCCACTTCCCACAAAGCTAGAAATTTATTAAATGATATTTTATTATCAGTCAATTAAGAAAGTACCGTTCTGGCAGGCATCTCGCGGTTGCGTCATCATCCCTTAAATTTTTGAAAATGCAAAAAATAATTATTTTTTATCCCACTCGCACAAGGCTACAATTTTAATATGTTGTAATTTACATATGTTTAAGTGTAAAAAAAAATTGCCAACCCATTTTGAGGGTTGCAAGTGTGTGCCAGAACAGAGCAAAGTTGTCATCGGGAGAGCAGTTCATAACCTACTCGCACAAGGCTCAAATTTTCAGGGAACATTCTTTCAATTGTTTAAACACTATATGTAAACAGCCAGAACATTCTAGCGGTTGCAAGTATCTGCCAGAAGAGTTTTAATAATGATCATGACGCTCGATGGAAGTACGAGCGTAACAGACTTGTATGGGTTTCAGTGTCAGAAAGAAAGGATATGATATAATATATTTTGAACATAATATGATGAAGGATCACTGTAATAAAAGATGAACAGATTTTTAAGTAAAGTATTTTTTATTATTCTTAACAAATATTTATTATTCATAATTATTGTTCAAATCGTAATCAGAATCAGAATTCAGTCGACCGGCGCCGGCGGTGGAGCAGTGATACACAATATTATATTCATTCCAAACTAACAACTGACTCGGTAAGTGAGCGACGTTGAATGTGCGAGTCGAAACGCTATTAGATTAGTTCCTAATTTAGTAGTCGTTATTCGAATACATAGATTACCCCCAATAGATACCGCATACAAGGCAACTGACGCGCGGCAACATGGACTTGCTTTTGCTTGTTCTAAAAAGCTATGCTAGCATTCACGACATTAGTATCGACCAAGACCTTCGACCCGTAGACACGCGGTCTTTCAAAATTTTCTTAATTTCAAAAAAGTATTCGCCGATGAAACCATGGTTTCTTGTAGTGTGAAATGGTGTGGAAAATCAGTTCGAAAAAACAGTTACCAAAAAGATGGCATAACATTTCATAAGTTACTAATTCATATTTATTTTACAAATTTTCTTTAAATGAAGCAGAGTTCAACTTAAGCCGGTTTTCGGAGTGACATTTTGTGAAAATTTCATTCCTAATTCAAAATAGTTATCTTGTTTCTGACTAAAGACAATACTAGGGAAGTGAATTTTTCATTTTTAAGACGTATCGATATTCATTTTGAGGATATTTCTATGAAATCGATAATTACTAACAATGGTTACAAATGGGACAAAGGTTACTGAAGTCAAGGATAACATTATTTATTACACTTTATTACACACTTTTCAGATGACAGTTTCCACTATACGAAAAATCATCGAAAGTTGCTGGATTCAGTTGAACCATCGTTATACTTGCCAGTTTTGGTTTTATATATTGTTATATTATTTTTATAAAATATTGTTTCTAAGTTCGTGAAGCTAAGAAGTAGTCCTACGACGAACTGTTATATTATTATTTTACTGTAATTAGCCGCAAATAGCATTGTATATTTAAATTATCTAATCGTACATTGTACATAAACACTGTTAATATTATATTATTAAAAGTATCGATATTTTCATTGTATCGTCATTTATTATAAATGTTCTGAATTTAATTAATGATAATCATAAACATCGATCGTACAATTTATCGATCATGCATACTCAAACACTATAGGCGGGTTGAGTTCGAAAAATTCCGAGTTTAAATTTTAAATATCCAATCACAGCGCATCTGTTTCGTACCCCCGCAAACCGTACCTTCCGCCAAATTGTGACTTTGAAGTCTAAGACATATTCACAAATGCGGTATCTATTGTAGTCCATTGAAAAGTTACATTTGCGGTTGCGTTTTTTAGAGGACGCAATTTTATTTTTTTGATGTGTAGGGGGGGTCAGTGTTAAGCTAAAACCAAGTTTGTGGGGTCGCCACCCTTGTCCCACGGCCGCCATCTTGAAAATAGGGGTTGGAATGGTTTTTACGGTATATCTCTTAAACTATTTATTTGAGAAAAAAAAATTGTTAACATTTTTTGTTGCAAATTAAATTCTCTACAACTTTGGTCCAGTAACTTTTTATCGTAGAACTATAAATAAAAAAGTTATAAGCGAAAATCCGCACGTGGAGAAATGTGTAGCACAACTAAAAGATATAGGTTAAGCGACAACTTCAACACAATGTTTTGAGAGCTATTCTTACAATAACAGAGGTTAGGAATAATAATAACAATAGCAGGCAGCTGTTCTTTTATTCCCTCATGCTCACTTGGGTATTTTCTACCTGAACAGTATTCTCGGTAACGGCTATCAGATTTAAAATTATTTTAAAAATCAATAATTGTTAAATTCTGTTATGGAGTGAAAAAGAGTCAATAATTAATTATTAATAATATTGCAAAATTTGTAATTAAAAAAGTTGTAATAACAAAATAAAAAAAAAACTGATGACATATTATTAGTACATACGTATAATATAGGTATAGTTAAGAGTACTAAAAAATAGTACTCACTTCGGAGCGCTGTAAAACCTTAGCTATTGACTTAATGAAAAAATGATGCAAATAAAAGTTGTTCCTCAAAAAACGATCTACAAAAGTGGTCAGATATCATTTTTTCGTAAAATGATAAAAAAAAGTTACATCGAAAAATATAAATTTTTTTTTTCGAATTTCTGAAGATTTTCGCTTATAACTTTTTTATTTATAGTTCTACGATAAAAAGTTACTGGACCAAAGTTGTAGAGAATTTAATTTGCAACAAAAAATGTTAGCAAATTTTTTTTCTCAAATAAATAGTTTAAGAGATATACCGTAAAAACCATTCCAACCCCTATTTTCAAGATGGCGGCCGTGGGACAAGGGTGGCGACCCCACAAACTTGGTTTTAGCTTTACACTGACCCCCCCTACACATCAAAAAAATAAAATTGCGTCCTCTAAAAAACGCAAGGTAAGGCCTAAAAAATGTAACATTTCAATGGACTATTGGGGGTAATCTATGTTAGAATATGAACAAGTATGAATTAGTATATTACTAATATTCAAGTCGAATGTGTACATTAGTAGTCATAGATTATTCGAATAGTAAGATCATTCGCAGTCGCGCATCGCTATGACTTATTATGGCCATTGCCAACTGCGTTTTAAATAATTTGCTGGTCCCCGCCCGGTTCCATCTTTCTATTTGGTTAATAAACTTACACTGTCTTTTTATCTTTATTTGTAATTTAAAAATAAGGCAGACACGAAATGAATAAAAAATTAAAGTTGACTAATAATTTATTCCCAGAACTGATTTCTGTTCACCATCAATTAAATATTTTGAGGTAATTCAAATGCATATTTTTATTAAAAAGTAGTCCTAAGATTGTTTCATAATAAGTCTTGTCTGAAAATTCAGAGAAAAAATTACTGTAGACGTATTCTCTCTTTCTCACATTAGAACCCATACAAGTCTGTTGCACTCCCACGCCAGTCGAGCGTCATTACTTTATACTCTTCTGGCAGATACTTGCAACCGCTAGAATGTTCTGGCTGTTTACATATAGTGTTTAAACAATTGAAAGAATGTTCCCTGAAAATTTGAGCCTTGTGCGAGTAGGTTATGAACTGCTCTCCCGATGACAACTTTGCTCTGTTCTGGCACACACTTGCAACCCTCAAAATGGGTTGGCAATTTTTTTTTACACTTAAACATATGTAAATTACAACATATTAAAATTGTAGCCTTGTGCGAGTGGGATAAAAAATAATTATTTTTTGCATTTTCAAAAATTTAAGGGATGATGACGCAACCGCGAGATGCCTGCCAGAACGGTACTTTCTTAATTGACTGATAATAAAATATCATTTAATAAATTTCTAGCTTTGTGGGAAGTGGGTTAGTCAAATGGTTCAGTAGCTCTTAGGCTATATGTATAATACCTGCATACATAGGAAATGTAAATTGTATGTTAGTACTTACTTATACCGACATTTCAACATATATTTACCAAGACACAGCTTTAAAAGTCAGTAAAGATGCGAAGGTCTCTCGTTTTTTTTTGGTTGACAACGCATTGGTAGGGCCTTTGTTGTTACTAATATTCATGGGCGAAATTAATCCATGAGTTGACATATCTAGTCGTTTATTAACTAGTAACATTAAAAATAAATTTGCTAATTTAAAAAGTATTGACTCTTGCAATCCTCGTAACCATTTACACCAATGGCCACGGTTACGATGCCAGCCAAGAATGTAGAGAAGAAAGAAATAAATAATATTACATTACTGCAGGGTTTCCACGACCTACTTGGCTTCACCGGCAGCGTGTTGAAGCTACTGACATTCTTCTTACCTCTTCTACTGATATCATGGAGCGCACAGCAGATACTCAACAACGTCAATAATCTACGGTGTGAACTCGGAAAACTTCTTATTGAGTGCGAAATGAGTAAGTATTTACCTTTATTTAAAAGTTATAATTATAGGAGCAAGTAGAAGTCAACTTTATAGTAGTTTGTATACGTTAAAAAATTAAGAAAAAACTAAATAAATTGTTGAGAGGCATATATAAGTATATAGTAGTATAGTTTAGTAAGAATTTAATATGTGTATATTTATAATTATTTGGGAGTAATTTATGTTTTCGAGTTCGGCATGGTAAAGGATTTTTTTATTCTGCGCGAATATATTACACATAATAATAAAAAATTGGTTGTCTGTAAAGTCGGTTTACGGACAATGGTTTTACGTGATAACGTCTATTTCGTAGAAGAATAATTTATGATATAAATATTGTCAATTCGCACATTAGGAACGGGAAATAGAATGAAAATTACAATTTTACATATTAAATTACAGATATATATTTCGTTTTATTATTATTCAGCGTATCTCTTTCTCGATACTTTGCGCGCGTTGTGGCTCGTGACGTGAGCAGGCTCGTTACCACGTTTTCGAGAATGCCTTCCAAGCGGACCGATTACGCTTGAGTGGGAGAGAGACGGCCGGTCTAGCGTGCCTCTCTCTCTAATGCTGCGCGCGCTTCCGTGACGTGAGCGGCCGTTACTCGGTTTTCGTGAATGCCTTTCAGGCTCATCGTCTTTATAAACGTTATCACGTCAATAATTATTGTACTTGAGAGTTTTCCATAATGTGCTCAAAATGTCTTTCGTTTCGCAATTGGATAACGTGGTAGGACCTGTCCCTCTTATTTTGAGTACATAAATAGAGTATTACGTATCCGTTTACACAGTCATATCCCAATAAGTAACACTATGGTAAAACGTTAAAAATCCCCATTGAGTAACAGTGTTACACACCCCGTTAAGTCACATCCCCATATGTAACAGTGTGACACAACGGGATAAAAATCCCGTTAAGTAACAGTGTCACACATTGCGGTGTGACTCAAATCTCAATCGTTATAATATTATAATTATGATTAGTTTCAGACGAGGCTTATTACAAAGCAACGAAAGGATTTCTTTGCTTGGTCTCCACCCGCTCCATATAGACGAAGACATTCGGCTCAATCGGCATAGACATGATTCTCTCCCACTCTTTTATCATATTCGTCACCTCCTACATAGTCATCGCTCCACAGTTTAATAATGTTGTTTAGTTGAAACAGGTTGCAATAATAAAATAAGTAACACTGACGTTAAAAATTCCCATTGTGTAACGGTATTATACACCCCGTTGAGTCACATCTCCAAAAGTAACAGTGTGACAAAACGTGATAAAAATCCCGATAAGTAATAGTGTCACACATTGCGATGTGACTCAATCGTTATAATAATTATGATTAGTTTCAGACGAGGCTTATTACAAAGCAGTGAAAGGATTTCTTCGTCTGGTCTCCGCTCGCTCCGTACAGACGAAGACATTCGGCTCAATCGGCGTAGACATGACGCTCGTCCCCTCTTTTATAATGTTCGTCACCTCCTACACAGTCATCGCTCTACAGTTTAATAATGTTGTGTAGTTAAAACAGGTTGCAATAATAAAAATTGAATGTAATGAAAATTTGTTTCATTTCTATCTTTATTAAACTTTACCTTTAATAATGAGTGGCTCTAAAATTATTAATTTACCGAGTATATAATAAGTCTGATATTGTTAAAAGTCGTGTTTCTATTGATTTTTTAACATGACTTTTAAAAGGTAAATAATTTAAATTATAAATAGACAAGTTTTCTTACGGAATATTTTTTTGAATAGTTCACTTTATTTACTTGTCAGATCTCGAGATGTAATGTAAAACATAAATATTCACTTAGAAAATCCTACTAATATTTGAAATGTGAAAGTTTATGAGAATGTTTGTACTTTTTCATGCAAAAAATCTGAACGAATTTTCATAAAATTTATCAGACCCTGACCATAATCTGGAATACTTATTATCCCGGTAAACGTGGGCAGAGCTGTATCTATACTTAATATTATAAAGCTGAAGAGTTTGTTTGGTTGAACGCGCTAATCTCAGAAACTACTGATTCCAATTCAAAACTTATTTTTGAGTTTGATAGTCCATTTATCGAGGAAGGCTATACTCGTAGACTCTATAACATCATATATTTTAGTAGTTAGTTTTTTCCACAAATAAACACGGGTGAAACCGTGCGGCACAGCTAGTTATTTATAAAATTCAAAATCACTGATTCGTAAGATCACTTTTTATATAAATATGCGACATATTATAGTATACGAGCCACTAGGGGTGTAAAAATATTAAACAAAAGGTCGATCAAGTCGATTTCTTTCTTTGCTTACTCGGCCAACAATTTACTTGTTGCAGTTATTAAATATTAGTACTTCCATTACATTATTAAAATTTTACGACATAAGTAGAACACCACAATTAAGCGCATACGTAGTGTCGGTGTACCGGTTGTTAAGGAAACATCAAGCTAAGTGTATTACCTAATACATTTTTAAAAATCTGCATCTGTAAGGAAAGGATCAAGGAATTTGTCAACGTCATGTTCGTACCAACAAACATCAGGCCTATAAGATTTACTTTGCTCATTGAAAGCATATTCTCCGTCTACAGGAGCATCGATTACTTTAAACCCAAACGTCGATTCATTATATGCCTCCGAATAATTTTTGAAATCGCTATCAACATATCGAGTATAGTTATCCATTATATTTATCTTGTCCCTTATACTCCTGCCAATGAATTGGTTTGTTATTATTCAAATTTTTTAAATTCCTTATTTCCCGTGATGTTTGCCAGTTTGTATTCGAAAAAATTCAACAAACTCCTTTCATTGATTGAAAAAACTAATTCATATTTTTCCTACGATATGGTGTATCACACAAACATGAATAAAAAGGACAGAATAATTAAAATCTGTTTTTACATTACCGGACCCTTGGCTATTTTTACAACCTTGTATGGATATTATGTTACAAACACCGATATTAATCATGCAATGCTAAATCTCATCTTCAATTTAAACGCGAGGATATGCGATTGGCGTAATGTATTTGAATACGTAGCACTGTATTCAGTTCTCTTCGTAATATCCCAACAATTAGCATGTATTACGCGTATTTTGAGCAAAATAAAGCCATCTGCAACGATAATCGGTGAACAAAGACTGGTTAGTAATGAGAATTCCAGGCAAGTAAGGCAGGTAACACGAGATTTTGAAGAATTATCTGCCGTATTCTCAAATATCGCAGAATGCTGCAAATTATTCAACCAAATTTATGGTCTACAAGTAAGTTTTTTTATTTTATTTATTTTTTTGTTTTTCTCATTCTGGTATTTCTTTAGTATCCTGCGGCATCGGGAGGGGGGTGGAGTTAGGGGGGGGAGGGTAGGGGGTGGGGTAAGGTATCCCCCCATAAAGGGGCTAAGTGAGGAAACACATAGTTTTCGAGTTTTTTTATTTTTATTTTGAGGTTAAATCTGTGAAAATGTAGCTGCTCTCCCTCCGCGCCTCCGGGGTTTACATTCACTCTAGGGGTAGGGCAGACTAGTACCACGTGGGATCGGGATTGACAAAGTCGGTTCTGTCACCAATTTTGAAAAATTTTACTAGAATGTAATAAATAAATTTAATAGAGTATGACATAAACAGTAAAATTTATATTATATATATATGTATATTACCCTTTTATTATATATAAAAAACCTTTCTTGTATTTCATATTTTCTAAATTTCATCTAGCTCGACCAAATTCCTCGGGCCACCAATCTTTCCAATGAACTCTTGTTTATCTTATTATTATAATTATAATATAAATATGATACAATAAAATATACCTAATAACATAAATTTTATAAATAAGTAACATAATTCGTGTTGTATTTTTTGGAAATAACCTCAAAAATTAAAATTAAGATTTTTCAAAAACGACGCATTACCTCACAAAAAGCAACTAGATTATGATTTGGCACATCACTGCCTATCAATTAAACATAAAATCACCCAGATACTGATGCCGCAGGATACTAAAGCCAACCCCTCATTCTTAATACCTCCTGATGAATTGTGTATTAATTTACTGCCATGCAATAACGGTTTTTGTCTGAGAGTGACTAACTAACAAATTTAGTGAATATATTATGTAAAAATTAATATTCAAGTCTATGGTATTTTTGAAAAAAAAATTTCCTATTGAAAGGCACATACGAGATGCTCCCCAAGTCCCCACCCAATTAAATGCTGATAACAAAGCTATTCAAAGTTATTCATTTGTTCTAGTTACTTTTCATGCTTGGATGGGCGACTACTTACTGCATTTTATTCCTGTATAGAACGGCGTTTCTTAGCATTAAAGTAAGTACAATTCACACAACAGTTATTCAAATAAGTAACTATTATACAAAATCCTACTCTTACTACATCTACAAGTGTACTCCCTTCAGTATTTTCTTTCTTTTTCTTTCTCTTTCTTGGCTGGCAACGCATTAGTAATGCCTTTGGTGTGCTGATGTACATGGACGACGATAGCCACTTACCATCAGGAAGATCGTCAGCTCGGTTGCTAACTATTTCTATAAAAAATCAGGCTTCAGTGTAGCTACATCGATAGCTGGAATTAAATTAATTATGTTCATCTATTTATAGCTTCTTTGCAGGGTTTCCAACACATAAGCAATCTGTTGTCCAGCATATATAGGCTTACGGTGTTCTTTCTACTTCTTCTCCTATTATGCCGAATTGCGCAGAAGAAACAAAACAACGCGAGAGATCTACGTCAGCAATTGGGAAAACTTCTCATAAGTAATGTAGGCAGTAAGTTTTGTTTTTTTTTAATCATGCGTTTCATAGCACCGATCTCCTCACAATTTCCTTAATTTGCCAAACCTGCAAAAACATTTATGTGTAAATATGGCTAGTACTTCTCTTTCGAGAGGTAGTCTGAAAACTGTAGGCCTGGTTTTGATGATCTACTATGCAGTATTATTAGGATTATACTAGATGGTACAGGACCCAGACTGCTCCAATAGAGAGACCTAACATCATATTCCATTGTTATCCAGCTAGGTCTGCTATGAACCACGAACAAACCTTTTTGGTTGGCTTGGTCTTAAATTTCATGGAGACCTTTACTCCATTTTGATAGCTGTGTCAAGTAAATAGAAGTCCAGGCGACTAGTAAAACTACTTCTTAGGGGTAAAAAATTACGTTAACCAGAGAAATATGTTTTGCAATAATTTTATTATACGTATACGTTCAATGAAGTTAAGGCAGTTTCGATCGTCGCCCCTTCTTTCTCGTAGCGTCGTTTCGTTTCTCAAGCCTATGAACGTAACCTATATTTTCAGATGAAGCAGAATACAAACCGACGAAAGATTTTCTACGTCTGGTGTCCACTCGATCCATCCAGACACAGACCTTCGGCTCAATAGACATCGACATGAGTCTAATACCTACTGTCATTATGTTTATAACTTCTAACACTGTGATAGCGCTGCAGTTTAGTAACATTATGTGAATATTCCTTCTTGTTCTTAGAATAATAATGTAATGAAAATAATATTCAAGCTGTATGTATTGTTAACATCTTAAAATAAATTGTTCAAAACCAGATATTATTTATTTTTCTTTCTTATTCATATAAGTGATAAATATATAATTTAAATCTAATCCAAACAGTCAGAAATCTTTCCAGAAGTACTAATTTTATAATTTGGTATTACTAACTTATCCAAAAAATTTTATTTATTCAAAGATGGTTATTAAGTACTGTTAAGATAAAATGTCAGGATCAAAGTAATGTAATGTATATTTTTTTGTTTAAATTATATCAATTACGAAATATATTTTGTAATTTTGTAATATACTGCCGCAAATGATTTGCCGTCGGCATGTCAATTGATGGTTTTGCTGCATTTAAGGATTGACATTTTCAACCGACGTTCTAGTACATCTTTAATTGAGACACAATATAACATAATTATGCTTTGCACCTGCAATTACAAGCATATTATTATGGAAGCATTTTTAATGTAAGGCTTCATCCTTGTTGTAAAAGCCAACCCTACTCGTGTTGTGATGCACCCCTGGTGTGTGACGTAAGATAAGAGTCGATAAATTTTCGAAACTTGGGTTGGCCACTCAAAGTCCTACTGCACTAGCGCAGTATAGTAGAGTATGCTCTAGGCCTCCTCAAAAGAGTAGAGAAGTACGTTACCGTTTATGGGATGAAACTAAGAACGCTCAACGTGCATAATCGCTCAGATATTACCTGCTCTAGTCTGTAACCGCCTTAAGGGTGTATGTTTGAAGAGGAAAATCGAGCGACTTGAAAATAGATAAATTTTCTGATGACACATCGTTGACAAGTTAATGGCGTTTGAATAACTAATGGATTAAAGTGTTGGTCCAATAACTTAACGTGTGTGAATCCTTTGTTTATTGACTTATATTATCACTAGCTTCTATCTGCGACTTCGTCTGCGTGGTCTTCAGATTATATGGATTCTTAGAGAAATGAAGAATGTGATTAATGAAAAATAGTAATACAAACGATTACATACATAGGATGACCCTATAACCCAGTTGGTGGTGATTCGACCCAGCATGCGAAGCAAAGGACCCAGGATCAATTCCCGGCCGGGGAAGATTTTTTTGTGACAAATAAATATTTGTATTCGGGTCTTTGGGTGTAATAAAGATGTGTTATTTTTGTGGTCTATGCCAACCGTGACACAGGGTGTATGTACTGCGGGGGTATGAGTTTGTACGCGCTTTACACATTAAGCTGTTAAGGTATAATAATTTGTCTCCGAAATACACCATCAGTTAAGTTGCTAAATGATGGTTTAGCAATGTTAACGTTACATACAACTTACAAAAACGGTTCCATTACTGCCACTCGTTCAGGAATTATACATTTTGTCTCCAAGATAGACCACCAGGCCCTAACTTGCTAAATAATGTACTGGTTTTGCAGTGTTAAAGATAATAACAACAAATATCTTTAACCACGGTTTCATTATACCCTAACATTGTTCTACTCTGTATCCCCAGAACCCTTTAAGAAATCCGCCTTTTGTTCCATTACTTGTGTAAAGTTTAATAAAGAATAAATAAACACATCATCAGATTCTCATTGAATTTGAGTAGCAGCAACGTCGCAAAATTCCTAACATTATAAAAAAAGAATCATCAAAGTTGCTTTATAAAAAACGAATCTGTGAAAAAAAAACTAAATTTTACCTTTTATCCCTCGGGAACAGGCCTATTTTCAGGTATAAAAAGTATCCTATATTTTAAGTTAGATCAAGAATCCATATCCATTCAGCCGTTTTTGTAGGATAGAGTCACAAATATCCAAATATCCATACTTTCACATTATAATTTAGAAGGATAAGTAGGATAGGATTTTTATCATAATAATATAGTCTTTCAAATATTTTTTAAGGTTTCTTTCATTGTTTGTTGAAGTATTGTTGTTTTCAGTATTGTGGTTTATGGTTTACTCATTTCGACATAAAATAAAATATTTTCAGACAAATTGTATTCCTAAAATTTGACGAGAATAAGAGAGAGAATGAATTCATTCATACGGGAAGTCATACGACATTTATTGTAAAGAAAAAAATACTTCGAATTTCAGTAATTATTAGCAAACAACAACTTTGTTTAACATTTATAAGCATTGTGATGGCACCTCTAAATTATTATTTAAAATGAATGTAACGTATTACAAAATAAAGAAAACCGTTTCTATTTTCAATTTTTTGCTATTGATAGTAACTCTGCGTTATTTCGGTCCCCTAACCCTCGTCGAAAAGTCCTGGATTCGGTTTGAGCAAACAATTGTTTGAAATATTTCTTTTTTATTTTCTGATAGATCCATATTACTTAACAGATACATATTAAATGTAAAATTAAATTAAATATGATATTTCCTTTTTAGCAATAGATCTCTCGCTAGAAGACACGACATGCCCGGGGAGCGACCAAACTCCAACTAACTTGCGATCGGGAATTGTATATTACACTTCACACTCGTAATGTTAAAAACTTCGATAGCGTGATTCAGGTCGGGCGTGATATCACCTATTAGGTATGGCGCAATGTCGCCATACCTTTACATATTCATGCCACGTGCAACATAGAAATCTCAACGATGAGTTGTGATTATTTGAGTCTTTATTTATTATATTATACCGACATTGAAGTATTATTACTAGCGTATAGAACCGACACCACGAAACCCCAATGTCCCAATGAATTGGAGCCAATGGGCTTCAATCTTCAATGGATTCGTTCGATTTTGAAAGGAGAACGGGAGCTCAATTTTGAAAATAGAAGGTTCTAAGGTCCCGACGGGACGCACATTTTATTAGAGAAATCTGTTCTATGATATTATGCTTCAATGTATACCGACCTATTAGTATAGGCTAATAACTTGGTACATACACTATACTGTATCTACATCACATGACCAAAATTCATTACTCATCGGCCCGATTCGTGGTTAGCATGCAACAATACAATTCAAATAAAGCGCCAGGCACAGATTTAGCTAAAAGCCTGCCAGTACTATATCTAGGTAAATGGAGCTGACTAAGCTCGCTTGAACCGCATTCTGCCTTCAACACGTAACGTAGGTATACTCGCATGTTTAAAACGATGCATCAATTTTACACAGCAATAACTAACACAATGGGCCCATCCATTCTTTGTTGTATCGTTGAATCATTTCAACGGAATAATACAATCCATTCATATTTGCTCATGGTAGGGCCTGCTAAAGATAGACCAAAATGCGCCAAGCTGGATTTCTAACAGTACAAACAAATCGCCTTAAATGCAGAATTTACAAGAAATCAAGGTACGAAAGTCTTACGGTTTTACAAGGTGTACCATTCATTGGCCTATATAAGATTTTACGGAGACTACCCAGGGATTTAAAAGAGCTTACCACCATATTGTATGAGATTCATTTACATTAAAGTAGCCAGTAGACCGGGACCGACCGAACGTGACCTCCGAAGCACAAAAATGCTCTGAAACTACCGACATAACCGAAAATTCATCAACTCGATCAACCACTTACAGTACCGCCGTTTTAAACCAAATGCATACCGCAATATAATAAAGGTTGAACCTTTTTTTTTCCTTTCATCTTGCCCGTATAATTATCACACCACATAAAGCCCTTTACCGCGCTTTGTCGCCGCAGTCCTTAGTTCCGTTTAACTCCCAGTTTTATAACGATGCAGTTCAATGAACTTAGCTTGGAATGTGAAATTTCAAATGTCGAAAATTTTACGCCGTCTACTTTTTTTGAAAGCAAAGGAGAGAAAATAAAAACAAAAGGTAAGGCCTAAGTGCTTAGTGATGTTCGAGGTGTTATACAGATATGTTAATTTGTATTTGTTAGGTATTGTATTTGAATTTCAGTAAATTGTGAAGTTGTCTCTCAATGTTTTAGTCAGCAAAGTAAGTGGTATATACATAGGTAATTTGATCTAGATTCGACCGTAAAATGTTTTATCAGTTTCAGTCTGTGTCGAAGAGCTTTGAGGTATGGATGGAGGTATGTAGGATGACGCGAGTACCCAGCGTTACGGAGTTTATGGAGCGGAGCTTAAGTAACTAAATAGTGCCCAGCACCTGTTTTGGCTGGAACGTTTTTGATGATTCTAGTGTCCATTGGCGACTTGCGTGACTTATCATCAGATGTCTCATGTGTTCGTCGTAAATGTACAGATTTTGTTTCTTTAAACAAAGCTAAGATGATAAGTTGACTAAAAATAAATAAAGTAACATTGATATTTTACGACACTTTATTATAACTAAAACTTAAACTTTTTCTCTCTGTATAATTATCTATGTTATAATAAATAAATAACAAATATTTCAGAGGCGTATAGGATTGTACATGGGATATTTGAGAAGAGATCAATCACCAATCATTTGGAAAATATTACATTTAAGCACGTGGTTTTAACTATTATTTTCATGAAAGAACTATAATATAACGAGCATATTTGCAATTTACACAATAGCCACTCGGTACCAACCACCACTCATTTGTAATCCAAACACTCATTCTATTTGTAATCATCGAATGCGGTCACGAACGATCAATTCAATGTCCTCGAATTAATGATACGAACTGTTAAATATTGTGTTTTGCTTTTTGGAATAACTTTATTCCAATAGCCTAGATTACACCTCAATCAAATGATTCTGATTTCTCAGTCCTTCAAATTATGATAGGTGAAGATGTCATTTATATGAACCCAGGCTATAGTGCGTTTCACATAAGTCTGCACTTCGGTTTTATGTTTGTAGTATTGAAGTAGGAATTATCAATGTGCAGAAGTGAAGACTTATGTGAAACGCACTATTGACATCAATCATAGTCTATCATAATTCGAAGGATTGAGAAATCACAATCATTTGAACCTCAATCAAGAGGTGTAACCTTGGTCAATAGCGAATGTTCATCCTATCATTATGCTAATAGTATAGAGTTTATTAATATTTCATCGCTGTGTCTCTATTTGCGGTGATCCGAAAGAACACTTGCGGAGATGACCCAAAAGATCAAGAAAGAACGCTTTTGTTCCTACTCTAGTTCTTAGATCGTTTAGTTTAAACCTTTATTCGTGATCTATTTTCGATACAAATTAAAATAAGTGAAGAATAGACTGTCTATGATGATATAGTCAATTGATGAATTTGTCTCAAACATATTGTAACGTTTGCGCTGGGTTTCCTCGATTAGGGGCCGTCCATTAATCACGTGAGGCTTGAAAGGGGGGGGAGGGGTTTGACAAAAATCACGAAAATAGCACGAAGGGGGAGGGGGGGTGTAGTAAGATATCACGTGTATTTATTTTTTCGTCAAACGCGCGATTTTTAAATAGAAAAGCAGTGTGTAGTGTGACTTTGACTTGCCGTTGCCAGGCAACGAACGAAGGCCTCACGCGCCGCCACTGACTGCCCGGCTCGGCATGTTTTGGATTAAAACAATATCGAAAATAGGTGATCTGTATAAAGACCTTTTTGCAGAGTATAAGAAAGGAAAAATACACGTGATGTTGGGGAAGGGGGGGGGGGTAGTCTTAAACCTCACTACATATCACCAAGGGGGAGCGGGGGGGGGGTTAAAAATGCTAAAAAAAGATCACGTGATTAATGGACGGCCCCTTATAAGGATAGTCTCCTTATAACGTTCAGCAACAAATCGTATGTATGGCAGTTTATACATACGAGTATAAACTATCACCATGCTTATTTTCCATCGCCATTATCAAATAATTGTTTCTATCTTCTTCATCAATACTGAAAACTACAGAACCGCTGTGCTCCTCTACTCACGTGATCTACATTAAAAGAGAAGAAAAACATCCGCCATGCTAAACTAATGTACAGTATACCAAGTAAATAAAAATATTATCAACAGACTAAAAAGAAAACTGTAAATAGTAGGTGAAGGGAGAACGATAAAATGAAAATGAGGAGGGAGGCCTCATTAATGACCGGCCCCATTGCGCTCGAGATTGTCACAGGCTCAACATTTACAATTACCCAATAAAAAAATAAACCTTATCCTTAGCAGAATAAAGATTAAAATTCTCCGGCGTTGAGGCCCTTAAAACGACAAAGGACGCATAAAATTCTGCAACACAATGGATTTTCAGAAATGTAACAGAGGTAATGTCTAATTAGATGAATCGTAGGCTTTGGGATCGAAGCTGCAGGATTTTAAGCCTCGCTGGATTTCATCCTACTCTTATTTTGTTAAAGCACTCGTCCCATTTTTCATTTAGCAGTGTTCCAGATTTTCGTGTTTGTTATAACAATAAAACTTAATGTTTCGCTTGTTTTACTTATTTATACTTTGGCTAAAGAACAATTCGGGCCAGTAAAAGTGATCACGCGTAGGGAGCGACCTTGCTCCAATTGCCCTAAGTTTGGAACTTTTATAAATACATACTCCTACTGAAGCAAACTTCGATAGTATAGCGTGCTACAAGTTTAGGACGTTTCTTGACGTGGCGTCAATATATTGCGATGTCTGATAGTAGGTACTTTATATACTTTTCTCTTTTATTTATTTTTTATGGAAATAGCCGGCAAACGAGCTGACGATCCACCTGATGGTAAGTGGCTATCGCCGCCCATGAACATCAGTAACACCAAAGGCATCACTGATGCGTTGCCGGCCAAGAAAGAAAGAAGAAAAAGAAAGAAAGATCTGGCTCTCTAGCCCCCAGCCGGAACACGACGAGTCATTTGGCGGCTGACTCATGCTCGAGGGTGGTAGCTATCCAGGCGAACCCCTGGAGAAATAATAATAGTAATAATGGTATTAATACCATTTATTGGTGGTTTTTTCTTTTTTTTATGATTAACGGTCTTATGGCCTTATTCATAAAATTTAAATAACATGTTTTATGGATGATGGATGTATTTTCTTGGGTTTTGTCGTTTTTCATAAGTCAGAGTTTAAACACTTCTTTATCTTTGCTTGTTTTTTGTGAATATGGGTGTGAGACTCCTACATTTTGTTTGTGCTTTGCTCCTTCGAATAAATGCTTTTTCTTTCTTTCTTTCTTTCTTTCAATTAACAATTAAAATCAATACTACTAATACAATCCCTCCGAGGGCCCTACCACCAGCGGGCCGGGTTTAGTCACCTTTTACGACACCCTTCCGGCGTGGGATTGGGGTTAGTATTCTAAGCCGCCCCAATACGGCACAAAACTTATTTAGTAACTTCAACTAATCTTGGCGTCAAAACGTCTCCCTGGAATCTCATAAATTGTGAGGCAAAATAACTTAAAACAAATAACACGAATGTTGTGATATTTTGACAGTTGTTGATGGATAGATAGAATATTGAGAACGCAATTCTTACTTCAGTATGTGCTTCTGCAGTGTTAAATGTTTTTCACATCACATAATCGTAAAAGATTACTTTGGTTTCATCCATCTAGCTTCACTGATTGAAACTTGAAGGTGTTTTATCTATTCTTATTAAATTTGGAACATAATTAATTCGTTTTAATTATTTCATCCATTATACTTAAGCCGCTCCAAAACCATGATAAGTACGTACTTCTAATGAGCTCCTATTAGCATTTCGAGATAAAATAAAACCCAAGTAATTTCAGGGATTTATTCCTTTGAATATAACGATGCTAAACTCATTCCTTTGGGATAAGAAAAATTGTAATATAAGAAAAAGCGCAAGAAAGACCACTCAGTACATTTCAAGAAATCCCTTGAACAATTTTATGTAATTACTTAGATAGCAGATAGAAGACGTTTAGCTAAACTAAATAAAATATTCAACGACATCTGAGGTAATTAAGAGTTTAATTTCAAAGACAATTTAGTCTTTGTTGCGAAGGAGATTTGCAGGATTTTTTATTTTGTCTCATGTAACTTTATTTCTAATCGCAGTTGTGAGTGATACTCAGAGTAAAGCGAATTAATTATTAAATATATTATGAGTTTGACGTAGGTTAGATATTATCTCAGCTTATCCAAAAGTACGTATAAGATGAACGGTATTTCAATGCAGGCTCAAAATTTTACAAGAGACCCACATGGGCAAATTTTGTAACCTTACCTAAGCTTTAAGAACGAAACATTTTTATCGTAATATTTTGTTTAAAAGTTAACCATACGGGTAAAAATTATCAATTAAAAATTCAAATACTCCATTGTTATAATATAATTCGTCAACATAATTTTGAAGAAAATCTAAGAAACAATTCATTTGAGTTTGAAAAATTACCCTCAAAACTACTGTAGGTACTGACCGTGACCGACAATTCCTGTAACACGTTGTTTGTATGAGAAAATTTTGAACTTTAACAACCATGCCTCAAGGAAATTAAGCAAGACATGTTGTAATTTATCAGTTTTCCAAACTACCCTCACGTCCGAGTTGAACTCATGAAAGAAGTTTCGTAGTGTAAGAAAGTTGAAACTGAAGATATCTAAAGTGAAGCAAGTTTGGGTTACTATATTGTAAAGTGGTGCCCTGAGAGAGAAATGAAAGCCAAGACTGCTGAGTAAATACTGACTGTATTTTCCAATAAATCATCCATTAAATAAGTATAAAACTAGGTTACATAATGTATATAGATAATAAGTATGTTTAGTTAACACATCTACTCAATACATCTCATCTCCACCGCAATAAAGAAAATAAAATAAATGCTAACAATTTATTTTATTTTAGCTTATATTAAGATATGTTAATACAGTATAATGACTTATCATAATTATATATGTTATGTTATATTACGTTTTACAAAGTTTTCTTTTGTAGTAGATATTTAGTACATAAACTTAGAAATTATTAGGTAATTGGTTTAAAATACATTTTTGTTCTGTTCTTATGAATAACATAGTTTTTATTATCTTTAATTATTTCTACATTGGGTGAACATTCCCTTACTACTTTGTATGGACCTGAATATATGTTTTGGAACTTATTGCCAGTTTCATTTTTTATTAAAATTAAATCATTTGGTTTATAAGTCACAGGGTTAATATTACGATCATACTTTTGTTTTCTTTTTAATTTACTAGCTATCAAATTGTCTCTAGCCTCTTTTTGTGACGTTTGTATTCTAAATTTGAGTTCTAAAGGATAATAGGCTTGTTTCCACTAAGAATAAATCGAATGGCTTAGAGTTTCTAATGATTAACCATGATAATTAGTAAACAAAAATGCAGCTTTTCTATTAAAATAATAAAAGATTAATAATATTTTTGGAAAATAAAATCGACAAATTGAGGCGTTTAATCACGTGACATTAAACATCAATCAGTGAAGCGCATGGAAGCGTGACGTCACACCTCGCGAAACACTACGTTGTAGCTGTCATTTTCGTATAAAATGAACAGGTTATTTGGAGTTTTCAGCAATTCTCGTTAAATTAATACAGTTCGTTTTTAGTTTAATCTTGAAAGACAGATATAATTTGCTATGGAATCAGGATTTAACAAAGCAAACAGCAGTAATTTGCCCAAAATTGACGCCGTTATGCTTGGCAATTTTTTTGCAATAAACACCGACTTTTGTTCATCGGTTTCATGCGCACTCGAGAAACTTTACCCATAATATGATACTCTGTATAATTAATCATATCGTTTGGCAACTAAAAAAATAAGAAGAGTATGAATTATTACATTTTATAAAACGAAAATAATATTTTAACTCAAATAAATCATAAAACCCTACTCAAGTCATAACATTTTATAGGTTATGTGTGGTATATTATGGTAGATTTTGCAAAATTCATTTCTTTTAATATACATTTATAAATAGATACATCAAGTTGTGTTTATTACTTACATCAAAATGATCTTCACAGAAATAAATTGTGGAATCAGTTGATAAAGTAAGAGCATCTTGCCTCCTTGCCATATTTAACCACTTTCTACGTATTTGTTTATTGTTTGGAACGTATATGAATAATTTGTTTGGCGTTTTTATCGCTGTACTTTTACATTGGGGCACTATACAGTATTTATAATACGAGGAATTCATTATTTATTAAAAAACACAATTGACTGTCATACACAAACACGGCTGTTTCGCGAGGTGTGACGTCATTCAAAACGCCATGACAGTCTTGGCCTTTTTCGCGGTCAATTTCAAGTTCATTTCTAAAAACTCAAAATACTAATGTAAAAGACTTATTTTTCTTAGAATAATATATTTTTGGGGTGAAATAGATGCTAAGCTATAGTTTTAAACTAATTTCCAAATTTTGTCAACTAGCCTATTATCAAAATTGTACAAAGGGTCAACTTTACCTGATTGTAAATTAGATGGTAAAATACATTTCTTACCGAACACCAACTCGTAGGGAGTAAACTTAGTCTCTGTATGTACTGCAGTATTATAGGAAAAACACCAAAATGGAAGCCACGTGCTCCATGCTTCGGGATGATTTCCTGTCTGTATTCGTAAATAGTTACCTAAATGTTTGTGCGAGTTCTCCAAGGCACCGATACTTTGATGATGATATGCTGTAGATTGAAGCTGGTTAATATGCAAAAGTTTACAAACCTCTTTCATTGTGTCCGATAAAAACTCCGTTCCCCTGTCTGTTGCTATCTCCTTCGGAATACCATATCTGAGAATCCAATTATTTACAAAATTCCTAGCTACTTCGCTTGACCTTTTAGACATTAATGGATAAGCCTCAATATATTTACTTACTCACATTGTATAGTTAAAATGTATACATAATTATCATAATCTCTATCTAACGGCCCTACTATGTCTAGGTATATTTTCTCAAATGCCGAATTTGCAGTTGAACTAATTGTCATAGGCTCTTTAGTATAATGTGAGGAATATTTTTGCTTTTGACACTTGTCACACCTTTTTATGAATTCTGTAACATCAGCTTCTAATTTTGGCCAAAAATAATATTTCTTTATGTTATTAACCATTCGTCTTATACCAGCATGGCCACTTGTGGGTAATATATGAAAATCGTTTAAAATTACACGCTGATCATCTTTATTTGTTATTCTTTTTGTTCCTCTTAAAATACATAAACGTGGTCCGGACCAGTTACTTATGTTATTTATTTCATTTATTAATTTTCTCACGAATATATTATTTTCCTCAGTTTTAATGAAGTATACATCTTTTATATTAATTTTCCCACAAAATATTTTTAGCTCTCTCACAAATTCGCCTGGCGATAGTTGCGATCGAGAAGCTAAGTTAATAAAAATAGTATTCATTGAGGGAACATAACTCAAGCACCCCTTCTCGTGCGTTATTTCTTTCATTTTACGATATCGATTTAATTCATAAGCGCTTATGAAACGTAATTCCGTGAAATATTTCGGTTTGCTATGTATTTCTACAACTTTTGGTTGATCAGGCCAATCGTTTTCAGAAATACTAGCATCCCGTTGTTGCCTAGCCATCTGGCCACGCGTCATTACATTCATCACCGTTTGATTCATCTCTTTCAATTCCTCCGAAGTTAAATGCAAACGTGAAAGTGCATCAGCAGCAGAATTATTCTTCCCTTTCAAATACTCAAGTATGAAATCATATTCTTCTAATGTTAATCTAAATTTAATTAAACGGCTTGATGGATCTCGCATGCCAAATAAGTAGATAAGTGGCTTATGATCAGTTTGAATTTTGAATGTCCTTCCATACAAGTATGGACGAAAGTGTTTTACGGCCCATACAATCGCAAGCAATTCCTTTTCAATCGTCGGGTACCTTTTTTCTGCTTTATTGAGACTACGACTAGCAAAGGCTACAGGCCTACCATCGCTATTACACAAGACTGCACCCACGCCATATCCTGATGCATCTGTTTGTAGAATGAACTGATTAGACTCCGAAAAGTCAGGGTATTGTAGTACAGGATGAGATATTAAATTTTGTTTTAATAATTCAAATGATTTTTGGCATTCCTCATCCCATTTAAAGGCCACATTTTTCCGACACAAATTATTTAATGCATGTGCTTTTGTAGCAAAATTAGGAATAAATTTCCTGTAATAGTTCACAAAGGCAACGAACCTTTTGACTTCGTCGACTTTAGTAGGAACTGGGTAGTTTTTAACAACTTCTATTTTATCAGAATCAGGTATAACGCCATTGGCTGACACAATATGGCCCAAATAAAGCAGTTCCTTCTGTAAGAAAATGCACTTTTGAGGATTTAACTTTAGATTGACTTTACGTAATCTTTCGAAAATGGATTGTAAATTTTTTATATGACTAGGTAAATCCCTACTGAAACAGACTAAATCGTCTTGGTACACCAAACATTTTTCGTATGTTAAGCCTGTCATAGCCATAGTCATCATACGAGAAAATGAACTAGGACTGGTCTTTAAGCCCATAGGCATCCTAGTCATCTGAAACTGTCCCGAACAAAAAGCAGTATACTTGCGACTGTCTGGGTCTAAACTTACATTGTAGTAACCTTGATGTAAATCCAAATGAGAAAAATACATGCAACCGGATAACGAATCTAAAATTTCCGTTATATTTGGAAGAGGAAATTTATCATCATGTATACTGTTATTAAGTTTTCTGTAATCTATGACCAAACGCCATTTTTTGTTTCCGTTCTGGTCACTTTTCTTTGGCACCAGCAAGATTGGACTGGACCATTCACTTTGACAAGGTTCAATAATATTTTCTTTCAACATTTGATGAATTTGGTTATTAATTTCATTTTTTAAAGCATGAGGTAATCGATAGGGTTTTGAAAAAATTGGCTGAATATCTGGTTTTACTTTAATTGTGTGTTGATAAATATCGGTGGTTGATAATTTGTCCCCTTCCAAATAAAATATATCGGGATATTTCGCACATAAATTTTGAATATTAATCCTTTCCTCTTTATTTAAATTATTTAAATTTAACTTTGAAAATAATGATTTAACTCGCGATGCATTTTTCTCGGTTTTATCAAAGTTACAAATATTGTATTCCTTCAAATTTTGTATATCAAGTTTAACTTCGGACAAAGTTATATCTCTTGAGGTCGTATTCAAAATTCGAACTGGTATTTTACCATTAATTGGATTTACTAACGTACTCGCAACAAACACGCCCTCGCATATTTCTTTCGTACATACCACACACTCTTCTTTTAAACTAGTATTGATATAGTGAAAAGATTCTGATCTGGCAGGTAACGATAATAAATAACTGCACGAGTCTATTAGCTGCAAAGTTATTTGTTTAGATTCACTGAGCCATAATGATAGACTATTATGTTTCAAATCAATCATCGCTCCATACTTTCCTAAAAAGTCCTGTCCTAAAATACCGTGCGATTTACAAGGTAGCGTGTCAAATACATAAAACTTATGACTAATAGACTGCCCGTGTATTGTCAACTGTAAACATACATATCCGATAGCCTGTACCTTTCCACCTATTCCATTTATTGTTATATTTTCTTTGTTAACTGGGATATCAAAATCTACAACATGCTTATGCTTTATAGCCGAAATTGAAGCCCCGGTATCTATGAGCCAATTAAATGCGTGTCTATTTTTATAAAATAACTCTATGTAATAACTACTATCGCTGGCTAAAATGCTATATGTCATAGGCACGAAAAAAGTCATTTTCAGGTTGCGAAATCTGAGTGGGTGAACTCGACTGAGGCTGTGCCTCATCAGTCACTGCTGTCCGAATCTGTCCTCTGAACGGTCTCCGACCTCTAGAATAATTGTTAAAAATTCTACCTTGAAACTGCGCTCTGCCCCGATGCGCACCCCGTGGCTGAGGCTGAGGCTGCTGGGACCATTGTCTGGTGCTGGTATGCGGCTGACGCCACTTGTTGTTAGGGTTGCCTCGCCATCGACCAGTGTTGTACGCACCTCTAGGAGAATTCTGAAGAGGAGGCGGCCTGGAATTATTTTTAAAGGAACGATTATTATTGTGTCTTAGTGTTAACACTTCAGCTGTTGCACTTGAACCTGAAACGTCCTCATCGATTGCGGCTTGAATCGCATCTTTTAAATTTTCAAGTCTCTGAGCCGTAATAATCGTGCCAATCCTACGATTTCTCAATCCGTCGCTAAATTGCCGAATTGCCTGTTTCTCGTTTATGGATTTTAAAATATTAAATTTCTCAACATTTCCTTCAGACTGAGAAATTGTAAGATCAACAAATAATTCGGATAAGGTTTTTCCGAATACATCACCGGACATGTCATTTTGCTTGCAATTTAAAAATTGTTTTTGCAAAGCACTCGTAGATTTCTTTGGTAATAGTAACATTTTCATATCATTTAAAAGATTAGGCACAGTATCGTATTTTGTTGCTAATTTTAGCTTAGCAGACTGTGACAGTCTACTTTTCATAACAAAAGAAATTAAATATGTCTGTGACTCAGCATTGAGAACCGAACTGTAGTACTCTATGCCATCGATAAGTTGTCGTAAATTGGAAAGTTCATCATTCATAACTGGCAATAAGCTCAAAGCTACCTTCAGGTCAAATTTATCCATTGTTGAAAAACTGCTAGAACTCTCTGAAACTTGATACAACTCAGTAATTTCCTCAAACAAATTCGTAATATCCTCACAATATTTTTCAAAAAGAAGAAGCTCGTCCTCGCCTAAGCTTTCCTTATCAATACTGTCTATATAGTTATTATATTGCGCAATAACAAATTTAGCTTCATTCAGCTTTGTCTGCAATATTTTACCTTGTCGCCTAGCAGGTCCTATTTTAATCAAATATTGTCTTACCACTAATAAATCATCATATAATTTCTTTAAAAACGTTGCCATATAGTTTAAAAATAGTTACGTATGCATAATAAAATATTAACATACCTGTATAAGCTTGGAACGCCAGATCCTCAGCGACATAACGAGAACTGTAATATTTTTAATACAAGAGTACACATATTTAGGTCCACTAAGTTATTATTTTTAATTATTATTATTTATCTATTTATTATATTTTTATATGAAATTCAATACCTATTTGATTACATATTTTTATATAGATTTTTTTTTAAATAATAATAGCATTGATTATAATATATGTATAGGTAAATAGAGCTACAGTCCACTAAATAATGTCCATAAACTTTGCCGACATTCCGATGTACGCGAAAAAGAAATACGCATATTTATGTAACCGCACTTCACTTCACACGACACCTTTTTTATACGCTTATAGACAATTTTAATTTACACTTTAGTATCGTCTATCTTCAAATCGGGGTAAACCTGGCGCCGTCGAAAGGAAGGCCGACGCACCCTGCTGCCACTCGCATTCAGCTCACACTCCTGCCGTGTCCAACGCAACGTTTTCATGTGGAATCGAAACTCCTCAATTGGCGCACCATTCGTGCCCCCTGCTGCGTTTTGCGCTATCACGATGTTTTCCTCTTTAGACTGCTGTTTCCCCATTTTCGAAGCACACTTTTAGCACAATACCGTCGATGTCAGAAATTTTGTTACGACTCGTTTTATTATTTGATGATTGCATTGTCCGAGAACACGATGTTTATAATTCACGTAAAATCGGTCGGCGGCGACCGGTGTCAGAATACTCGCGCGCGTGAATCTACTTTTGGCAGGGTCGCCATGTAAAGTGGTGCCCTGAGAGAGAAATGAAAGCCAAGACTGCTGAGTAAATACTGACTGTATTTTCCAATAAATCATCCATTAAATAAGTATAAAACTAGGTTACATAATGTATATAGATAATAAGTATGTTTAGTTAACACATCTACTCAATACATCTCAATATATATAGCAACCTCAAATTCATCAAAAGTATTACCACGTATTAACATAGTCAAAATATAGTTTTACTTATGGCTTATGAAGGCTTTGGATAAAGATTGAAATCAGACCATACCACACCAAGACAAAATTCTGTCATCACACCACGTGTACGACGTGGAAAACTGAAATTTTAATCCGAAACGTATCTACAATTTTCAATTATGTATTCTTTACAATTTATCACACAGAAGGAAAATGAAGAAATCCTTCTAATTATGAGTCGAGATGCAAGCCTCATTTATGCAAGATCATTATGGTAATAACGATGACGGAAAAGATGATAATATTGATAACAATATTGTACCAACACAACAATCAAAGATTTCTTAGGTTGCGAAATTGGTGGTTTCTATTTTTTTCCTTCCTTCTAACCATTTTACCTGTCAGTGATGAGCCAGTTGATTCGGGAGGCAAATGGCGCTATCCGTGCGGGATCTCAGTGAATAGGCTAGTACATACAGAAGGAGTACCCATGTCTTCAGACAGCTCGACAGGTGTCGATGCACTCACGGAACATTATGTGGTGTAGAGTGAGAACAGTGTAGAACAGACTTAAGTGTGCATTTTGTGAGGTAATTACGTGGAATAAGAGGCTTAGTTTTGTATCAATTGACCTTAACTAGTTCGCTACAATTCTCCTCACAAATTTTTTTGCACTTAAGCTACTTAGAAAATGTTCACCACGAACATACAATTCATTTAATACTGTTTTGTATTAAATTTTATTATTATCACTAATTATTAGTAATCAAATATTATATCTTGATAAACATGCAAATGTGTACCTATACATATTGTACACTCATGTCTGGATGATCAATGTTATTATGATGTTTTGGCACTAATAAGTGTTCTGTGGTTTTGGGTTAAATTTTCAATACCTAATGTTTAGTAAGAATAACATCTTCAAGTGATGTTGGAGTAATTGAATCAGAAGCGTATTAAATCAATCATCCAAACCAAAACGTAAGCGGCTTATAACATAGATATTGTTTATCACTTTATTACACTCAAAATTCGACAGAGTAACATGTTTAAACTTTTACCGTTTTGTACTAAAATTTACCTGCAAAAGAGTCTTGTTAAAATATAGCATAAAAAAGTATATTCCAAAGTTTTCAAAGAGCCTATCTGCGTAGCACTCTAGGACTTTCAAGGCTCGTATTACAACACACGCGCCCGACCGATGAAAGAACTCTCTGGGGCTAACGTTGAACATTTTAACGGTAACTGCTCGCTCTCGGTGAATGAAAAATAAGGAAGGCGTTTTTGCAGCTCCAAAATGAAAATAGGTAACACTGTAGCATCTGAAAGTTCAGCAAAAGCTTTAGTTTATACTGTGAAAGCTCTAGACTTCAGCCAGTGGATAGTTTGCAAAATTTGAATGAAAAATGAACCTACATAATTTTGGATACCTTAAAACATGTGTGAAGTATATTTATTTCAAAATCATGACATAATTTGTTCGTTATTTAGTTTTCAGTCATTTCGTTATCGTTGTTTTTATTTTTGTGTTTTATTATTTTTTATCAATCGTTCTCCGTTTATCCTGATCAATCTTAACGTTCAATCTTGATTCTTCTTCTATTTATCCTTCTTTCCATAATAACTTCATGCCCTATCTCATCGTGCTTTGATATTTAATTCACGATATCAGCCCCATAATCGGGAACCCCTAATGGTCTCTTTCTTACATATAATGTACGACCATATCGCACATATCAAATCGGAAAGGGATCGGCACCGGATCGCCTCGCCGTCAACCTAACGTAAGCTCGGCTACGGCTAGGCGACGCCGCGCTTACGGCTAGGCGACGCCGCGCTTACGGCTCGCCGGCCGCTGGTTGACGGAATGAATGACAGCAGTTCGCCGACGCAGCGGTAGCCGCGGCGCAGGGCGTGCACGAGGAAACGGAAAGTCGACGGATAGCGTACGGTGAGACGTAAGCGCGGGTACGGCAAGTCGTCCACGCACCGTACCGCGGTTCGTGAGCTTGTCTCGAGTTGAGGCGATTACGTTACGAATCCGATAAGTGTGCTTTACAGTAGGGAGTTTCATACAAAGAATACTGACATGCAAGAGTTGATACGTTTACGTTCCGTTTACGAGTTGATATGTGTGCTATGACCATAAGACTATTACTGGTCACCGGAGTTGACTAATAAATAAGATTGATGCTCCTCGCATATCAGTTAAAATAACATTAAAAAATAAACCTTCCATTGCAATATTTAAAGTTTTCAATTCAAATCCTGATCGCTTTCTAAAAATTCCAATTCAGTTACGCCGTCGCGTCGGTGTAAATTAGTTTATCAGAGCGTGTAGTTCCACCATTTGAACAAGTTTAGTTACCAGTTTACCAGAGTCCAATTAGCTCACTGCCTCCCTTTTAGTCTGTGGTGAACTTGTTAAATACTACGCCAACCATACGGCTCTGATCTGTTCCAGTAATAGTTTTTATTTAACTTTATTAGTAACAGATAATGTTTTCATGTGAAGAGTCCATTGAATCTGTGGAGTCCGCATCGTACTTTTTTAGCGTTCCGTACTATTAATGTATGCAGATATGTTTTCAGTTTTCTGATGGTTTTTGTTTTCTAGAAAATTGGGTAAGGACTTATATTCCGTAATTGGTCACTAGTGTATCCGTATAGAAGCAGAGTTAGTGGAAAAAGCCTTGGGCTTAAATGAAGAGTAAAACCCATTAGACCACTAATGAGGACTGAATTCTACTTTTATTCCAAAATTTTTAAATACTATGATTAACTTGACAAACTTTTTTTAATCTGTTCTTTAGAGTTATTACCCAAAATCTGAATATATTTATCGACGTTCGTGATTCGGTTAACAAAGTGTAACTGTGATTAGAAAATGGAGATTTCCCGTTAAAATGACCCCGTTAAAGTGTTCGTACCTGGGGAACTACCGTGCTCCAATTGTTCATGTCCGGAACCTGCATAAACGAGTATGATAGCATAGCATTGTAAAAAGCTTCAGTCTCGGGAGTATTTTGATTTTTACGGATGAAATATACGAGTACTTACGGAAAGTTGTCATAAATATTATGTTTGGAACAGTCTACATCTCGTAATTCAAGGTAAAGCCCAAACGAAGTACGGAGAGACAGACACTCACTTAATTATAATCCTTATGTTTAATAAGTATGTAATGTACTAATAACTAATTGTTTTATATTTTCCATATTTTATCCCATTATTATAACCATTATTCTTTTAGAACAAACATAATAATATAACCTTGCTTTCATAACCGGTACCCAGAATAAAGAAGTACTCGTATAAATTATATTAGCTATAATTAGAACTGGCCGATAATGGTTAACAAAAAAACCGGACAAGTGCGTGTCAGGCCACACGCAATGTAGGGTTCTGAAGTAGTAAGTTTATCGACTATTTCTCGTTAACTACTTATGCTAACATAATGGTGACAGTTTTCCTTGTAAATTCATCATATTGTTATAACCTATTTTTGACAATTTTTTCACTTGTCCAACCGTTTAGCCAGCAGGGGAGGACTGTCTCTTGATTGACTCTAACCAAAATTAGCAATTTAAAGCCAAATATTTCGCAAACCGACCCCACACTATAGGATACACAACGAATAAAAAATTCATCCTCACGTTACCTGTAGGGAAGGTACAAAAATGTTTTTCAATATTTCATTCTACGATTTCGTAGTTTTAATACTATTATGTACTTACTATTATGTCTTCTGTGATTTTAATAAATATGTATATCCATATCCATGCCAAATTACGGCTTTTTAGCACTAAGGGTCTTGGTGCTATGCTACGGACAGACGGACGGACGGACATGGCGAAACTATAAGGGTTCCGATTTTACCTCGAAACCCTAAAAAATTAACAAGACGGAAAGTGGATAGACTTATGTAGGTACTATAATATCTCTACCAGGCACTAAGGCACTGTGTTAAATGTCATTCAGATATCCTATCAAAAGTTTGTCCACAGCGCGCGCCAATTCAACTTAGCCGTAACGTAACCAAGGTCCTTGCAACTGGGTTAAATATCGATGTACAAAATATACATCGTGAATACCCGTATTACAGTAGAATGTACGCAATAACCAATTAATTCAGTTTAAATATTATACATACATAAAAAATTTAACCGCTTTCGAAATGAAAAACTGAACTTCCAACTTATTAATTTACTTAAAGAATTATATACGCTATCTACTGAAATGTTTAGAATCGGTGCCAAGCTCGAAAAACAATTAGTATAACCATCCTTTTGAGGACCTGTGTGGCGTGATGGTTACCATGCCGGACCGCCGCGCCAAGGGTCCTGTGTTCGATTCCCGGGGAGGCGGCAATTTAATGATGAGTTTAAATTTCTGTTCTCGGTCTGGGTGTGAGTGTTCTTGTCTCTGTGTGTTGTCCATGGCACCCACGACACAGGGAAAACTAGTGATGGGGTATGAGTGTAAAGCTTTTATTTATTTTTAATTAATTATCTTCGAGAAATCGGTGAACAAACAAAAAAAGTTTTTGGAGTCAGTTAAAAAATTGGCCAGTTACTGTGCTCATTTTCATTGTACCAGCTCCATACATTAGTACGGCAAGGAAACTAAAAATTTCATTGCATGTTTCAGTTAACCTGTCAGTACAAATTAGGTTACCGGAACGTGCAGTGTGAACGAGTTATGCAAATTGAGTTATCTGTTTCCCGGCGTCCAGTTAATTCAGTTCTTTCTACTTTAGTCCACATGGATCACGCCTATTTTGCATTTAGATGAAATATTTTGCTCGGTTCCCTGCCAATACTTTTACGCTTCTAATGTTAACATTTTACCTGGATTAAAGATATACAGATAGGCCATTTGGTTCAGATCTTGCCTGGTTAAAATACTAGGGTATTAATTATCGTTCTGCCTGATTTCAGTACGGATTGATGGAGTTTGCCGTTTCTTACCCGTGGCATGAAATTTTCTTAAGTCTCTATCACCATATTTATACATATATCACCACCTTTGCTGGCCAGCCTCATCCCCTACGGCGAGCGTTAAAACCGCCTGACCACATAATCTACGAAAATAACAATGTGTTATCGAGATGAATTTAAAAATACATATTTTAAGGGACAAAAGAAACATTGAGGTATTTTTATGTTTATTATATTTAAATAGGTATTACTTGTTTTTACTGTGTGCACGCTATCTACTTTTCTTTCACTTCTCCAGTCGCAGGTCTGCTGGAAGAAATTTCGTTAGAGATAAGCAGTACCTTTGTACATTATTTCCTCAATTGTTTTCCTATAATTTTTTATATGTACATAAAGAATAAATAAATAAATGACAAAAAGTCGAAACAAGTAAATTATTTCGGAAATAACGTAGTTTATAGTAAACGAGCGACGCAAACCGTAAAGCGGACCTCGTAAAGGTCTCGCCAGGCACCCATTACGCCCACAGATGTTATCACAACATAAAACTCCAAAATTAAAACCTATAAAATATCGAGTACCGCCATGATTTATGTCACACCCGTTAATACTGAACAAATTGTGCCTCGAGTTATTGCAACTCGTAAAAATATTATAACATTCCGTTTTTATCTCGTTATGACATTAACAACGGCGCTTGAGAGCACACGCGGCTCAGAATAGTTAAAACATTAAGTAATTAATTTACGTGATTGGCTTCAACTCATTAATGGTCCACTACTGGGCACAGGTCTCTCCTCTTGAGGAGGCCTAGAGCATACTCCACCACGCTGCTCCAGTTCGGATTGGTGGAGGGGTTAGTGGCCAACCCGAGTGTCAAAAGTTTTCAAAGCGCCCGAGGGCCTCCGACATGGCTTAACGACTGTTATCTTATGATAACAACCGGGACCGACGGCTTTACGTGCTCACAACTTACGTGATTACTTGAAGATAATTACATGATTAGACACACTTATATTTGAATATCATTACGACATGTTTTTTTACTACCTATGTCAGTAGCTAAAATATTGTATGTGACTAGAGTTTTGAGCTTAGAGATAAAAAAAAACCTCATTGTCTCCTTAGCAACGAATTGACGACGTTATAAGTAGCCAAAAATTTGCAGAAAAATAGATGCGACACTGTTTAATGAAAAAATATAACAACCGGCACAATAAATGAATGAAAAAGTTTGTATTTAGCGTTTTTTTAAATATTTACTAATCCGACCCATGGGGCGCAATGGTTACCATGCTGAATCGCCGTGCCGAGGGTGCCGGGTTCCATTGCCAGCGAGGCGGAAATTTGAATGATGAGTTTAAATTTGTGTTCTCAGTCTGGGTGTGAGTGTCCTTGTCTTGTGTGTTGTCCATGGCACCCACGACACAGGGAATCCTAGTGTAGTGCTATGTATAAGGGTGCAGCGTTATTTATTTAGTATTTATTATTTATTTTAATGTTCAATCAATATTCATTATATTCACACAAATATGTATACGTTAAGCTATACTTATCTATTTATATGTATACAGGGTGAATTTTCCAAATGTGCGTGATGGCTAATCGAAAAATGATCAAAGGAGTCTCGGGGCCGATTTCGACGAAAACTAAAACTGCATCATTAGATTTTAGAAAAATTAATATTCCTGGCCAGGTTTGTTAGCGGCACTATCGAATGATGTAGTAATACAGGATGTGTTTTTTTTTCTAAATCAGCGGGTTCGATTCCTGGCTAAAAATATAGATTTTTCAAAAATCTAATGATGCAGTTTTAGTTTTCATCGAAATTGGCCTCGAAACTCTTTTGAGCATTTTTCGCTATTCCTCGTAGTTTCGGATTTGGCCCTCCATGCACACTTGGAAAAGTGAATAGGCTTTTACTAATTTAATGCGTTTTACCATCGCCACTTACCGCCGAAAAATAGTAAAAAATATATATAATACAGCCTATGTCACTCGGAGATAGCGTAGCTTCCCAACAGTGAAAGAATTTTTCAAATCGGTTCGGTAGTTTCTGAGCCTATTCAATGCAAACAAACCTGTGAAACAAACAATCAAATCTTGCCTCTTTATAATATTAGTATAGATATATAGCTTATCTACTTGAAAAATAAAATTCAGGTAGTAAATTGGCTCTAACATTGTAATTTACGAACTCCTGGATAAGTGAAATGCATGCGAGCTCCATAAACAAAACGAGGTTAGGAAAATTCACATTTCTCTGAACAAATGTAACCACATTTGCACTTTACAACGGCATCATCTAAAAGTCAATTTTGAAGGTTCAAAATGTAAGACAATTTTAACGAACTCATAACTTAACCACAAACCTACCTATATGTAGCTACGAAATAAAATTAAACCTACACGTATTTAAAAAAAATTAAGTGTGTCTTTAATTTCAAAATAGCCGTGTTTTCTCAAGTGCTTAAAGTTATTTATACGATATTAAAACACAAAGAAACTTTTTTTACTATATTTTTGTCTCTCTGTCTTAAGTCTTAACTTGTTCTCTCGTAACAACGCCATCTAGATCTGTGTTACGAATTACAAATATAACGCATACAGACGTAACGGAGAAAGTTAAAAATCGATTCTAAAGGAGTTAAAGTCCAAAAATATAAAGCAATTTCACAAACGATTCATAATATCCACAGAACATTTAATAATTAGTTAAATGTTCTGTGATAATATCCCTACAATCTGGTTAATGATTACGACATTATAGTGAAATCTAGCTTTTTATTGCGGCAGATATCATTAAATATTTGCATAAAAGCACAGAAGACATAAACAAATAATAAACGCTTACATTCATACCCCCGCCGTAGGTTTTTACCTCTGTCGCGGGTGGTATGGATGACACATTTATAACACATCACAATCACACCCATGACCCGAGTACAAATATTTATCTGTCAGATAAATATCTGCCCCGGCTAGGATTGAACCCGGAACCCTCGCATCGCAGGCAGGGTCATTACCAACTATGCTATAGGGTCGTCAACATTAGTACATTTGATAAAGGGCGACTCCCTAGTCGCGTCTTTACACGTTTGAATTACAAGCAAATAGTATCAATATGATTATGTATTACCATTGAAGTATTATTACTAGTGTATAGAACCGACACCGCGAACACCATGTATGTATGTCCCAATGCATTGGCGCCACGTGGCTTCAATGTTCAACGGGTTCATTCGATTTTGAAAGGAGAACGGGGCTCAATTTTGAAAATAGAACCTCTCGGGCAGGACACATTTTGTTCGAGATGTCTGTTCTATGATATTATACTTCAATGTGTATTACAAATAATTGTTAATTTATTTAATGTTTACGTAACAACCTTGATGGAGGTTACAAAATAAATTGTCTTTGATTTAATTACATATAGGTAATAGCTTAATGTATGTAGGGATTTGTTGATTTGAAGTGAACTTGTATTATTAATCTGTGTGAAAGGTTTAAGTTAACTGCAAGGGAGGGTTGCAGAGTTACATACAAACAGTGAAAGGATTTTTAGTTTAGGATAGGTCACTAATTTGCGTGTTTGAAGAACATTTGTATGAAATGTTCTGACTGGCCTATTCTGCCTTTTGAAATCATTAATATTTGAAAGAATTATTTTATCACAGCAACAAACTGACCCAGTGTATTCAGTGTGAACGAGATATTCAAATTGAGTTATCTGTTTCCCGGCGTATATTTAATACAGTTCTTTCTTCTTTAGTCCGCGCCAGCAAACTGTTTTGCATTTTGATGAAATATTTAGTTCGTTCCTTGTCGATATTGTTGCAGATATTAATTTCATGGTTGACCTAGTTTTAATGCAGCAAGCAAAATATCATATAAACATAGATGCATATAGTTCTAATTTATCTATACTATACTCTATAGGCTCCGAAACTACCGAACCGATTTCAAAATTTTTTTCACTGTCGGGAAGCTACACTATCCCCGGGTGACATAGGCTATAATTATATATATATATATTCCTGGTTACATAATAAATTTGTTAAAAAGTATCTACATAGGTTCTCATATCGTATTCGCATTATTGCTGTAAGCGGCGTGTGAAGAGCGACAGTGACCGCTTATCTACTATCTGATTGTCTGTCAGTTCATAAAAAATGTTTGGATGCAGAATTCATAAAACTAAAGATTTGAAAACAAAAACTTATCTTTACAAGCTAAGTTCAATAAAAACCTAGTAAAAGCTTAATTTGACTAAAATATTTCTATGTAAACGTGACATCTAAAGCTAATAAAAACTTTAACCCTCTAAAGACCGCATATCTGTAGTTTGGGTACAACTTTGTTATCGACTAGACGCTCCGCGCCCATCAGATTGTGTTGTAGCTTTGAGCCCCTCTCATGTATTCACTCTGACACGTATAGAAAACTTGTTTGAGTTACCCAAACTTACAAGCCTATATCTTTTAAAAAATGTACACAATCTTAGAATGGCTTGTATTTTTAAAGGCTGAGTGGTTTCGAAATTTTTTATTAATTAGCTATAAAGCTCTTTGAAATTAAGGTTAATTTTGTTTACGCGGTACGCCATCACCCATCTATTATAATAATTTGTCTTTATTACTTATTTTTATAATTTTCCCTGCTATAGACTTGAATAAAATTATTTTAGCCTTGACTGAAATATATAATATAAAGTATATGTAATATTACCAATCTTGACAGAACTTTAGTCCTCTTTGGTTAGACTAAACCACGACGGAGTAAAGTTGAACGAGCGGAGTTCAAATGTCATTATCGCTTCGCCGTCCACTTTCCAGCTGAGCAATTTGGCAAATGCGATAAATTTTAAATGCATTCAATAGCGAATGTTATACGTACGCCATTGAATTGTTATCACACGCACTTCATTATACATAGGTACAGTTCAAAATTACGGATTCGTAGAATAGCATAATATTCAAAATGTTTGACGTTTCTTAACTATTTGAATATGGCCATAAGAATTTATAAGTCACTGAAAAAACAATATAAAGTGCCTTTGCACTCAAACTTATCTAATTAAAAGAATGAAAGGTTAATTCATTAACAATTACATACTTAAATAATACAGAATTTAACATTTATGTTAATAAGGTGCAGCAATATCATGAGCTCAAGGTAAAAGAGGTAAACAATGTGCACGCTAATCAAGTTCTACATCACCTCTCCATTCCTAGGTCTGCTGGAAGAGATTTCTGATAGAAATAAGCAGTACCTTTGTACAAATTTTCTATTAATAAGTCTCACATATTGTATTTGTGTACAAAAATTGTTAAATAAATAAATAAAGATTATATTATTATAAGCGAAGCACACATGCATTCTACTATACTCGTATGCAAAACAAACTAAGTGAAAAGTTTCTGAGTATGCTATTCGCCAAACTTTTAGGACCCATTGTCGCCTTTTACCTCATCGTACTCCACTCCAGCCAGTTAGTTCAACATTGTAATATTAAGTATATTTTACTTCTATAAAGTTTTGAAGTGACTTCATGTGAGAGAGTGAGAGTCATGATTATAAAAAATATGGTCACAATGAAACGCTAAGGATGAGATTTATAAATCATGATCTATAAAAGAACTTAGGCTTTTCTTAGACTTAAAATTATCCTAACAAAAATCATTTCAAAGTATTTAAAAGTATATTTCTTGGTTAATTTTTGTAACCCACTGCGCTAAGTTCGTTGCCCTATTTATTTTTTCAATGAGTGGATCTTCTTTAGTCTGGCCTTTAAGGCCCCTTATTTGTATTGTTGAGACTGCCTAATCTAGTCCTGCTCTGATGACATTTTTTTTTATATAAAATAAGTTAATGCTTGATCATAATCCCACCTGATGGTAAGTGAAGATATGGTCCAGGATAGTGAGCGCACTAACTTAATAAAAGCCTTTTTAATTTTTTTTAAGAAGAAAAAAGTGACTTTAGTGACCCAAAATATTAATAAACAGCTGCGTCGTAAGGTGAAGCGATCTTCTATGGGGCTCCGGTTTATTTTTATTTTATTATTTTTTTTCCGTTTTTAACGTTTTTCTTCCGTGCAGGGGGTAAATTGGGCTTAAGTCATTAGACATTAATTACGCTTTGAGTAATTAGACATAATTAATCACTTGTTGCTTTACCTTCACCAAATGAAGAAATACGTACAAGGAAAGCGCAACTAGGAATTCTCCATAATGCTCTCAGAGGTGTGCCCCCTAATCCAGCACATAACCCTCAAATTGCGAGAAGAGACCAGATTTCGATGATGATGATGATGGTGATAATAATTATGATACATGGTTACGTTTAAGATCAAACCATTTCTCCTTCGTATGCGTAAAATGGAAGAGCACAACTATGAATTTTTAATGAAAGTGCCGACTGCGATATGCTAAGTAACTCATATTTATTCAAATAGCGACCTGAATTTTAGTATAGTCAATTTGTTTATAAAGCGCAGCGGACTCTACTTAGGACTAATTTAATACAGGCAACATATTATTTTTACTTCATACAAATACGTAATTTTATAGTACTGAATGTGTTTATCTTGTAACAGTGAAATAAAATTAAAATTACTACTTACCTACAAGTTGACACGACCCAGCCAAAAGAATTTATTTTTCTTTCATTCATTTGTGTATTTTTTAAATTGTCATAAAATTATAGGTAGGTATCAATAACTCTATCCTAATTAAATTAAAAAAAAACATATTAGCCCAACTTTTTATTATAATACATTTTATACGTAAGTAAAACAGTTGTAAAAACCGCGCCGCGCGCCCCGGTTATAAGATGTAGCGGCGCGGGCTGCCCGGCACTCAGCGAAATTACCAGTTTGAAGCTGAGCTTGATTAGTTAATGGACATGGATTTCACAGTTCATGATAATGTTGAGGTAATTAATAATGTATCACAATAATCACAGAATAATCCCTAACACAACCACACATACGTAGAAGGTACATGGCATTTCATAATTCTTAACAAAAAATAATTCAAAAACTATTCGTCAGATCTCGCTCAAATTTACATGGGACCATCATCAAAATCGGTTCATCCAGTCAAAAGGTAACAAACATAAAAAAATATAGTTGAATTGAATACCTTCTCCTTTTTTGAAGTAGTTAAAAAGAAAGAAGAGGCCCGTCCGAATATTTTACACTATAGTATTCGGGAATTAAGATGCCCGTAATGACAGCTGCCATTTATTAATATGAACTAACCTTGTATGGGCGTCTTTGAGCGAATCGATTAGAAAATCTTACAATTTTGATTCTATAAACCTCTTTTGGGGGTCTGCATAGTAAATAATAATTTCATTAAATTAAACTCAACCCTCGCCTACACTTAATTAACTTACAAATATAGTTAATTTGTAACTGTAATCAACACTAGTAAACTATAACTCGAACCAATTTGGCACAAATTGCTCAAGTGAAAATTGGCCGTTAGAGTGGTAATAGCGTCCGAACTCGTCTTCAAAGTTCAAACCACAGCTCGCAGCGGTTTCACTCCGTCTGAAAGGAACTCTTTTCACATGACTAAACTAAAATATTGGTTATTCCATTTGCAGCCTGTAGGCTGTCTGTAGACAGGGGTCGTTTGTGGTCTTGATAGTAGTAAGTATAGATTATTAAATATTGCTTACTGCATTAATGCTTTTGATTCTCTGGCAAATAAGCAACTATTAAGTATCTATATTAGAATATAGATACTAGGTATTTTTGGTGTCGTATTGTAGTCTTATATATACTAGTATATACATAATATATTATTATGACAATATAATACAATATTTCAGAATCTTAAAGATTCTGGTGTTTTTATAAATATGTATATCCTCCATGCCAAATTACAGATTTCTAGCAATAAGAATCACGGTTCTTTGCTTCGGACAGACCGACAGACGGACATGACGAAACTATAAGAGTTCTGATTTTACTTTGGAACCTTAAAAACGGTCCTAGGCTTAAGCCATTCATTTTGCACTGAATAAAATGAAATCGTAAAATGAAATAAATTATAATTAACGTGATTTTCAAAATCTTTAACTTTTATTTGCGCAACCGTAAAATTGACACATATTATTTGTAACTTAAGACAATACAATGTTATAATATTATAACTTAAATAAAACAAAAATATTACCAATCCTAATTCTCGTGTTTCGTGTTCACCCTGTTAAAGATTATACAACAATGAAAGTCGAAAATCCACAATCTGAAATACTGAAAATACTGAGAAAATATTTTCCAAATCTGATCACCACACACGTCCACAGGCAACGCAATACATGCATACGAATAAGGGATTAACGAGGTTCCCTTCGACAGGGGATGGTAATAAGAATTTCAATTTTGGCAAAGACTCCGATTTATGAGGTTCTGTATTGATATTGGCGTGGACAGGTGCAAAAAAGGTTTCTGCTACGGACATAAGATTTATATGTGTTATACGAAAGCATAATGTAAAAACTTTTTTTAGGTCTTATTAATTTAGTCTTGTATTTGAATTCTTTACTGATTTTAAAGCTATTTTTTCTTAAAAATATTCAATAGTTTAATAACAGTGATGAGGCCTCTCAACTGAATCATAATATTTTTAAAATAACACATAAGTAAGTATCAACAGAAATATCGCTACAAAAGCACTTTTTTATTACGTAAAATTTAAAATATTTATAAATTAATCACAAAATTTAAAACAAAAGTGAAATAATCCACATTTAATTAACGACTTATAATCTACAATAAATATTGATTTAGAAGTTTGGTCTCCAATCTTTGATTTCTCAATTCCCAATTAAGCACATTTCTGAGAACGACACTGTCGTCGTTACGTCGTTACGTCGCATTGGAATATCGGATAAATTTTAACACTCAAATATTTGCCTTGACATTTTCTTGAATGAATTTCTATGAAATTTTATATAAATAAAACTCGCTTGCCGTGTTTATGGTCATAAAAAATTTATTTTTACTTTTTTATTTATATACATTTGTGACCTCAACACATCAGCTGATATTACTAAAGATTACCGATACTGTATATGTGACACAACATTAAATAATATTAAAAGCGGGCCAGTGCGTGTCAGGCCACACGCAATTTAGAGTTCCGAAGTAGTAAGTTTATCGACTATTACTCATTAATTACTTATGCTAACATAGCCGTGATAGTTTTCCTTGTAAGCTCATCATAATATAACTTTCAAAAATAGGTTACATTATCTCCAGTCGGTTGCCTGTCGAAAACTCATAGTGCTGTTATTATTTTATTTACTCTCTAGATTATTAAAAAAATAAACATACTAATATAAACAAAACAAATGTTTTATATTGTTCACGGCTCGTGACAATTGCTATGGATGTCAGAGTTAAATAAGCCTAACTTGTATTGAACACGGTCGGAAATATGATCGCTGCTTCGTACTAAGTATTTTCTTTTCTTGCCTGTGGTCTTGAACACATGTATTTTTACTGTTCTGTCAAGTTTGCATCGTAGAGCAGTAGGTGGTGGTGAAAATTTTAGGATGTTGTACACAGAACTTGGCACTCATTTAGATCAATTCTTTTCTTTTTTGAACTTCACTCTCATTAAGTATTTATATTTTTGATGAAATATCCTTACTTTTGTCTAGAAATTATTAGTATTTATTGATAATAAATATACCCTATAATCCGACAGATTTGTCGGAATACCGCGGATCTACTGAATTCACCTACTACATAATTATAAATAATTTTCAGTTTTTAGATTTCATGCGTGTAGGTTAAATAGGTCTTGAGTTGTGAAGGGGTCAAAAGTAGCTCGAAATGGTTCGAGTAATTTACACAAGGCGCTGCGTTACCAGTTTCCTTTTTTAACTTGGCTGGACACGCTTCCGCGTTTCTACATTTGGCGCAGTAGCTACTTTTATTGCTTTTTAATTTTTATGCTTTACCTGTCTGCCACACTGCCAAAAAGTTTGTCGGTAATAATTAGAAAAAAATTGTTTAGAATAGATCAGATAGATAATAGGAGCTTTTAATGCAAAAAAAAGACACAAAAAGGTTCACTATTATTAACCTTCAGAAAGTATATGTTCGGATACGTTATTACAGCATTCAGACTACCTTTCTTATTGGCGCGTTCATTCAGGCTCACATATTGTCGTGCGCACGTGATCTCTCCAGGGAATGTGAACTCATTAACGTGGATTAGCGCGCAAATTAACTTTTTCATATACCTTCTAGAAAAGTCTGATCTTACACACATATGAGGCTGAAAGAAAACAGCGAACAAAAATATACGTTGTACTGGCAGAAAAATAATGAGAAATACACAAGTGCTTTACAAGATATTTATTCGTAACTAGACTTCATTATCTGTATTTACGTGTTGGGTATGTATATATTTTTTGTCTGTTACCTATTTATAAATTAATTCTGTGTTGTTTTGTTTTGTAAATTCAATTATTATTGTAGTTAGCTAATATATTAAAATATTGTATATTTTGGTATAAAAATAGTAGGTTTACATAAAGTATGTGTATACAAAAGTGTTTAGGTAAACTTATAACAAAAATTATTTCCTCATAAACGCCAGACTTACTTACAGCTGCAATTTGTAAAATCTAACGGCGAACAATTACATGGTGTCAGTTGAAAGGCCCTTGATTTAATCTCAAGAGAAGGATTGCGGAAGGCTGATATAATGCTGAACTAAATGACGCGGACATCTCACCCCATTCTCCTTAGCCCGCCCACAGTGCTGCCATCTGCCCACCCGTTTTCAGATTAATCTTCTACATGCCTCAATGTCATCTGCCGTTGCAAATGACGCAAAAAATAATGATAAATATGGGGGAAATGCGCGTTTTCTCGTTTGAAAAAACCGTTCATTAAGCCCGAGTCCTTGTTTGAAACAGTAGTTAAGTACATACGTTTAAGGCGCGAACATTTTTCATAATTAACGACATGATACTTTATTTTGCTCGCGTCTATTTTTGTGCTCTTTTGAATGTCAAAGAACTTCGTACTACGTTGAAGTAATATTTGTTAATTGTTATAGTATTCGGGAACTAAGATGCCCGTAAGGACAACTGGCATTTATTTATATGATACTTAAGGTTAGTGTCTTTGAGCGAAATTGAATAATCATTTACTTGACATGAATAGGTGGATACTTACAGACAAAGGATTTTTCCAAAATTTGTTAGAAATCCCTACTCGTTTTCACTGGCGTAAAAATCATATTAAACTATATAACATAGTAAAAATCCCATCACATCATAATTTATGCAAAATAGTATAAAAATATAAGACGTCCAAACAATGTTATATGAATTAGGCCTAAACCTAAACTGACGTAAAGTGAAGTGACGGCTTGAAACCTTTTATGAAACTAGTCAATAAATCAAAATAGATACATTAATATAATCGACATTTTTAAAATAAAAATTGACTAATTTAATATGTCTCATTAATAAATTTACAATTCTATTGCTGTAGCTATTAATTTACTTTCTCCTTTTCTGTTTATTTCTTTTTCACGTTTTCTTTCAACTTTTCCGTCTCTTCTTTCACACTATCTACTGACATGCTATGTGTGTGCTTTATACTATGTTTTCTTTCTGTACACTGTCCTTTTTGTGAATAAATTTTAAATATTCCAGTCAATAGTTGCCTGGAAGAGATCGCTGTTTTAGTGATAAAGTCGCCAATTGTACGGCGGTGTTCCATTTGTACTGATTTTATTGTAATATTGTGTGTACTATAAAGATAATTTGTATTGTATTGTATTGTACATGACAAACTACAAATTGAGCCTCTTAGTTATCGATGACTATAATTATAATATTATTATCTCACTCGACTATTTGATACACACACAAAGATTACGTGTGATTATCAGATTACCAGAATCTTATTCTACCTTTATTATAAACGAGGAAATATTTGGAAAAAATCAATTTCATTATTAATTATCTCACAAGCCAACGGCAGAATATCTATAATTATAACAATTAATTTAATATTTCCCAATAACTGTTGTAGCAGGACAGACAACGCTAATATCCGTGATATTTCATCAAGCTTCCAATAAGGAAGATTCCGAAACAGAAATGAACGTTAGCTATTTTGTCGAAGAATTAAACTAATGGCATAAGGCTTAATTCGCACGAATAAGTAAAATTCTTCTGGTTCATGATTTTATTAAAGAACTCTGGCAATGTTTTTGCATATAGAAGTAGACAGGACTGCACTTCTATAATCAGAACTTCAGGATCACGACATTCATCGTATCATCACGCGTTTTGATGACGTATCCTTTTTTACCGCTCGTGTAAATAACAAGAAGTTTTATAAAGTATATTCTATTTAACGCCCAACGCCCAGCGTTAAATACACAACACTGCTTGATAAAAAAGCGACGCGTTTTAAAAGCGCTGACGTGTGAACATAATTATACTTGGGAATGCATTTGTTTTACTTTAACGTTATAAAAGCTCTAGCGAACTATGGCTAAACGGCGAGAAACGATCTGACCTAAAATTATGTATTTGGCAAAGGGAGATCTCCCGCCAGGCGAGATGTGTTGCCTGGGGGGCGGCCGAGCCCCGACTGACGTTGTCGGAGCATTTGTATATATGCCAGTGATTTTAGAAAACTTCGATAGCGTGATTCAGGGCGCCGTGACGTCACCGTGTGACGTGTGTGCGTTGTCGCCACATCACCCCCCTACTCAGACCGGAGGTCGATACATCTTGCAGTCCGTGCGCCGCGATGATTGCTCAGCCATGTGTGTCCACGGGATGCCCTCTATCCACGGTGAGTCGGGATGGGAGGGTGAGACGACCAATGCAGAGGGCGAGTGATGTGCACTCCAGCCGTCAGTGGAGCCGTCGTGTGGACAGTAGCCGGAACGGGGACAGGAAGCGTCTTGAGCATACGCTGCGATGAACCCGATGAGCTAGTGTGGCTGGTGTTGAGACTGCGGGTAGATGTCGCTGCTGTCCGTCGGGTGTGAGCGGTGAGGTGAGGGGGGAATGATGCCTGCTGCCGCTATCGGTGCGCAGAAGGGACGTATTCTTGTCGAGGGTCACCAGTTTGGCAAAGGGAGATCTCCCGCCAGGCGAGGTGTGCTGCCTGGGAGGCGGCCGAGCCCCGACTGACGTTGTCGGAGCATTCGTATATATACTAGCGATCTTTGAAAACTTCGATAGCGTGATTCAGGGCGAAGTGACGTCACTGTGTGACGTGTGTGCGCTGTCGCCACATCACCCCCCTGCTCAGACCGGAGGTCGATACACCTTCTCGATGATTCAGCCTTCAGAATTCCTCTATCGACGGTGAATCGCGATGTGAGGTTGATGTGCCCTGGGATGCCCTCTATCCGCGGTGATTCGGGATGGGAGGGTGGTACGACCGATGCGGAGGGCGAGCGGTGCGCGCTCAAGCCGTCCGTGTGGCCGTGTGGGCAGTCGCTGGCCGGGTACAGGAAGCGCCGTCCGTCGCTGCGATGCGCCCGGTGAGTCAGCGTGGCTGGTGTGCGGTCTGTCGAGAGGTCGCTGCTGTCCGTCGGGTGTGAGCGGTGAGGTGAGGGGGGAGTGATGCCTGCTGCCGCTATCGGTGCGCAGAAGGGACGTATTCTTGTCGAGGGTCACCAGTTTGGCAAAGGGAGATCTCCCGCCAGGCGAGGTGTGCTGCCTGGGAGGCGGCCGAGCCCCGACTGACGTTGTCGGAGCATTCGTATATATACTAGCGATCTTTGAAAACTTCGATAGCGTGATTCAGGGCGAAGTGACGTCACTGTGTGACGTGTGTGCGCTGTCGCCACATCACGTCGGGGTCACCAGTTTGGCAAAGGGAGATCTCCCGCCAGGCGAGATGTGTTGCCTGGGGGGCGGCCGAGCCCCGACTGACGTTGTCGGAGCATTTGTATATATGCCAGTGATTTTAGAAAACTTCGATAGCGTGATTCAGGGCGCCGTGACGTCACCGTGTGACGTGTGTGCGTTGTCGCCACATGTAAAAATACATATACATATATACTTTAATAATATACAAAACCTACTTAAGCCATAATGCACTTTAGTAGCTATATTCTCCATAATGAGCAAGACTTTTGTCTACTACTTACTTTTGATTTTGTTGAAAATTATAGTACTTACTTAATAATGCATACGACTAGCGCTCTGCCCACGTTTTCTGAGTTGATAAATACCTTATAATGATAATATGCTGATCTCTACATAATGATCAACAATAATTCTCGGTCCTTTTTCGAAGATAAATTCTTTGGTCTTTTTTAACAATTAGATCATCGTGTCTCACTTCTCGTTACCAGTGCGACAAGTGCTCTGTATGTACCTCGATATTCCTCGGTCCGGGTCGACACTCGACATTCGCACAGATTTGAATCAACGCCAGACCAATATCCAGTGGAGCGACAAATCAGCACTTCGATATTGCCTCCATTTGGGCATCCACCTCAATATATGGAAAATTAGATTCTTCATTGCGATGCCAGACCTCGCACCCGACAACCGCGGATAATAATAAAAAATAACGTTAACACCAATATTTGAACGTTATGGAAAACATCGTGAAATATTTCGAATGGATTTAGTATAAATTGCTTTCGTACTATATTCCTATATCCGAATCGAGTTGATTCAATTTAATTTGATTCAATATCCAGAAATGTATGTTAACTATGTAATAATTTAATTTCTCAAAACAATTTTAATTTTAATGTATTTTATTGAAGGCTATTTGGCTAAAACTTAGGTACCTACGCTACATAATATCATTTATTGTATTATTACTAAATATTTCTTATGTAATTATACTACATAACGAATTAATTTATATGTCTATCCTTTAATTCTTATTTATTCGTTGAATTATAATACCTATGTATATCAATATCAAAACAAGGTACTCAGATTACATAATTACAGTCAAATCTCGGTACACGCTTAAAATAATAACAATGTCATTAGCATAGCATAACATATTAATTTCGCTTAATATTCGCTTTGATGTGGTTTGTTGGATAGACCACCCACAGGTGATACCGTATGTGAGTTTACCGAATATTTAATGTGAAGTAATGTTTGTCACAAACATAAAATTAAAAACATTGATAACAGACTTCAACGAAAGGGATAACTCAAAAACTACTCGTCAGAACTCGCTCGAATTTAAATGAGACCATATGACAAACCAACTACCAAAATAATGTGAGATAATATAGATTTCCTCATGAATGTGGCTATCATATAGAAAAATAATTTTTCAAATCCTCTGGCACTTTCAGACTTTACCGCGTTCAAACTAACAAACGAAAACTCTACAGCCATTACACATTTATGAAACATACGCTTTTGAAAAATTAAAGTGAATCATTATTTTTATACAGCCAATTCAGACTTTACCGCGTTCAAACTAACAAACGAAAACTCTACAGCCATTACACATTTATGAAACATACGCTTTTGAAAAATTAAAGTGAATCATTATTTTTATACAGCCAATTATAAAATTCATATCAAAAAAACACTCATTATCTCACTATCTTGTACACGCTGTCTATAAGTAACAATTATTTATATGAGAAAAAATATAGCAGTATATAAACATTGCGTTAGGTCACAGATAATAATTGAAATGTCACATACAAGATCTCAATCATATATTATGTATGTCACAAGTAATGTAACAATAGGTATTAATATAAATATCTTAATTAATATAAATATTTATCTAGAGAAGTCGTCAGTAACATAAATATAATCAGTTTAAGAGTTTTATTATTAAACTAGAGTCGCTCGAGTTGAGGAGAAATGTAGGCTCTCCCTACATATTCTACCCTCTGTACAATGGAGAATGTTCTGAAGAACTGTTTGGTTTGATACCTGCGGTTGATTATCGTCTCCGCACATCACAGTATACCAAGTTCCACCAACATCACCTGGATACCTGGTATTCGTCCACAGTTTGCTTCTCATGTAATTTTCTACCTCTTACGTGTAAATTGTGGAACAAACTTCCTGCATCGGTGTTCCCTCTAAGCTATGACTTGGGGTCCTTCAAGAAGCGGGTCTATCGTCTTCTTATTGGTCGGCAACGCATTGGTGACGCCCCTGGTGTTGCTAATGTCCATGGGCGGTGGTGACCATTTACCATCAGGTGACCCGTCACATAAAAAAACCTAGAAACGAAAAACTCGAAAAAAAATCTATGTTGGGTACAAAATCTTTCCACGGAGTACCAGCATCGCAGTTGCCTATTGCCTATGCCTATGTTATATGCAGCTTGCATACAATCATAATAATTATGAAGCGCCGTAGCTTTTACTTTCAAAAGGTCCACTTCTTAAATAATAAACTGTACAGTAAATTTTATTACTTACTAGCAATTGCCCTCGCTTCGCTTCGGAAAAAATCTTAGGTGCTTTAGTTAACTTACATAACATACTCTTAAAGCAGCGTGATCGCCCATTAGAACCAAGTTACTATGAAAGGTCAATACTCGAAATAACGATTCGATATTTTTAGGGTTCATTACCTCAAAAGAAAAAATACGGTTCCCTTAAGATCACTTATTACTCCATTGCCCGTCTGTCTGTTTGTATTTCAAGACCTTTTTTCTCAGGAACGCGTGAAGGTAACAAATTAAAATTAATCCAACACTCAGGTCTGCAATCCCTAGGAGCTGTGAAAACATATAATATTCTGTATCGTCAACGCAATCAAAAAACATTCGGCCAGAAGATAATTATGTCTTAGGTAAAAAATAGGTTGAATAAAAAATTTTGAAAATGTGAATTTGTAAGTATCACAAAAAAAACCTATTTGCAGAACTTGGTAATTTGTTCGGGACCCATATATGGGGACAACAGTTTTTCAACGGCAAAGTAAAGTGTTAGGTTTTACTAAATAGTTAAGTTAGGTTCAACAACCCTAGCGCACACTGAGCTGGTTGCTTTTACTTATTATTATTATTTCATCATAGTATTTTCTAAATTTTGTGTTTCCTACTATAGCTACCCTTCCCATTTCCCTTAGTACTTAAATAACATTGAATAAATAAATTGTACGATGACGTTTGCTGATCCATCAGTATTTCACGTTAGGTAGGTTAGACTTTAAAAAAAGAAGTAGTCTTAATTATATCGTTCTCCAAGGTACAATCTATGTCTATACCAAAACACATCAAGATTGGTTCAGCAATGAGAGAGAGTTAAGGTTAATTCGATGAGTTATGTGATACTTAATGGTAATAAAGGTGCAACACATTTTCGCATTCATTACATTGTAGTTTCGGCAAATCAATAATTCGGCAAAGGGAAGATACTGCTTCACAGAAAATGAGAAAATTCAGCACTCTGCACCCTCAACACGATGTTCCTCAGGACTGCATTATAACAGAACTACAACATCACTACTACGGAAATCTAAAAATTACGGAACACTTAGTTATTTCAAAGAACAATCCTAAGCTTGATTTAACACGCCGCAATACGTTTTGTTTAGGGGAGTTATGTATTTTATTATCAATTATTCAATTTGTTCAATGTCTACTATTTGTGCAACACTAAATTACGATTTTCAACCCCTTCCAGAGTGAAATATAAAAAAATGCTAAATTTATGTTGGAGGTCATAAATACGCAATTAATGATTTAAAAAAGTGAATATAAATATAGATATTTAGTAAAAAATACTTCAGTGCCATATTCTAGCTCCATCTTGCGAAATATAAATAAACTAAGCAATGTATGTATGCCTTATTTTGTGTGAAGAAACGGTTTTTGTAAGTTTAAAACAAATTAAAAACTCGTTTTTCGGTTTTGGTATCGTGCAAGTATCGATTTACAACTTAAAAAATCATTTATTTCGAAATAACAGACATACACTTCAATTATATTTATGTGTATTTGAATTATTATAAATTTGTAAAAAATAAGTACTCCAGTGCCACGCTTTGGCTCCACCTTGCAAAATATAAAAAAAACTAAGAAATGTTTGTACCTATGCCTCAATTTGTGTAAATAAAAGGTTTTTGTATGTTTAATTATGGCTTTGTTATGGAACACTAAAAAATTGCCTATAATTTAAGTTGAAGACTCGATATTGTAGCAAAGTCCTGTTGAAATCCGTTCAGTAGCTTCAGAGATTAATGAAGACAAACAAACAGACAAACAAAAATTAAAAACTGATTTTTCGGTTTTGATATCGTGCTAGTAACGATTTATAACATGAAAAATGCTGTTATTTCGAAATCACAGACAGACATACTAATTATATTATATATTAAAGGTGTATGTATTAAAGGCGTTGGCGTGAATCAACACATACAGAACCATCTAGTTGCCAAGATAGTAATCGATTATTTATTGGATATCGGTTACTCATACAGACTTAATTTGCGTTTTCTACCACTTCCCAGATGAAATTTATAAAATGCTGAAATTATATTGGAGTTCATAGATACGCAAACAATATGCTCTTAAAAACAAAATACAAAAATAGATATCCACTCAGTAATAGGGATTTTAATTAATGAAAAAAATAACCTTTAAATGCATTTTATAGCCTTTCCATGCAATATAAGTAAAATCTAAGAAATGCATGTATAACTCTTTTTGTACGGAGAATACGTTTTTAAAAGTTTAAAACAAATCGGCTGAAATTTTTTTATTTTTCCATACAAACTATCCCTAAGGAACCCTTTAGTATGGAACCCTAAACAATTGCTTAGTTGTTAAGTTGAACACTTTGCAATATCCTAGTAAAAGTGTTGTTACAATTCGTTCAGTGGTTTCGGAGATTAGCGGAGACAAACAAACAGACAGACAGACAAAAATTTTAAAAACTCATTTTTCGGTGTTGGTATCGTGCAAGTAACGATTTGCAGCTTGAAAAAATCATTTATCTCGAAATCACAGACAAACTCTTCAATTTTATTAATATGTATAGATGTATAGATGACACCAAACATATACAAAACAAAAAATGTTTGTGGCAATATCCTGTATAGACTTTGAAACCATCCAACCGATATTTGGTGCCCCTTTCATTTGAAAGGCAATAATGCAAACATGGTTTGAGACCAACAAAACTATGCATTAGGCACAAACGGTCCATGCATGGTCGATTGAGGTAAGCAATGTTGATTAGCCGCCTTCCTGCCTCGGTTGGTCGTTTACCTAGGTGCTATTTCTGGTATTGGAGATAACTGGAAAGGCGATATGAAGTTCTGATCTCTTGAAGTCGATGGTTGTGAAGACTTCGAAACGAAATCCACAACATGTCCAAAATATACAAGTTTTTTTTATGGTCTTTTAACGCAGAAATTGCTTCACTAGGCATTACATTACTCATAACAGGATCATTTATGGAGGGTGTTATCTCAACACATTCATTTACTTTCGTAGGAGTAGATAATGGAGTTGTAAATTTTGGTGCGATTATTTCTTGATTGGTGATGCTGCATTCTTGGTCATTATACGTATTCATATTTATAAAATCGTGATCATTAGAAACATTTCTGTCAACAGGGTATAACCCTGTTGCACGAAAACCACTAACAGCTTTCTCACCGCTTTGAGCTCGTAGATACACGTGTCCAAAAACTTCCATCATATTATCATACTGATCTTATTACATCAGAAACAAATCTTTTTATGGCTGTACAGAAATCCAGCATGTTGGGATTTATGCAAACTGGAATGTCTATTTTGTCTAAAGTGTCTGGGCTAATCTGTATATCTATACTAATATTATAAAGAGGAAAGACTTGATTGTTTGTTTGCATTGAATAGGCTCCGAAACTACTCAACCGATTTGAAAAATTCTTTCACTGTTGGGAAGCTACATTATCGCCGGGTGACATAGGCTATACTATATTTTCAAAAAAATTAAGGATCCTTAATAAAACTCCAATAATGTAATCCAAGGTGTAAAAAAATAAGAAAACCCAAGCAAAGCGAGGGGGATACTCGTACAATATAAAAGGCAAAAGTGATTGACTGATGTATCAACGCACAGACCAAATCCTTAGGGCTAGAAACTTAAAATTTCGCACACGTATTCCTCTTATGACGTAGGTATCCACTAAGAAAGGATTTTTCAAAATTCAACCCTCAAAGCAAAAAAAAAGCAAAGCAACAACCCATAATTGTCCCACTGCTGGGCTCGGGGTTCCTCTCACAATGTGAGGGGTACAGGCCATAGTCTACCACGCTGGCCAAGTGCGGATTGGCAGACTTCACACACCTTTGAGAACATTATGGAGAACTCTCAGGTGTGCAGGTTTCCTCACGATGTTTTCCTTCACCGAAGCAAGTGATAATTAACTTGTAATACGCACATAATATTTGAAAATTAGAGGTGCGTGCCAGGATTTGAACCCGGGCCCCCGCGTTCGGGAGACCAACGTTTTAACCACTAGGCTATCACTGCTATAAATTCAACCCTCAAGGGGGTGAAATACGGGAAAAATATGATAAGCATAATTTCCGCGTGCGAAGCTGCGGGCAACAGCTACTAAATTATACAAAGAAATAGGCACATTTAGAAGTGAATCCATTCTTTGTGTCGCGTCGTAACTCAATCGAGCGCAAATGGCTCTTGCCACGGCATCGCGTTACAAGGCGACAGCGGACGTCCATTTCCCGCGCGCTAACTCAATCACTGCACACAGAACTGATAAGATGTAGATAGGGCTTTACTATTTTTAAAATATGGCCACTGTATAAAATCGATGGGACAATAAGTTGTATTATTCGCTTTTTTTCACTCATGGTAGGGATTTATTCAACGGTAGTTGAAACCCGCGACGGACGGAACGGAGGCGGTATATGCGTTTGGGGTTAGAGGTTGTCTGTTTTTTGTATGTATGTCTGTTATCGTTCTTATGAAAACTACTGGGCCGATTTCATTGTGGATTTTTGCGTTCAAAAGGGATCATTATACAGCAGGTTCATAAATATGTAAGGATTTTCTTTTTTCTTTTTTTTGTGTACATCCGGCGTGGGTTTTTCAAAATTTTTAATTTTGTGATTATCAAAAGTGTTTTTAATAACCAAATTCAAACGAAATTTTATTTTATTTATAAAATTTTGAATATTGACGAGGTAAGCTATATTATTATATCATTTAAACACAATTCTAGATATAAAATTTTAAGCGTTACAATAAGACATTAACTCATTATTTTTTATGCAAAAAAAGGTTTAAGTAAGTTGGGTTTGCAGCTTCTCATATTGTTTCAAGTTTACATTTTGCTCAGGCTTCATCAGCAAAGTCCATACCAACATTAACATCTAACTTCGTATCGAATACAATTATATTGACCCATAGTTTATTACAGATTACTTAAAGTTACATGCCAAGTTTCATGAAAGTTATTGTTTTGTGGTTTACACTTGTTCGCTTCCACAGACTGTCACATAATAGTGATTTAACTGCTATTTTTTCTTGTTTATTCAATCACCAATCATAATGATTCCACTAAGTATTTCATTTTAAACATACTCTCTTCTTTTTGCTATCATTTAACTTTCCATTTTTGTGAACAAAGACACAACGCTACGTCAGACAGTTCTAATTGATTTACAGTCTATGTTCGTAAGACTCCCCTCGCGGCCTCTACAGAACGTGACCGAGCGGCTCTCTTACGTCTCTCTCCTCTTCTCTAACAAACTTGGCTGTTTTCCTTCCGCTTTGTTCTCGAGTGCCCTCCTCGGGTATATTGCCGGCTTGTTTACACGTGTTGTGTGGACGCTCGAGGGGCCACATTGTTGCTCTGTTTACCTTCGCTCACTATTATGTACGTAACATTCAAGTTCTGGTATATTTGCCTTTCCGATAGGCTAGTTGGTGTTTATAAATATGTTTTTATTATCCAAGTTAGGCTGTTATTTTGTTGTATGACTGTTAACAGGATTCTCTTTCGCACCTTTTTTTGTTTTTTCCTAAAGGTGAACTGAAAACGCTTCAAATTGAAAAGATTGTCCTTAATTCACTTTGTAATAAAGGCGTATTGTGTAGTAAAAAGTGTCGCCAATAAATAATTCAATACCTACAAAAGTATCCATGTGCTTAAGAGTTTTATCTAACGACCAATTTCTAAGCTACTTTGGGGAATTATAATGTTCGTTTTATGACGAATCCATCGCCTACGTCTTGCTACTGTCATCTCATTTCAGTTTATTACCTACTTACCCATCCACTCTCATTTTGCTCCACTTCGGTACCGCACTTACTTTACGAGCTCCTTCAAGTAAATTTCAATATCCGGTAAAACGGGAAATTTTTTATCCGACAATTGCAAGTCCAGAGCTTCTTTTTCTTCACATGATAAAGCACCTTTTAAAACAGAGGTGAAGCCAAGAAAATTATGTACCTACTAAAATATTATAATTTTGTGAAAAAGCATTGATAAAAAAGTCGTCAGTTATTATCCACACATATAATAAGACTGTGATTAAATAATGTTTTTACGTGTAAATTAAAAATAAAACAAAGTGTAAAATTTATCGACGTAAAAGATCCCATAGATTGCTATGGGTCTTTTGTCTATAAATAAAAAATAGTTCTCTTATCATATCACTAACAATCAAATAAATAAGTATATCTTTTTTCACATCTATTTGGTCATGCTTAAATACCTAAAAGTTATGGCGACATATTGAGAAAATCTTAAAAACTTGTTACAAAAACGTGTAATTTAAATATATTATACAATGTACAGAAGTGTGAGTGAACCTTCTTTGAGTACAATCGGAAATATGTAAGTCGAATATCTTTCTTATATTTCAATTTATTTATACCAAAAGACGAACCGACTTCAAAAATATTAACGTGAAAGTACTAAATAATTAATTAGGGACCTTATATTGTTTTGAGGTCGACGAAGTTGCATCTTTATGTTTTGGTAGCACCGGTACCGCGGTGCATTCCTAAACTTAGTAAAAAAGTCACTATCCCGCCTCCTGATGGTAAGTGACGTTGAAGACACATATTATTATGAGCGTATAGCAACTAAGTAAAAGCTTATTCGCTTTTTAGGGTTCCGTACCCAAACGATGCCAACGAGATCCTATTTATAAGACTCCACCGCCCGTCCATCTGTCTGTCCTTCTGTACGTACGACCATCCTGTTCTCCTAGGGCTCTATCTCTCGAACCGTAATAGATAGACACTTGAATTATTTTTAGTGATAGACTATTTAATTTCAGAACGAACACAACACACAATGTACACAGCAGTTTGAAGGCAGAACACTATTTTAAAGGGCAATGGTTCTGGGAGGGGGGACGTGCGGACATCACCAAACGAATTCTGCTTCTCCCTTGGAACATGTGGTGGCAGGTAAGATAATATTATTATCTACTGATCGTAAGTACAGTCAGCAGAAGCGTTAGTAAGCTAAAAACGTTCCGTATTGTTCATAATTACAGATTTTTGTTATTTATCAGAGTTAAATCATGCCTTACATAATTATCATTTAACATTTATAATAACATTCTGTAATATTAAAAATTTGGTTTTTATATAAAGCTCCACATGAGGTACATTTTTCAGACTGTACAAGATGTACAGTTGTCTATAAAATTTTGAAAATTAATAATAATTGGGTAGGTACGCCCTTGGGCGAAATGTTTTGATTCAGTCAAGGTTTAGGTTTTATGATTACAGAACTCAAACCTAAAGATTACCGCTTTTATTCCTTTTCAGACATTAATAATAGTAACTGTTATTATCAAGTACTTGTGTCACTTCATGCTCGGTTACTATTTGGACAGCAACTGGGATTTCCTCGACTTCATGATCCTATTAGGAGAAGCAATCTTCGCGTTTGATCTATTCATTCACATACTTCACATGTTTTGGCCGATCCTCCGATTTCATGTGCGCATATACAGACGGAGTTACTTCTTTTTGTTATATGATATTATCACGATGTCACCTCTTACTATTGTGTGTGAGTACATTTTCTTTACCTTAAATTAACTGAGTCACGACAAACCCTTTAGTAGTTACCTTTATTTGGAAAATGTCTTTGGTGTCACATCTCGGGGCTCGTCTGCTCGTATTTCGGGTGATAAGATTTACATAACTTACTCGTAGTATCACATGTGTGCTGTGAAGTCGTTTAAATTCTTTATATAATCTTTCTATCAGCCTTTTGGAGTCCACTGCTGGACATAAGCCTCCCCTAATTGGCGCCACTCTGACCGGTCCTGCGCCCTTTGACTCCAGCGGATTCCCGCTGTCTTCTTTAGCTCATCAGTCCACCTAGCCAGAAGATGACCAGTGCTCCTTTTTCCGAGACTATAATTATATTGATTCCAATAAAAACATGTTTATTACCATATTATAGATTTTTAAATTCCGTAATAAAAGATTTATTCATCTTTTAATACTGCGATTTTCATTTGTTTATTTCAGTTAAATACCAAAAATCCCACAAGGATTGGTTATTGGTCGGTAGATGGCTTGGTATTGGTCGAATTTACAGAATATTTGGCTATTTTCAATTGTTAAATGTAGCGGTGAGATCTCTTTCAATTTAACTATATGTAGAGTAGACATTCGATTTTTTTTAACTCGAATACTCCGTACTATCAATAAGAGTACCTACTATAGACTATGTTATAAGAAAATCTTCATATCAATATTGTATATAGTTCAACCTGTAAAATCAATTACAACTGTAATAAACCATAATTATTGTAAAAGAGAAACCCGCAAAATTATATCCTTGCGACAAAGCCCTCCTATTTGTATATATACGAGTATGTTTCAACATGAATAATAATAATATGAACTATAAACCGTAGTCATGTTATTTACTGACTTAAAAACAATGATATTATATATTAAAAAGAGGCAGATATGTCATAAGCGCGCGCGTTGTGGGACTCAAAAAGTTCCCAATTGGGAACTCTTATTCAGGTGAAGAAAGAGATTGCGATGTAGTTTTGACGCGAGAGCGATAAAGACGTGCGATAAAGCAATAAAGCGTGCCTTGCAGACATCGGAACAGATTTTTCGGTTGATTTGTAAGGGCATAACACATCTATATTTATTTAAACATCTTTGCTTAAAAACATCAAAGGACAACTATTACAAGACTAATCAACAAGATAATTAGATACATTGTAAGTAATACCTCTGAACTTCTGAGTGTTATGTACCTGTGTTGGTAGTTTGGGATTCGGGGGTAAAGCCGTCGGTCCTGAATGGTAACGTTAGATAGCGGTCTTTAAGTCAAATCAAAGGCCTATGTGGTACTAAGCCTTCCATCACATCACAGTTATATCTACGTATAATTTAGTAGCGTGTAATCTAGATTAACTATAAACGGAATATCATCAAAATATAAACACAAAGTCATTCCCAATTTTCATCCTGATTAGCTATGAGGACCTTGTACTTGTATCAAATATGGATAACACAAAGTTAATAACATATTCAAAAAAGAAGGAAATCTTTGCGGAAAATCGACACGTATAATATAAAGTCAACGGAAAAATAAATTTCGGAATGGAAAAAATGTTACATTATTTTTTACAAAAAATACACGAGAATTGGGATGAATACTGATTACTCACATTTCATATTCTTGTTTTATAAAAATATGTTATGTCACCATTTTTTCATTCAAGTGTAGTAGCGACCGAATTAAAATAGTTTTTTTTTATGGAAATAGCCGGCAAACGAGCTGACGATCCACCTGATGGTAAGTGGCTATCGCCGCCCATGAACATCAGCAACACCAAAGGCATCACTGATGCGTTGCCGGCCAAGAAAGAAATAAGAAAAAGAAAAAAAGAACTGGCTCTCAATCCCCCAGCCGGAACACGAATAGCGGCGGCTGACTCATGCTCGAGGGTGGTAGCTATCCAGGCGAACCCCTGGAGAGATATTAATAGTAATAATGGTATTAATTAACAATTAAAATCAATACTACTAATATAATCCCTCCGAGAGCCCTACCACCAGCGGGCCGGATTTAGTCGCCTTTTACGACACCCTTCCGGCGTGGGATTGAATTAAAATAGTATAAGACGCTTAAGAGGCCGTGCCGAAAATTTATTTGACAGAGTTATGTCATATTCATTGCGAAGCTATGTCTGTGTGCGTCGTTCACGCACACCTGGCTGAAGTTCGTGCTTAAACAATTTTGATCCTTTAGTTGATAATAATTTTAGGATGCATAGTATGAACAGTTTAGAAATAAAAGTGTGGAATTTTTTTGTATATTAGTTTAATATATTTATTACAATCAAAATGAAAAAGTTTTAGATAAACACACACTAGGTACATATTTAGGTTATTCAGTGTTTTGCATCAGAGATGTCATTCATTTATGTTTGCGATAAACTAAGAGTGTACAGACAAAAACATGTTTCATTGGTACCCACCCGAAAATCAAACGAGTCTTGATTTCATAAAAAATGTTTTTGAAAATGCAAAATTTAAAATTTTGGGCCATAAAAAATCTTTGCCGAGCTGTAGGACTAAATATGTTGTCATATTCATAACCTATTAAATTGGCGTATTATATAAACTTAAATTAAAAATTGAAAAAAAACCAGACTCAAAAAAAAAAGTCTGAATAGGTAAAAAATAAAAAAATCATAAAATAAATCTAGATACGCGGTAGCGAATCAAGCCAAGTTCAAGCAAAGGAACTGGCTAGCCAGCGCCGAGTGTATTATTATAACATTACACGTCAAAGTCAAAGTATTTTATTCATATAGGTATCACTGATACACTTATGCACGTCATTTTTTAGCTTTTCGGAAGGTGCTTTGTCGTGGAGGAGAAGAAAAGCCCAAAGAAACTCCTCAGCACATCTTGTAAAAAAAATATTACAAAATAAGATAATAATACAAAAGTATTTACTATTCTGAGCGTAACTGGTTGAAGAGCTGGTCATTTCCATGCCTCTTTGTCATTTAAATACTCGTCTACACTATAATATCCCTTGCCTAACAATTGTGTCTTTACACGTTTTTTGAAAGTTTCTATTGGCAAGTCACGTATTAATTTTGGGATTTTATTATAGAAATGTATACCAAGCCCTATGAAAGATCGCTGCACTTTACTTAGGCGGAACGAAGGCGTAACTAATTGATGCATTATTTTCGTATGACGATTATTAATATCAAAATTTTGTTTATACGCGTTTATACTCTTCCGTATAAAAACTACATTGTTAAAGATATACTGGGAAGCTACTGTAAGTATACCTATTTCCTTGAACTTTTCACGCAAAGACTCCCGAGACCTAAGTTTATAAATAGCCCTAACTGCCCGTTTCTGGAGTATGAAAATTTGTTTTATATTGGCTGCTTTACCCCACAGCAAGATGGCATAAGGCACGAACCACTTGGTGCCACTTTTGACCCTTCTATAACTCAAAACCTCTTTAACGTAAACACATTACGTGTGTTTAATTATATTCATAAGGACATATAGAAGCCCAAATTTAATGAAGCTAGCTCAAATGGTTATAAAGATCAAAAGATAAAGGTCAAAATGTCGTAAATTTTAGCACTGACTGACTGACTGACATATAGTACCTAAATCTAAGCTACTTCCAGATGACCTAGAAGGATGAAATTTGGAATCCAGCTCGGTAATTGTGTTCAAGCGTAGGAAAAAATATAAAAAAATAAAAAAGTCGAAAAATAAGTGGTGTCCCCATACAAAAAACTTGTAATATGCGTAAACAACCGGCCAACGGTGTGTCGTCGGCGGCGCGTGGCATTGCCTAGTTTTCTTTACAAAAGTAATGATATCCCACCAAAAACATAAATGTAAAAAAGGAGAGCCAAGTTCAATACAAAAATTCTGATAAAAACTGGCTTAGTGAAATCTAACCTACTTTAAGATCTCACATTTTTAAATAACAGCAATTGTTATAGGTATCCAATAAAGCAAAGAAATAGAGTTTAATACTTGTTCATAATGTTTTTTTGAAGTGAAACTTCTTTAGAATCGTTAGTGATTTGAAACCGGATGCAATGACAGGTAAGATAATATAACCGCTAATTTCGTTTCTCAGTATTTGTTTTTTTTTTAGTTTTTTTTTTGTTTTATTTTTATACTGTTTTTAAATACTTTCAAATGCTCTTTTAAATATTTTCAAAGAATTTATCAACAAAAAATAAGAATTTCATTCTTTTATTCTGTCGATCGACCGACCGATTATACAGACAGTAAAAATGCTAAGTTGTATTCATAGATGGCGTGAGGAATAAGATAGAACATTCGTTTTATTGCTAGATAGATTTTTAAAAAGTGCTAAGTTGTATTCATAGATGGCGCTTCAATTTATTGCTTTAAGATTCGATTTATTGCTTTTTCATCTCATTATCTTGAAACCAAAATTTTGGAAAGTTTCACTTCTACCACGTGTGAATTGCACACATTTTCTTTTTTTGTTCCTATAAATACATATTTTGATTTTGCATAGAACTTGGCACTCATTTAGATCTCCGTTCGTTTTGCGGCGAAGCCCATAGCTAAGCTTAATTTTTGTATTGAACTTGGCTGTCCTTTTTACATTTATGTTTTTGGTGGGATATAACTCAATATCACGCCAACCGATTTCAATGATTCTTTTTTTAATCGAAAACAGGTGCTTGCCATGTAGTCCCACATAAAGAATGGGATGAATGGGATCTGACAAGTAGTTTTTGAGTAACTTTGAAGTCGGTTATTTTTTGTTAGTAGGTAAATACATCATACACCTACGATATGCCGATTATAAATTATGAATTATGCCGATGATATAGTTATGCTGCTGGGTTCCCTGGAAGAACTTGGTATAATGCTCGGAAACTTTAACAGCGCCTCACAACGGGTGGGTCTTAAGATGAACATGGACAAGACGAAAAACATGTCAAATGTCCATGTCACACCCATATCGGTTGTTGTTGACGGCGCTGCTCTCGAAGTTGTAGACGAATACATTTACCTGGGACAATTGATCCAGATGGGTAAGTCCAACTTCAAGAAAGAAGTCACTTGTAGAATCCAACTCGGATGGACTGCGTTCGGGAAATTGCGTCATATCTTGTCATCCAAAACACTACTTCAGTGCCTGAAGTCGAAGGTGTTCGAGTAGTGTGTGTTGCCAGCGATGACATACGGCTCCGAGACGTGGTGCTTCACTATTGGCCTAATCCACAAGCTCAGAGTAGCACAGCGGGCTATGGAGAGGACTATGCTCGGTATTTCTCTACGTGATCGCATCAGAAACGAGGAGATCCGTAGACGAATAAGGGTAACCGACATAGCTCAAAGAATTAGCCGGCTGAAGTGGCAATAGGCTGGCCACATAGTGCGAAGGACCGATAACCGTTGGGGAAGAAAAGTCCTCGAATGGCGCCCGCGTTTCGCAAAACGGAGTACAGGACGCCCCCGACAAGATGGACCGACGACCTGAAGAAGACAGCGGGAATCCGTTGGATTCAGAAGGGGAGGCCCATGTCCAGCAGTGGACCTACCAAGGCTGATGGATGGATGGAGTTTAATATGGAGCCGTCCCCCAACACGACAAAATTTTATTTAGATAAATTAAATATAATGTATATATAAAAATCAATAGCTGTTCGTTTGTCTCGCTAAAACTCGAGAATGGCTGGACCGATTTGGCTAATTTTGATCTTGAAATATTTGTGAAATTCAGGAAAGGTGTAAACGGTGAGAAATATAAATACCTAATAAGTAGTAAAAAATACTAAAAACAAACAAATTGTTCGTAGCTGTGAAACATTTGATATCTTTTGTCAAATTGTCATTTGGTTGTCAAATATTTATAGGTGCGTTCAGAAATTTGTCTGTTTCATAGCTGTAGTAGGAGGTCCGATTTCTTTGAAAACTTAACGACTATACTCGTATTATCTTTCTAATGTAACATCAGCGACATATCTAACTTTTTTATTTTGTAACTGACAGTAGAGGGAGAGGGAGAGGGGAAAGAGGAGGGAGATGGGGCTCGAAGGAGACCTCGAGAAGGGCGAGTTGTTAGGCAGTACAGAGTTTGCCGGGTCAGCTAGTACATTTGTAATATTCATGTTATTTATGACTTTTTAAAAAGGACCCCGCAAAATCTCTATGGGAATTGGCTCTCGGCTAAATTAGCTAAAAACTTCGAACAGAGGCAGTTTTCATCATGTTGATCAAGTCTCAATGGGCGCAACCCCCCAAAATCAAACCCAGACCCACCACTCCCACCCCCCCCAAATCTCAAAATTCTCCCCAAAGCACATTACGATGGAATGCATAAGGGACATATTTTTTTTTATGGAAATAGCCGGCAAACGAGCTGACGATCCACCTGATGCTATGTGGCTATCGTCGCCCATGAACATCGGCAACACCAAAGGCATCACTGATGCGTTGCCGGCCAAGTAAGAAAGAAGAAAAAGAAAGAAAGAACTGGCTCTCAAGCCCCCAGCCGGAACACGACGAGTCGTTTGGCGGCTGACTCATGCTCGAGGGTGGTAGCTATCCAGGCGAACCCCTGGAGAAATAATAATAGTAATAATGGTATTAATTAACAATTAAAATCAATACTACCAATATAATCCCTCCGAGGGCCCTACCACCAGTGGGCCGGATTTAGTCGACTCTTACGACACCCTTCCGGCGTGGGATTGGGGTTAGTATTCTAAGCCGCCCCAATACGGCTAAAATATAATAAAATATACGGCTAATATATGCATATGAAAGCAAGGTGTTGGGTGATACCCGACCTGTTTACGCCAGGTGGTGTTTAGGGGAAGTGGTGGGTCTAGGTTTGATTTTGGGGGGTTGCACCCATTGAGACTTTTGATCAGCATGATGAAAGCTACCTCTGTGCGAAGTTTCATATGAATATATCCCTTTTGCATTGATTTTCATCCAATGTGCTTTGGGGAGTATTTTGAGAGTTGGGGGGGAGTGGTGGGTCTGGCTTTGATTTTGGGGGCTTGCGCCCATTGAGACTTTTGATCAGCATAATGAAAGCTACCTCTGTGCAAAATTTCAGCTAATTTAGCCGAGAGCCAATTCCCATAGAGATTTTACGGGGTCTTTTAGTGTGCAATTCACACGTGGTAGAAGTGAAACCTTCAAAAATTTTGTTTTCAGGATAATGAGACGAATGTAAAATTTCGGGAAGATGATAATTGTAGGTTTTAGTAATGATCATAGTGATTCAAAGTTAGATAATTATTTTACGTTTTATTCGTATACTATATCACATATATGTATTAATTCAGACTCAGAGCTTAAACCTTTTATACACCGCCCATCTTTCTGTACGTCCCGCCAAGGCCATGCACGATGCACGATGCAAAAGTACCATAAACAGGCTTGACGTACGTCGATAATATTATTAATTGTTTGCTGGATTTGCACGACCAATTTTCGTCCTGTTTTCCACGCCTTAGGAAAATTTCCCTGCTCGAGACAGGCATTCAGGAGCCCCCTTAGTTGCTACTCCAGGGACTCTGCGGCGTCTAGGGCGGAAACCAGCACTCGACCCGGAACAACATCGGGACCCGGGGTGGTATTTTTGGAGCGCAACCTTGCCACAGCGGCGCCAACTCAATACAACTCAACTCACCTTCCCTCCCCTCCCCCCTCCCCTCCCCCCTCCCCTCCCCCTCCCGTCCCATGTACAATGCTTCCTATCTCGCTTTAGAATTTATGTGTCTGTCTCTTTTTACTGGACAGTTTCGTTTCATCGAATTTCAAATCACCCCCGTACTAAAGAAGTTTTCATTTTAAAAAATGTAAGTTGAAACACTTGTCACTAAGTGAATTACTAAGTTGAAAAACAAAAATGGAACTTAATAATTTCTAGGAGTAAAATTAATAATATATGACGTCACACAACGATGGGGGACGGATCAAAAAGTCATGAAATTAGTGTGACGTAATTTATGGAAGGCCCCTTGATGATTAACTAAATTCACCCCCTTCCTCGTAACTACCCCCCCCCCCCCCCCCGAAATAGCCAATTTAGTACTACATAAATCAAACCCTTTCATTTGATACCCCACTCGGGTATGTTCGCTGAATTCAGTATATTTATCTCCTTCCTAACTATATGAACTACTATAACTACCATACTACTATAACTACCCCACCCCCATGCCTTGAAACAGCCAATTTTGTGATTCATAAAAACATGATGATTCGTGGTGTTATTAAAATAAAAAATAATTAATTTAATAATTGGATCAAAATGTGGTAGTCGGCGTACAATTTGTGTATATTTTTACGTAAAATACGTGAGCATTACGTCGTTCAGAGCGATACGTCCTCACGCGGAGAGAGCCTCGGCGGTACTAATTTAATATATTTAATGCGGTCCATAATATAGTTCAGTTTGCAACTATTATTAATAAACGAAATCATTATTTTTTCATAAAATAAAATTTTGATTCTATTTAAGGATTAACTGAAGATTAATGTATATTTTTTAAAATTTCCTTAAAGTGTTTCTAATTAATAGAAAAAAAATACTTACTTCGAACGAAATTACGTTATTTCAAAAAAAAATTCTGCTATATTTGGATAGAAATTTAAAAAACTGGCTAGGCTACTTAATAAAAGACCGTATACTTATGCTATTTATATTTTTTAATGTTTGGAATATTTTGTATTTTCGTTGTAAAACAAAGACAAAAAGCACTTGCTCGTTACTTTTCGGAAAAGAAGGGTTTTAAATAGTGGTGATTTGCCATTATTATAAATAATATGTTAGATTCGTCTGGCCTATCAGCAAGAACAAGAATTAGACTCTTATAGTAACAAAAACAAAGCTTAATCTCTTTATCCTGTTCACACAAACAGTGATTAAAATTGACCGAAATTGTTGATATCGCGGCACGGAGCCTCAAAATTGATAAGTTAAAATCATTATCAAATTTTCCACCAAAAAGTCACGTGACGTCACTAACTGATATTCAATAGTACTTTGTGTCACAAGCTCAAAATGGCGTTTGAGGTCACGTGACAGTGGGTACTAGGTATTTTTAACATTTTAAATTCATTATATTTAATTTATTGTGATTGATTTAATACTCTAAACATATAATTAAGGCAATCTGGTGTTTATCAGGTGTTGCTAAACACTAAAAACATACTATATAATCCTATCCTACTAGCTATTATTATTATCGTCCAAAAATTTTATTAATGTAAAAGTTTGTTACTCTTTCATGAAAAAACTACTGAACAAATCATGACTAGTCCATGATCTGGAATGAGATAAGACTTACTATCCCAGAAAGCGCTTATACTACATACTACTAACATTAAAAAAATTCGAATTTTAAAATAACAAATTCCAAAAGAGAAATTATTCGCAGCCTTAATAAACTTAGAACATAAATAACTTCTCATACATATTTCAGATGCGTGCTTCTCGAAAGAAACTCTACGTTATAGAACATTTAGTGATGGTAACTCTGATTCTCCACGGCGGTACATGCTCATGGTTTTCTTTCAACCAGTCACCCGTGAATGACATGAAAAGGTGGTACTCTCTGGGATACCCATCCCACGTCAACATGCAGAAACTAAAGTTTGACAGGTCAGTTTCTATCTTAATCATTAGAATATTGTTGCAACTGCTGGGGAATTTTTATATAAGAACCAAACAAGTAGACAAACCAGGTGGTGGTACCATCAGATGATGGTAATATGTCACCATCGCAATAAACTTTGTTGCTGCTCATCATTTAAATTTTAATGTCATTATTAAATTTTAAAGATCAAAAATAGTACCTACTGTTATACGGTGCGTAAAGTAATCTATTATTGGGCGTAAAGATAATGAACGTAGCGAAGCCATGCACTCGAAGTCACAACTTTTCCCACCGTATAAAAAGGGAATAAGGCCATGCTCTCGAAGTCACAAGTTTTCCCACCGTGTAAAAAAAGAAATACTTTACCCATACTTTACCCAAGGAAAAGTGTTACCTAAGTGCAAGTTTAGGTCAAAGTGTGCTATAAAAATAAATCAAGCCACAATGATCTGTTTTATCTTCTCGTAGTTATTAAAATTGCAAGGAATGAAACTTTTAACTTTCAATCTTAAACTCTGCCTTCTTTCTACAGTTACACTTCGTGCTGGTATTACTGCGCCTGTCGTCTTTTTAATGTTATTTTTGGGGATGCGTTTCCTCTTGTAAGTTTAATTTTACATCCATCCAATATGTGTATGTGGTCTGTGCGTGTGAGTGTGAGGAAGGATAGTGATAATAAATGTCACTCTAACTTGGCACTATGTACCTACATATATTATATCACAAAACATGATCAAGAAAACTAATATAAAAACAGGGAAAGAACAGCAAAAGTATTTTTTTTACACAATATAGTGTCTTATTTTAGATTACAATGTAATTACGGTCGGTCATCAAGTGAGATTTTATTTTTGCGTGATGGAAATCTTCCGGTTCTGAGGATCACTTAGTACATGATTAAAAATTTCACCATTGTTGTCATGTCTTCGGTAGTATAGTGGTCAGTATCCCCGCCTGTCACGCGGGAGACCGGGGTTCGATTCCCCGCCGGAGAGGTTTTCTTATTTTTGGGTGATGAAAATCTGCTTCTGGAGATGACTTAGTACAGGATTAAAAATTTCACCATTTTTATCATGTCTTCGGTAGTATAGTGGTCAGTATCCCCGCCTGTCACGCGGGAGACCGGGGTTCGATTCCCCGCCGGAGAGGTTCTTTTTTATTTTTGTGTATGAAAATCTTCTGCTTCTGAAGATGACTTAGTACAGGATCAAAAATTTCACCATTATTGTCATGTCTTCGGTAGTATAGTGGTCAGTATCCCCGCCTGTCACGCGGGAGACCGGGGTTCGATTCCCCGCCGGAGAGATTTTTTTATTTTTGTGTGATGAAAATCTTCTGCTTCTGGGAATTATTTAGTACAGGGTTATATAATAATAGTAATAGTATAAACATTTTTATGCATATAAATTAATGCAATAATTAGGAACAATAAAAACTGACTAATAAATTGATGAAATTGTGTGGCTTGATTGCAAACATAAAACTAAGTAACTTCTAATAGTGACTATACCGCGTAACAAAAATTAGTAGCATTTGTTGCGGGTAATAAGGCATATGTAGGTGCCCCGAAGCGAAGCAATAGCGGAATACTAGAACTAAATGAAAGTATATATGTTATTGTTAATATTATGTTTAAGGATTTTTTAAATGCAACGGGTACGACAATTTTTATTTTATAATACCGGTGATTCGAGCCAGTTTTTCGACATTTATCGTGGTCACGGTGATCATGAGTACCAGTTAGATTTAAAATATTCAGTGTCCATTGATGATATAAGTTTAGAATCATATTTTTTAAGGGCTGTCTTGAAAAATGGCTGACGTCGTTTCTAATGCTGAGTGGTTTCGTTTTGGCGCGGTACCGCTTCATTGGCATCCTCGCCTGGGAGCTGATTCTACAGGATGAACGATGGGCTGGTTTTGTTGAACAGGTTAGTAACCACAAACTATTTCTATTCTAATGTCGCATAGTCGTTTTACAAAATAGTTACACATAACGCCCTGTGGCTGGACCCTGCATGCCACAAAGCATTGCTTGTCTTTCTGTAAGTTAAAAATCAACAGACTAGCAGACGAAAGATCTGATGGCAAGTGGCCACCATCGTGGGAATTAGTTACAGTAAGGTATCACTGAAACATTGCTGAAGAAATAAAAGAAAGAAATGAAGTACTTGCTCTGAAGCTTCCAGCTGGAATAGAACGAGTCCTTTGTCCTTCATGTTCTAGGCCACGTAAATAAGGCCGATGCGATGTTAGTAAGCCAGAAAATTACTACTAAATAACCAGTACCCTGCTCAATTTGAGCAAACCAAAGGAATGAAAAAAGTAAGGTAAAGGAATACTGCCTTTAGCGGTCACCTTCCAGCCACATCCAACGCTCATCACTTAAACACACCCAAGCTATACTCTGAACCATTTGCAACTACAACAATACTACTGAAATTACTATTAAAGTACAATTATTCTACTTGAATGGAGTTACACAATAGATGGCATTATTTTGCTGTAAATTCTGTTCAGAACAGTTGCGGAATTCCAAATTGAACTTGTGCGTAATCATAGGCGATTATCCTGGCACGATGCTATTTCGCAAATGCAAGTGCATTATATCTGTATATACCTAAGCAGTTATAATGGAGAATAATATATACAGACATGTTTAGTGAAACGTACATTGTTTAGGGATATAGGACCATATATAAGATTGAACCATGGAAATGGTGAAACAAGATGAGATAATAGAAAATATAGTTGTATTATTCTTGGAAAATTTTAAATTTCAAAAATATATTTAATCCCTAAGCTTAAAGTAGTAGACACAGCCCACGAACAACAGACGAATATCATAGCTTAACATAAGATGAATTTTTAGTTAGGCACCTACATATCAGTCAAAGCAAAACACATAACAATATTATGCGAGGAATAAATAAAACTTCTACAATAATATTACCAGAATTACATGCCAGACTGCAGGCTTGGATGCCAAACGTTCCGATTTTAGCAGAACGCGGAACGTCCCAAATAAAATTGCGGGACAAACTCAGATCCACTTCTTAGAGATTACGTGACTTTTATTACACAAAATTGAGACATCATAAAAAATCGAATAAAATGGTAAGTAATAAGAAACGACTGTTTATTTTGAAAGACTCATCCTGCTTTGACCGCAAAAAAAATTGGCAAAGCTGTCTAAAGGCAAATTAGCTATAGACGATTTATTTAATTCAATTTTTTTAGAAAGAAAGAAAGAAAAACATTTATTTCAGTGTAGGGCACTGCAATAGATACAACAATATTATAAAAAGTAATGCTAACTATGCTTAAAAATTAAACGCAGTGCCATGCAGGTGGCATTGAAAAAGGTCACATTCAGCGACGGCCGCTGCTTTTCAATGTGACCTACGGGGTCGCGCGGGGTACACGCAGATGCATGGCGAACTTGCTGATTCTGAATTATAGCACAGTTATCTAAACGGAAATCTGAATTCTGAATTTTAAACGGTTTTATTTAGCTAACCCTATTTAATAAATAATTGGGTCAAATCTTGCAACCTTATTTAGAGCTACTTCCTCTTATCCTAAGGAGTTGAAATTTTACACACTACTCTAGTTTTGGTGATAATTATTTTTTGTGATAAGCATAACCTGATACTAAACACAAATTTGGCTCCAGGAGTGGGAATTCCTTGAAAGCTAAAAGCATAGTCACATTTTTTTGTCTAGTAGGTACTTACATTGTCAATATAAAACCGTGTGTTCAGTTTTTAAACTATTAACTTATTTTCTTTTATCTTTTTTGTCTTCATTCTTATTATTATTTCATTATTAAGTAGTGTTTTCTTCTAATTCTTTTTTACGACTGTGTTATGCGGTGTGCTTCGAATAAACGTGTCTTCCTTTCTCTCTTTCTTCTTCTTTTAGTACCACCACATGATCGAGTATCTAAAATTCCGTGGCGCTCCCACTGCGTTGATCGAACAAGCGAAGCAGTATAAAGAGCACCTCTGGAACATGAAGGATGGAGTCCTTACTTCGGAACATCTGCAAGAACTCCCACTGCCTCTCCAAATGGAGCTCATCTTCGACATCAACGTTGGACACTTTCATGATACTCTGCTGTTTAAAGATGCACGTAAATATTGTAAAAAATATTTAAAAAATGTACATATAACAAATGTGGCAGATAGGTCTCTAGGATCCTGAGTACGCTTCAAGGTTCTTGGAGAAAATAAAAACGCACCGTCTTAATTCAAGCAAATCCCAGTCGGAGGCGAGGCGTCGCGATCTAGTGGTTTTTCCCTTTTTGGAGTCAATTTGGACCTTTTCGTTTACAATCAAAAACATGTAACGTTTTCAAAAAATAATAAGATTTAGAGGAAGCAACATGATTTCATAAAATGCATAGTCGCTATAAATAAAGTTAACGCAACTCATAACTATCCCTCTCTCGTGTTTCCTCTCACATGTGGGTAAAAGGGTACAGGCCATAACTATTTCTTTGAATATTATAAATTGGCAGAGTACTGTGTAATTAACTTTATCACAAAAACTAGTGTATTCTATCGAATATCGAATATTTAGTCAGCTTTAATTTCTAGCGGAAGCGTTCATGCGTCACATATCTCTATTGATGAGACACGAATTATTTCTACAAGGACAGCCGGTCTGCAACCAGGGTGTGGTCAAAAGTGGTATGATATGTGTCAAGCAAGGCGTTCTAGAGATGCTCTCTGATGAAGATGATGAGAGTCCTGTTATTGCTTTCAAGGAGGGAACGGTAAGATCTTGCTATTATTACGTATCTAAAGTAACTTTTGTTAAGAACTAAAAAGAAAATTCTAAATTAAATTACAAGATAATAAAGGAAAAATAATCGGTTTTTTATAGTCTCGTTAATGCGCTAATAATTTTTCTCAAATATCTTTCATAGAAACATTGATCAGTTACAATTTTATTACTATGTTGTATGAATGTATCGCCCACAATAGATCAAGTCAGGTCGAATGGCCCTCAGGGACATATTTATCTCTCACCCATGTAATAAATTATGTATTTCTACAAGACCTCTATCAAATAACACAATATATTGTAATATGATAACATTAACATAGAAGATACTAATAACAAACACAAAAAATATTGATAACTAAATAAAGAGTTTATTTAGTATGGAAAAAATACTTCAGTTTATTTGAAAAGAAAGTATTGGGAGAACCTTCTGGGAGCCTTCCTCAACTCCATGGGCAAGGAGTTCCAGAGTAATGATGCTTGTACAGTGAATGAGTAATGGAAAAAAACCGCTACTATGTGATGGAATATTGACTCTGAGATTAGAACACGACCGAACTACCCTATCGTTCGGTTACCCATCTTGCAGATCGAAGAATCATTGGTTTATTCTCGACATAAATGTTTGTTTTTTAGTTCTGGTTTGTGGTGTGTCAAATGTCCATAATATCACCGTATTATGGAATCTAATTGGAGGAATGAGTGCGTAAACACTTATTAATTTAAATTAATATTACAGGTATTAGGAGAAATTAGCCTGTTCTACTCGATACCAGCAAAAGTTACGGTGAAGGCAGCAACTTACGTAGAACTTCAGGTATTTTGAACTAAAGATTTTTATATTAAAGCCGAATAATCATATTGTTGAACTTTAAGATTGATATTGGTTACTCAAAGGTACTACGTAGAACGGATTTTATGCGGGCGATGGTTGAAAATCCGTCCATTCTGCAACAAATACGGAAGAAAGTTGAAACAAGACTTAATACTTCAAGAAGTAAACAGGTGTGTTACTATAATACATAAATAGCACTAGATATCTTTCAAACACAGAGGTGAATAACTATGAAAAGAAACACCTTGGAATCAAAAATAACTATTTTTTTTATCAAATCTTAAACTACGAGGTGACTCAATTTTCAATAGATATTTCACCGGACAAAAAAATTATTTTTGCCGTACTGAAGTAGCAATACGGAAGAATTTTACCTTTAGCCGGCGGCGATGTCAACATGGATTGTGTTTTTGTTTCATTACGTCAAGTATGTGAAATTGATATCACTCGAATTGGGTACTGTTCATTACAAAAAAGAGAAGAACTACACTTGTTGAATGAAACTTGACTCATATTGATCTATGCGGTTATCCCGTCTCCGTTTAAATGATTTAATTTTTTTTGCTATAAACAATGATACATTCAATATTATAGAAAGTACACAAGCCGCCTAATAGCGCTTCTTTTCTTCATTTGCTTGAAAAGAAGCTCCATCTTTTCCTTCATCTTTACCGACTTCTTGTGAAGGGCAGATTGCTTCTAAGTCTTACCAAACTTAATCCCGTAAAGCATGATATATTATATTAAGTCTATTCTACTCATATATTTATCCCACATTCTATGATTTTTTCAATGCTTTATATGTAGTGGAATCCAATTAATTAGCGGATTTATGTATCGCTTCCTTCACGTTAACACTGACGCCTTGTTGGTACTATGACTGATACTATAAGCAAAAAGCGTAGTTTAGTGGGTATATATTATTTAACTACATTATGAGATTTTAGTCTAGCTTTTGTCGCTTTTAGACACATACGTTAAGTGTTATTTGCCTACCGTAGACTGTTTTTATTTCAGCTTGATAGCACTTAGCTCGAGGGCCGTCCATCAAGGGAGAAAGGCCCTTGTTGTCGAGAAACTCTAACACTTGCCCATGGGTTTAATTTAGAAATGCATTTCTAGACAGATATACCTAAAATTATATTCAGATTATTCTTACAGACGCGACGCGAACAATAGACGAAAGAATTCTACCTAATTAATATACATAGAATAGAAGTGTTATACCTAAGTATAAAGATTCGTAAACTATCGTGTAGCTATAAATCTTTAAGAATTTTATTGGTCAGCAAGAATTTTATTTGCAAATAATTTAAGCCAATAAATAAATACGAACACTGAAACATCCAAGCTCTATATCAGGATTGGGTTACACGTAAACACCATGAGACATCATAAACTCTCAGGACCCGGGAAAAATGATCTGCCACATAAACAACTTTTCACAAAAGCATCGAACTATCAAGAGGTCTACATAACAATAAAAGCACAAAATTAAAAATAGAACACTGAGCTATAAATAGTCTAAAATTTTAACAAAAAAATAACCGACCTCAAATTTAAGACATATGCATTTGACATGGATGCCACTGTCAGATCTCGCTCTTTGTGTAGGACTACACGACAAGTACCAGCTTTCGATTAAAAAAATCATCAAAATCGGTTCACCCAGTCCAAAGTTCCGAGGTAACAAACATAAAAAAAATACAGTCGAATTGAGAACCTCCTCCTTTTTTTGAAGTCGGTTAATAAGATCTTAATAACTAATAACTAATGAATACACTTATGAAAACAAACACTTAGGTACAATCTTAAGGTACGAGAATTATCTTTGCTGTCAATAGATTCCCGTACAATAATAATATGAGTTTTATCCGTCACTTAACCGCATAGTACATATTATCGGTAAATATCTGCATAAGAAGCCAAAATGCTAAAAGTTGCAAACTTGATCAAAATGCTAATACACGCCGTAAACTTGGTCATTACTCAACGTTTAAAGTCTTTTTATGACCCTCCCCATCCATCCTAAAACTTATTTGGGTATTTTCACATATAAAGTGGATAACTACGAAACCCTTTTAGGTTAGGAAGCTGGAGAATATTTTTATCCGACGACGTAAAATTCGTAATTTGCGTAAGATCGCAGTCCGATCTTAAGTAGCCGAACGACATCATGTATAGCATATTTGTTTGAAATACGATTTTCTTTTCCGGTGGAATAATGATCTTACGTAAAAATTACACGGATACCGTTGGTAAATTGGTTTATTATTGCACGGGCGTAAAGTTACCCGTGATACTAAGCTACCTCTTTCACTTACCTGCGCCACCGGTTTTACCTATACTCGTACATCAACTGCACCTTGCAAAACGTACGTTAAATCCCTTCTACACGTTTCTCGTCACAAGACCTCATCATATTCCCACACCTTTGCTGTTCTTGTAGTAACACTACGCTACTTATTATCGACTTTAAGTAATAAGTACTATACTTACATATATCCAGTAACTATCCGAGCCGTGATAGTTTTGATTTCAAATTCATCATATTTTCTACTGCCGTGAGTTTTTTACGTGTCCAAAACCTACCATTTAGCTGGCATGTGCTGACTTTACTCTAACTAAAATTAGCACAAATAAACCAAATTAAAGCCGATTATTTTTCAAATGAACCCCTGAATCGAAAAATCTTCTTCAGGCCCATAATTATTTTGGAAGACCTTTTCAATGATACACTATGACGTAGGTATACACACTATGAGGTAGATGAGAATATTTTTTTAATTTTTTCTACGACTTTTTAATTTTAATAAATTTATCTAATATATCCATGCCAAATTGCAGTTTTCTAGCACTAAGGTCTCTCTCTACGCTATGCTGCCGACAGACGGACATGAAGAAACTATAAGGGTTTTGCCTACGGAACCCTAAAAAACCCTAGTGAATAACGAAATATATTTTGTTCCCTAAGGAAGCCATAGTGAAATATGATAGCAACGACTCAAGACTACTACGCACTCGCTACCGCCCCATGAAGGTCCTCAAGGATCACCTGGCTGGGGTTGAAGAAGAGGACCCAACGTTTGTAGATGATTCCCACATGTATTATAAAGGTATACAGCAAAGTCAAAGTCAAATATTTCTATTTGAATTCGGTTTGTTACAAACTCCTTTCGAAAGATTCGAATTCCGTTTGTTACAAACTCTTTTCGAAAACATTCGATGGTAAGGTAAAGACCTTACCTAGTGGGGTAGTTCCATCCATCCATCCATCAACTTTTAGAGGTCCACTGCTGAGGACTGAGGTCCTGAGCCTTGACATACCTTAGTAACATATTAAACTGATACTCCCATTAAGAGGCGCTGAAACTCCCAATATGATTTATATCTGAATACAGGCGTTACACACACACACACATTACCAGGAATATATATCACTCACAGAATTAAATACAAAGATATGAATATTCGATAGGGACTTATTAGTTACATAACTTTCACATCCATATCTACCTATATCTCACTGGTGAGTTTGTGTAGCCTTTTAACTACGCTGATTAACTGGCAAGCATTACACAGTTTAAACTAATAAATACTGTCCGCGTGAAGCTGTAAAGACCACTAGGATCAACAGCAACTATCCATTCGAAAAAAAAAACCAATGAGTTTACATTGAAGTATTATTAGGTACTGGCGTATAGAACAGACACCGCGAACACCATGTATGTCCCAATGAATTGGCACCACGTGGCTTCAATCTTCAATGGATTCGTTCGATTTTGAAAGGAGAACCAGGGCTTAATTTTGAAAATCGAACCTTCCGGGCGGGACACACATTTTGTTCGAGATGTCTGTTCTAGGACATTATACTTCAATGTGTAAACTGAGTTTAGTACCCATAAAAGTGGACATCATTATACACTACCAAAACCCAAGAATAAAAATAAATCTGTCAAATAGGTAGGTATATGGTTATGACGAAATTCCAACCTATTTGTCCATAATGCTGTTTCAGACGAGTACATTAGACCTAGAATACCTAATAGAGATTTTTATCACATGTGATATTATTTTATAGCAGCAGATTTTACGAACCGAACCGAAATTGAAATGGGACCCGGGTATACGCAACTATAAACTGGTTATTTGGTTTTAGACGAAAACAATATACGTCAAAGGAAATTTACGAGGGATTACCTAGAGCTGTATCACATGTCGGCAAACGTAACGACTGTCGAAGCGCCGAGAGTGTGCCTCCGGTCTAACTTCCCGTGGATTTTGGAACCGAATACTAGCTTTGTATGTGACTTACCTATTTGTAACATTTGTATTCCGTTTTAATAATAATGCACTCACATAGAATATAAAAACATATTTAAAGTTTGCAGAAATACAGAATATTTATATTTATATTGTGAAAAATGTATGTTAATAGAATGATGAAGCGAGGGCGATATCCTAGTTATGTTATAATAAAAAAAAATACAATTTTTGCAATCATTTGTAAAACCAAATTTTCATTATTTAGGTACTATGCCAAAACCTAAACGAAAATGTATAATATTATACTTTCAGACATACACATTCGACGTGATACATTTTATAACAGTCATCTATGTGTGCATAATTTCACCGCACATAGCTATTGAATCCGTTAAGTCGGACTGGGAAACAGTGTTTGACATAATCATGAAGGCACTTCTATTGCTTAACATCTATATCCAGCTTACTACCGCTATCGTGGATAAGGTACCTATTAGACATTGAAGTATTATTACTAGAGTATAGAACCGACACCGCGAACACCATGTATGTACCAATGAATTGGCGCCACGTGGCTTCAATCTTCAATGGATTCGTTCGATTTTGAAAGGAGAACCGGGTCTCAATTTTGAAAATCGAACCTCCCGGGCGGGACACATTTTGTTCGAGATGTCTGTTCTATGACATTATACTTCAATGCTATTAGATTAATTTGTAGCTCGCGATAGATCACGTTAAGTATTTATCCGAACAGTGACGTAGAAGTTAGCCAAACTCTGAAGTCCGTTTTAGATTTAATTGTTGGAGAAGTTCATGAACTAGTCTTATGGTATAAATGAATCCTCATACTGAAGTTGTATAATTTGTGCTGCAATGAACAAAAGACAGATAGCGACACATTCTTCAAATCCTAAGCTCTATTGTTTACCTAAAGCAAGTAAAGAAAGCGAAAATTTTTAACTTGAACCGTAAATGTTAGGGTATATCAAAAATAATGATAAATATCGATAAAAAAAATTAAAATTAATTCGCTTAAATTATCCTCGTAAAATGTTTGCCGTTTGTATCAAGACTTATTATCTATTTAATACTATAACAACAATTTTTATGCCTCCAGAGTTTCTAAGTTTCCTCCTTCAAAGTTAATGCTAAAGTTCTTTCGACTTTCAGAACATTCGGAAAGAAACAGTGCGAGAAATAGCTGAAGAGAAAATGGCTTCGTTGGGCTTTTATTTAGATCTAATTTCAGTTTCTCCTATGCATATTTTTACGGATACTTTAGATCCAAATGGAGAGACACTTATAAGCCAATTAATAGTAATGACACCTGTTCTTCAAGTATGGCATATTTGGGACTATTTTAATAAATGGGAAATGAGTTTCCACAGTAATTTAAAGGTAACTTAAAAATACTTAATAAGAAATTTTCTGCAACGAAATCGATATGCTTATTACAATAAAATTATTTTGTATAACATTTTTATGATCGAACTATAAGACAAAGTCAGAGCGGTAAAAAATTTCTGAGTTAAACCACAGAATAAGTTACCTAAATGTTTAGTAGGTCGTGTTAAAGGTTAATTATGCACCGAAAGCGAAAAGGGCTTTCGATTTGTGTTATCTGTATACAATCGGAATTTAGTCTGCCTTACAGTGATACATTAAATCATTATATTGTTTTAGTTCCTGTGCCTTATTAAATTCTCCGTGATATTTATAATAGCTTGCTACTGGTTTGGCTGTCTTTTGTATATTTACGCATGTCCGAGGAAATTATGTCAAGAGGTGAGTCGATGCCAAATATTTTTGAATATCATGATGTTCATGTGTGACCTGATGTTTTATTAAAAGTAGTTTTACGTTCCTCATTGCCATTTATACTTTATGAGTATTGGTATAGTTTGGAGGTGAATACTTATGGGTATGCCCACTGGACATTTAACCCAGAATTTTGCAGTCTACCACTATCATTTAGGGTACAGAATGGTCAATAAAGTAACATAAGTAATTCTCACTATATTAAAAGTCGGCGTTTAAAAATAAAACGGCAAAAAGCGTTCGGTAGTTCTCGTAAGACTACTATTACGTAATGTAAAATGAAAATTGCATAGAAATATAATTTATTGCAATTTGAATACAAAATGGGTACAACCGCGAAGCCAGAGCCGGCTAAGAGATCACTTCATTTTAGACTAGGAATTGTGGAAAAGAATAATTGAAAAAACGCTGCAGAAATACTATTGTAATAGATTTTACGTACACTGATCGCCTGATGGGAAGTAGTCGCTGCAATCAATATACATGAGCATTAAAAGATTACCGAAGCGTTGCTGACCAGGAAAGTATTAAAAACAACTTAGTATTGGCTTTATCAACACTGTTCTATTATTATTCTTGTTCAGCAAAATTAATTGCAAGCAGGATACTACTTGGAATGAATAGTACCTACTTCTTACTGAAACTGCAGAAAACATATTCGCCAGTCATGGATAACCATAACCATAACCGTGTATTTTTTCAAACCGTTGTCAAAACTCAACTTTGCTTTACCACAAAAGAATTCGTCATTCCCTTAAAATTTAAAAACCTTTTAAACAAAGCCAAGTTCCCGTAATCTAGCCTAATCCCATCAGTTACTATTGAGCTAGGTAATAAATTGTGCAGAACTCTTGGATGACCCAGCTGATTTACTGGGAGACGAAGGTTTTTGTCACGAACGATGCTATGCACGAGCGGCCGTCAGTGTCTTCCCTGTCTTTCGGCACTTCGGTATTCACTGGTACTGGCATGTCTGATCTAGCGCCTGGTACTAACGACCTAACGCTGGTAAGTATAACATTTTTACTCTGTTCCATACCTTAGCTACAATTTATGAGTTTTTCAGGCATTTCAAGGTCGTCAGATCATTTTTGGTGAAATTAAAAGTACCGGGGATTTTTAAATTTTAAAATTTACAGTTACTTGTATTACGTATAAACCCTCGTTTAGAACCAAAATTCGTGTATTTACGGTAGGTCCGTGATCTGTTTATTACTTTACAAACAAAGGTATACAGAAAAAATGTCGCTTTCCCAACGGAATAAACAATACAGGGTGAACAGTCATCTGGGACAAACGTAATAAATTTTTTTGGCCTGCGCCCAAGAACAATTTTACTAACTTTACTTCCGCAGCATTAAATTTAATGAAATTATTTACCTTCAAAGTAAATTCAGCTGCGTCGTTTAGTCAAATGTCAATCGGCAGGTCGTCTTCCTCTTTACCCTGGGGGCGTATCTGATCTGTTTCTACGTGGCTAAAGTTTGCTGCCTCTACTTACTTTCCACCCGACGGAAATTGAAATTCAAGGTACGTACTTTGAGACTTCCCTTATCTAGGTTTTATGTATTTTTGCTTTGGAATTTGTGTAAGTTTTTTTATAAACCAGAACTAGAATTATCTGGATTGTGGATTTATCCGGAGACCATCCCGGCCTCAGGGTCATGTCGAAACAAACTAAGTAGCGTGATACAAGTTAAGAATACATTTTGTTACATTGGAGCTGAATGTAATACCACTATAATAAATAAAATTATATAATTTTGGTACTTTATTTACAGGAGTCAATGAGAGAATTATTTTACTTTCTAACTGTGAATCATGTAAGCGGAAAAATAAAAGCTCGAGTGAAAAAGTTCTTTTGCGTCCAATGGTATGTATTTCTCAGATATCAATTTATTACATCTACTTTTAAATCATAAATATTATAATAATATAAAAATATAAAACTATAATATTTTAATTAGTTATTAACCCATTATAGAAGCGAGATGTCAAACTTCCCGTCTAAAGTTTTTTTTCGTTCTTTAGGTATTACAATAAAGCTGTCTCCAATGAAGAACTTTTTAAAGATATGTCTTCTAATATTCAACAGGAAGTTTTATCCATTGAAATGATTGAAACTTTAGTAATGTCTCCACTTTTCCAGGTAATATATAAAAGCTGTTTCTATGCTTTGTGTCCCTGATATGAGTTCCAGTCTATTTATAATTATTAGTGAAATTAAAAGTTCTGTTTGTTTAATTCGTGTTTCGGTCGCAGTTTCGCAGAGCCAGAAATAAATTGGGGTCCCCTCTCCTTTAGCCGACAAAGACTTCCTTTGGAGTCACTGACTGATATCCATGGGTGACGATGACCACTTGTATATCATACGTAGCTATCTGCTCTTTTGTCGGCTATTCACATAAAAACAATAACTAGCATATTGACCATCGATTTACAAAAGAAAGCACTAAATCAACAATATAAAAAATAAACATACACATACATAATATAAATACGTAACACAACACATAACATATGAAAGTTCATAAGCAAGGAAAAAGTTATTGAATTCTAATTTCCATTTCCTGAAGCCGTTAAGAATAGGATCAACGTCCATCTTATCTTTAGTTTGAGAAACTTACTTGAGATTCTGCTAAAATACAAAAAGTTTCTTTGAAATAAAATCCCTTAAAGGATAAAAGGGTTGCTGAAGTTTGAATAAAAAACTCTTTTCATTATTTTATGCAATGTGTTTTGGGAATATGATCTGGAAAACAGCGGTTCCCAAAGAAGTAGTTAAGGAATCGAAGTGGAGTTATTTATGAAGGTAGGGATATTAAGGCAATACATAAAGGGTGAATTTTTCAAGTTGGCGTGAACGACTAACTCCAAAATTATGTGTAATATCGAAAAGTGCTGAAAGAAGTCTCGAGCCAAGCGATAAAAACTAAAACTGCAACATTAGGTTTTTGAATGATCAATATTCCTAGCCTAGAGAATCGAACCCCTTGATTTGAAAATAAGCACAACTTGTATGTATTATTACACCATCGCGTGTGTCATTGGTATGAGAGACACGCGTTTGATATTAAAATCCATTAATTCGAATGTACGGAAGCCAAAAAGAGTTGATCTGAATCAAGTTTTATTCACTGCAGGAATGTAGTAGAGATTTTTTGCAAACTGTAGCCGCCAACACACGGACTATAGTGTTGCCAGATAATGAGATTGTACAACACGCTGCGGATATTGGACGAGATATGTATATTGTACAAAAGGTATGATTTTGCACGTTAGTAACATTATTTACCTTTCTACCAACCTTATACTCGTAATGAGCTAAAAATGTTTTTACGTGTTTCAGTAGAAAATTTGGAAAGCTAGATATGAACCAGATTCACGGCATTTTTCTTCTCATTCTTGCATCGTATTGTCTCTTTTCATCTCAAACTTCTCCCTACTGCTCACAAATGCTAACACGTACCTATATACCGAAATATTTATCTATTAACTTTTTATATATCCTACCTTTTAGGGTCATTGTAACAAATTGAATCAAAACGGTAAAATTGTGGGCACTGTCACGACAGGATGTCATTTTGGAGACTTCGAAATGTTATACGGCTTGCCCAAAGTAAGTGGAACTTTATAACATGCCAACTATATATAACAACCTACCATTTTTAAAAAGGTTTTAAACAAATGTACGCTTTACGAGTAAAAGATAAAGTAATATGCAGAACTATTTCCGAGTGACATTTTTAGTCCGTACATTTTCAGTAACAATTTCATTCCGCGACACAACGGTTTTCCATTTGCGACAGAATAATAGTAAATCATTTTTATGCAATGTAATGTTACCCGTTTGTCATGACGCATAATGCTCATAATACTCTGAAACAATTTCAGGTGTACACAGTAGTGACGTCAACAAATTGCGTGTTACTGCACGTTGAATACAGTGCCCTGGTGCAATGCTGGAGCACGTTCCCCGACATCAGTCATCCCATTAACGCGGTATGATGCATGCATTTAATATGGCCGGCTTGGAATAATGAACGGCGTAATTTACTAGTGATTCATGCCTTCATGGCAAAATATCTGAGCAGAGGAGCGGTAATTAATGTTTTCGTTTATTAGACTCTGGAAGACCCCGAAATCCAGGCGAAGGCGTCGAATTACGACGATGCAAAACCCCTGTCCGGTCGGATCGACGCCAAAACAAACAGAATAGCGGTAAATACCCAATTAATAATTGCCGACGTTTCTCGGAGAAGTCATTACAAGGAATGTTTTGTTTTAGCAAGAAATAAAGGAAAGTTTTGTTGTGCTGAGCGGGCGTGAGGAGAGATCGCAATACTTGCGGGCCTTCGACAAACTTGGAGTCATGAGGTATGTGTCCATAAAATGTGTGATTGGGTGAAAGCCTTTGCTAATATTTTTACTGTCATATGCCATTACGAAATCACGACTTCTTGTATGATAATTTTTTCAGAGCATTTCCAAATTTCATTTTATTATCATTATGATAAGTGAACTCATTTTAATACGCACGTATACATAACATTCTAACGATTTGTCGAATTGAAATATTTTTAGTGATTTAACCTTAATTAAAATTTAACTTAAAAACCGTGTGTGTATACTTATGTACGCACGTAAGAAGTTATACTTACCTCTTACTTATAAGTACCTCTCGCTTGCACCCACGAGATGACTCGGCACGCGCTAGCAATCCAAAACAACTCCAAAGAATGCTGTGCGCCTAGTACAGCCTAGTATCACGCACCTTCATCATGTCGTTTTGTGGCTGTCGTATCGTAAAAATTTTACTCTCATATTTTTTTCCAAACGCCCCACAAGGAGTATAACTTCAATAAAGTAATATACTGATATTTTATCCGAAATAAATACATTACCTACTAACATAATTCTAGATACGTACGATACCTATTCTTGCCTGGAACAATAACACCGCATGGAATATTCCTGAAATTGTGGTGTGCCTTGCGTTTCATCGTCGCCGTGTATTACATACTGGTTGTACCGTATAATATTGCTGTAAGTATTTATTATTTATGTTCAAATACCTTTAGTAATTATGAAGTTGAGTTAGATTAAAATATTATCATACGTATTATTACTCAAACATACAATATCTGTAATTTATGTTTGTACAAGAAACTATTTGTAGGGGTATTCAATGACGTAACGTAAGTTCTCATACCAATGATTTTCCGATAGTTTCGGTTCATTTCTGAGTTGACAACGATCAATAGGTACAGGTTGTTTATGTGTTTATATGCCTGGCGATCTGTACATTAAAATATAAATCCATTTAAAATTTCAAATAGGTACATTTCAAAATAATAAAACACACCTGATTAGAATCGTTATAGCAAGCTGATACAAAACTTAAGTTTTATTTTGAATCTAAAAGGAATAAACTCAAAATCTATTCAAATGTCCTTATAATATTTGGCACAGGCCACAGAGTAACCGCACAGGTGTGCGTGACAGCATAAACCGCTTAGGCTCTCGGTTTTCTTGTAGAACTTAATTTACCCTCGATTTAACCTTAGATATAGGTATAAAAATTTGGTATTTAAATAAAACTGTTTATATAATTCCGACAAAGGTCGTTTTTTCTCCAACGAATTGTAATAAGGAAAATAATAATAATAATAATTGAAGGAAAATAATAATAATAATAATTGTAATGAATTTAAATTTTGAACCGCGATTTAAGTACATAATTAGAAGTGTTTCAAGTTTTTAATTGTGTGTACTAAAATGAACTAAATAATAATAAAAACAGTTGAAAAACCAGACCGGACTTCGCAAAAATTGCGCTCTATGCCAGTGCCGGATTTATATTTTTTATGAGTGTGGGCCAATTTATTTTCGCCGCCCCATGTACCTTTCTAAAATAATAATTTTTCATTCATAGTAAGGAAGGCACTGAATTAGTCACTAAGAAAGTACGTAAAAAAATAAGAATTACAATTTTTACGGCACTTTTTAATAGCAAAATTATCTCTAATAATATTAGAGAGAGAGAGAATATGATAATATCTCTAATGATATTATCATCTAAAATCTGCCGCCCATAGGACGCTGCCGCCCCTAGGCCGCGGCCTATATGGCCTATTGACAATTCCAGGACTGCTCTATGCGTATGCGTTAAAATGTGATGATCCGTTTCTTAATTATTATTATGATACCCAACACGGTACCTTTTATTATAATTTGTTTTACTAAAGATTTTACGTCCTCCATAGATATTTATCATTATTCTTTGTTCTTTGTACGAATTATAGTGAGTATTGTTACAAAGCAATCGACAAAGCTTTAATTTAATTAAAAAAAAGTCCAGAATTACATTATATTGATATACTCGTGTAGAACTCCATTATTACGGATTACATGTTATAATCTCAATATATACAATTACCAACGAAATTGAAGTACTATTACTACGTACCAACGAATAGTTTTCTTTTGTCCTTCCCTGTTTTACGTTCTGCTATTACATCTCCATCTCTATTAATTTTTTTTGACAGCCATTTTTTGATGTTGCCAGTTTTAAAATGAACCTTACTTACACTCGTAAATTCATTATTTTCAGACCAAACAACACAGGCATAGCAATGGCTACAACTGGCTTGACACACTATTGTATATAGATCTGTTAGTCATGAGCTACGTTGCATATTACAATGATCGGTCTCTATTGGTCACCCATCCGCTGCTTACCTTATCGAGATACTTCAAGCATGGGTTTCTGTTGGATTTCATAAGCGTTTTTCCGTTTGAGGAGATGGTACGTTTTCAGATTTCATTTTTATTGTGGTGGTGCCACAGACTTGAAAAAACCAGACGTCAGCTTGTCTTATCGAGAATGACGCCGCTCGCTTACCATGTGTGCGTAATTTTAAGTGCAGTCCGACCAATCCGACGGAGTAATGCCCAATTAAAACCATGGTCAATGTGTGCGTGTGATACTTGTACGAATAGTTGGTTGTTGGTGTTACTATGGGTGCCTCACTGAATTTGTTGTTGACAATCCGTCTGTTCTTTTTTCAAGTCTGTGAGTGGTGCTTAAGATTTTTATAGTTTTCCCATCCAGGGGCAATAGAACTAGCTATCCTATATAGTAAATTTTTAAGACGAGTCCTATATAGTAAACAAACTTATCGGGTCTTTTTGTTTTAATTTGTAATTTATTATTTTCTTTATATTATAGGACTAACTTAAATATTTAACTAAAAATTTTCAAGCAAGCCTGCTTACAAGGAAAAAAACTAATATCTCTGAAATTTTTAATAGCACAATGCTTTAATAAATAAATACCTATATGTAGGTATACAATAATATTTTATTATCAGTTAAGAATAATAAATTATCTAAGCTATTTAAAGACAAAACGAATAAAAGCGCCACATGGGAATTCCTCATGCTTTTTCCGTTCTAAATTATTTGCTTTTTTTGCAGTTTAAAATTGTAAATGACCATTCCGACACAGATCTCTACAGAGTGAACCGGATTTTACTGGTATTTACCCTTACTATTTACTAACTATTAACACTTCACTCAAAGGGTTGAAGAGTATTGAATATTATTTTATGAAAGTTTTTTAAAGGTATATGCATGAAGGTTTTTTATTTAAGTATCAGCCAAATTAGCAAATGGGCCACCTGATGGTAAGTATTCACTCACCGTCACCATCAAAGGCTATTTTTTTTTTAATAATAATAACTTTATTCACCAAAATATTACAGATTATAAACTTTACAAATGTTCAGGTCTTTCTTTTAAGTATTGAGATACCTGTGCCAGAAGGACTCCCTCTTCCTCATCAGTCTTAAAACAATAATATTATTATACAGTACATTAGTGCTGGCCATACTCAATCAAGTATACTTGTCAAGTTTGCAGCGGACTTGAGGCGGCATCCAGTAAACTTGACGGTGTATGGCGAAGGTATGACATGATGATTATTTTATAATGGTACTATTGAATTATTATATTGATGATTTTACCAACTATGTCTAATTTAGAAATTTGTGTAGATACATAATTTTATTAATATGATAATTTTATTGTAATAATGAGATGTAATAATGATGAGATGTAATAATGAAATAACTAACGCATTAGGTTAAGCCTGTTATGTTAGTTGTAAATTATGGAATAAATAAATAAATAAATAAATAAATAAATAAAATCTGTCTAAATAGCAATCTCATGCAAACTGGATGCCGCATCAAGTCACTTGACAAGTATACTTGATCGTGTATGACCAGCTTAACAATGAACACAGAGGTTAAACTAAAATTGCAACCTCTTCTGATTCCAGTGGTTCGCGTAGCTTTATAGTTTCTTAGGTGGCGAGAATTTTAATAACTAATGTTATGTTCTTATTAGGTGACAAGAATCATAAACACATTTAGCTACTGGGAGGGTGATATAATGCAAGTAAACCAAGCAGTTGTGCTTCTCAAGTTCATCCCATTCGCGGTGACCCTCGTCAACTTTGCATCGGCGCTGATCTTCATGAAATCGTGCAAATCCTACACAAGACCTGATTCTTACTTCATTCTGGTGAACTGCACGCGGGTTTTGCTTCTGAACAGTAATAAGTTTGAGGTTAAGTGTAAGTGTGAATTATTTAAAAGCCTATTTTACTTTATGACCACTTGCTAATTTTATCATGTAGATTAAGTTGTTCAACAGGTTTCAGTGAGAAATTTTGATATTATCACGTTTAAAGAATTGGTTTCTCCGCAAGATTTTACACTTTTATGAAAGTACAATATTATATATATAATATATATTATAATATACAATATTTGACACTAATTCGCTTACAGTCGGTCAATTACTATAAGGCTAAAATATTTTACTGTATACTTTATTTACGTTAGTTTATTAGTTCATTGATACAAACTCAAATCCGGATTATTAAATCTGTATGAGCTGCTAACTCAACAATAACAGTTCCTGTCAATCTTTTTTATAGATGCAGTTTCTGAATATGTGCGGACTTTCTACTGGGTTTTTGAAATATTCGTTGGTAAGAAAACATTGATTTCTGTTTCAATCATTGTATGAATATATAATAACATATAGATAATAAAAAAAATATGAAAGACGTATACGAACACGTAAACGAAAAATCTGATATGAGCATCAGGGGACTTTGATACATAGCTTGTATCAAGATATAGGGAGACTGATGGCCAATATTACAGACAGAATATCGTCATAAATGTTGGTATGACACGGTTGGTATAAAACGTAGTGATTAAGTACTCTGTGATGAGCATCTTGCGTGTAGCTGTATAACAAACCTAAAGACTAGATACACAGAAACAGAAACTAAAGAAATATAAAACAGTAAATAAAAACATTACGCTTCAATACCTCTATGCATTTATTGCCGATAGTCACTTCATCCTCTTATAAATTTAATAAATTTAAAGTGTTTTAAATTTGTCGTGAACGTCACATAAAATGCACTCTCGCATCGCTTCGTAATAACCCGGTTGCATACGTAATATTTGTCTCATGAATATAAACCTATAAAACTTTATGCAACGGGTGTAGTAGATCACATGGAGTAATTGACGGTAACTACGGTTGTTACGAGCTATGGTTTTGTGAGGTATTTTTGTATGAATAGCCAACGTACGAGCAGGAAATTCATCCTGACAATAAACTGTTATTCGTGAGTGGTGACCCCGGCGCGTGGAAATAGTAAAAACAAATATATTAAGAACAAATATAGTAAAAACAATAGAACTGCGTTACTGACACTGCCAAATAAGTAATACTTTTATTAATGATGAAAAAAAATGAAGGCTTATAATGAGAGTGATAACAAGCCAGGTTTAAAATTCAAACCACCATGCATCGAATTAAATTGAGTGGTACACAGTGTAGAGACTTCCAACAGGAGATTATAACATAACCCGTACACAACCAATTTTGTATTCTTGTTCAACTGAAATAGTAAATAGCATGGGTTGATTATAATTGCTTTGATTTTTTGCCCCACTTAACATCAATGATAAAATAATAACATGCAAATATCAATAACAATTCAACCACAACTTGGTCACAGTTAAGTTTAGACTTCCTTGTCCTTTCCTCTCTTCTCTTCTCCTTTCGTATTTTTTCCTTTCTTCTCTTATTTCTCATCAGGTTGCGGCTGCACGCCAGTAATAATATCGAACATAGTCAACGTGTGGTTGGGAATGGCGCTTCAAATAGCTGGAGTGCTATACTTCGCATTCATGTTTGGATACGTTGCGTCCACTAGATCGGCCACTGCTCATGCCTTGCTTGATCATAACGTATGTATTTTTAAACAGAAACGTCTTTATTGGTGATAAGAGGTATTGTAATGCGGTATTAAAAACGTCAATAATTGGGCTCAGAATTAGGCAGCCGCAGGATGGCCAAAATGTAGTTAGTCCATAAATCATATTATATAGTTTTCAACATGATGAGTGGTCATTTATAATAATTACACTAACATATATATTATAGAGCAGTGATAGCCTAGCGGTTAGAACATTGGTCTCCCGAACCAAGGGGCCCGAGTTCAAATCCTGGCACGCACCTCTAATTTTCAAATATTATGTGCGTATTAGAAGTTAATTATCACTTGCTTCGGTGAAGGAAAACATCGTGAGGAAACCTGCACACCGGAGAGTTCTCCATAAAGTTCTCGAAGGTGTGTGAAGTCTACCAATCCGCACTTGGCCAGCGTGGTAGACTATGGCCTATACCCCTCACATTGTGAGAGGAGACCCTGAGCCCAGCAGTGGGACAATTATAGGTTGTTGCTTTGCTTTTTTTTATATATTATTAAGTACATAACATATTATTAAGTAATTATTTACAAACACACACAATCATGTTTCTTTGTAGCTCTTTTTGTTACAACTTAGGCAACAACACGGGGTTTGTACCGGCAAATCCTAGGCTGTTCACTTTTAAAGGCAGCTTTTGAAGTGGATTTCAACAGACGGTTCGATACATTATGCATGATTGTGATCTCGCCTCCTCTCCGCGTTATGCGAACCTCTTTAATATCCGCTCCCCTGTACAGCGATATTTATCTTTTATTTATAACATCATAACATCTTTACATTTCATGTGCGTAAATCATTTCTCGTGTTTACGCTGTGTACCGTTGAATTTGAGATTTTATGGTAATCAGTGATTTCAAAAGTCAGAATAGAGCCATCGTTACATTCTACCTCTCTCTCTCTCTCTCTTACGCCATCTCTCTCTCACACTCTTACGAATTAGGTGAAATCAGATCAAGGTTCCCACCGCCATGACTTTTTTAAAGTTTCGTGTCATGTATTTTACCCTTATTATGATTTTAGTCTCTAAAGTCTATAAATCCGTCATAAGACCTGTATGTATTGATATAATGTATGTAAAGAAGACGGATGAGAGACGATTACATATTTGATATTAGGTACAGAGATGATAATGTTGAGGTGAATGTGTGGAGTGACAAGAACGGATAAAGTAAGGTATGATTATATTAGAGGAAGTTTGAAAGTGGGGAAAATGGCAGAAAAGTTGAAAGGGAACCGAATATCGTGGCATGGGCATGTGATGAGGCGATAGGAAATGCATGTGACGAAAAGATTGATGTATATGAATGTGATGGATGGACGAAGGGGACGAGGACGACCAATGAAAAGATGGATGGATTGTGTTACAGATAATATGATCCAAACGTAATAATTTAGTAAAGCTCTTTAGTTCATACAATTCTTCACAACCTACTTATGCATTTTACTAAATTACTAAAAAGTAGTACCTATCCAAACGTGTAAAGTTATAAGCCCCGCCCTTAACAGAAAAGTAGAAAAATTTCTAAATTACTAGTTTACTTGCATACTGCCACTTGCCACAAATTTCTCGCCATCACTAAGTCCGTCCATGTAAAAACCTGTTCATAGGTCTTACAAAAAGAATAAATAAATTTTAACTACTAAATTATCCTTTTACACGTATTAATATACTTAAAATTTTGTTAAAATTTAGTTATCCCCTTAACCAGTTATTAATATATTACAGTCATATAAACCGAACATTTGTTCACATAAGAACAAACTTCTCATGGCCATTGAAGCGTAAAATAATATTTCATGTTGTCAAATAATATTCTACTCACATTATAATTCTCTTTCATAAATATTTTCCTTAGCTTTGGATATTTTTCGGATACCGGTTTACTGATAAAGGAGGATGCTATCAGACAACTGCGTAGTTGTAAGTTTAAAGATCGTGCCAGAAAAATTACTGTTATTGAAGTATTGAATTATAAAGACAGGAGTTATATAAAGGAGAACCCCAATTTTCGGCCTCCAACCATATGTAATCTGTGCTAGAACATCGGACTAGACAAGAGTAAACTATATACCAAAAAATTCGTCTTATTTATAAGATAAACATATTTAAATCTTAGCTTCAGCTGCTCTTGCCAAATGAACAAAATAATGCAAAAAAGTTTTCACAGTATTTACCTCATTACATACGATTTTATAATCGATTGAATCGATTGATAATTATCGATTGATGGAACATAATAATATATTTTATGTATTGTAACGCGGCAACCCCAGCCCGCTCTCACCTACAGCCGCGCGCCGCGTAATAATGATGTATTAGTCTGTGGTAGAGTGTCCCGCCGATCCAAGCGGCAACGCCATCCGCCATCTCCCGCGTAAACTTTTATGTTGAAAAATTGTATTGTGATGCAACACTGTAATATTCTGAGGAACCCAATAAACTGATGTTAAAACTGGCTGCCCAACGAGTAGGCCTCAGAACATTATGTTATTCAGTGAATAAAGTGCGAACGAACAGTGTAAACTGTATACCTACACAACCGGCGACGCAAAAGTTTTCATTCGACCGCCATTACATAGCGCGAAAAGTTTTCGTTTCCATTACCTACAATACAAGGTTGTTGTGTAGTTGTTCGTATCATCACCTACGCGAGAATATACTTCAACAATCATGCCACGAAAACGACAATCCCTACCGAGTGATGAAGATTTCGATTCCGCGGCAGACAATGTTACGATGTCGGCGGACCGTTTTACGAGTCTTCTTACGACGATCCAGCAGTCACAGGCGGAGTTTTGTGAACGACTACTTCGTGAATTTCGTTCCTCGACACCGGCAGCTGCAGAATCCTTCAACTCCACTGCCGCCGTGAACCAGGTTCCGGCCAATTTCTCGCAGTGCACGGCGCGCTTCAACGGCGAGGTCGGCGCCTCCGTCGGAAGTTTCATCGACGCCGTGGAAGTGTACAAATCATGTTTGCAGATAACCGATGACAATGCTGTGAAGGGGATGTCGATGCTGCTAGCGGGGACCGCAGCAGTTTGGTGGCAGGGCATCAAGAAGTCAGTGAAGGATTGGAACGACGCCACAGCGAGACTTCGCGCCGCTTTTGGGGAGCGTCGGCCGCCTTTTAAGGTTTACCAAGACTTATTCAAAATGGAACAAGGTAACAAAAACACTGACTTATTTATTGCCGAAGTTCGTGCCCTTTTGGCGTGCCTACCAGATGGTGATATTTGCGAAAGAGTTGAGTTAGATATGGTGTACGGACTTCTCGACCGACGAATTAGGAAGAGAATAAGTCGCGACAACTTTGATACTTATGACCAATTACTAAGCAAAGCCCGCGCCATAGAAGATTCCCTTAAAGAATCCCATCCTGCCGAAATGAGCCCAGCTGATCCACCGACGATGGCGCGCGCGTCGCACACGACGCGGCCCGCGGCCTTGACGGGTACCAGCGGCGGCGGCGCTGCGGGAAGCAACGCGACCGCCGAACGACCGTCGAACGCATCCGATTCTTCTACGTGTGTTACGACTACGTCGAGACCGAACTCTTTCAGTAATAAGCGTCCCTACTGTATATATTGTAAAGTGTACGGACATTTAAAATCGGGATGTAATAAGTTGAAAAAACGTAACTTTACAAATATTAATAATACCGCAGTGAATAAGACCGAAATTTATTGTTACGGTTGTGGCGAGAGCGGGGTTATTCGGGCGAACTGTCCTAAATGTACCGGGAAGTTTTCCGCGTTAGATTTGTTCGAATTGAATCGTAAGTCAACGTCGAATTCGCGATCGACTGAGGTCCGCGATACTTATAAAACATCGCGATTGGCAGGGTGCCGCTGCACCGGTAAAGATAATACCGTGATTAGTAATATTAGCAATGAGGACTCTGTTAAAGTTATTAACGATGTTAGTAATGAGACCATGTCAACTAATAATAATAAAATTAGTTCATCCAAGGGTAGGGTGACCATGGTTTCGAATAAATTTAATAGGATAAGTAGTGTGACCATGTCTACTAATAATAATAAAATTAGTACATCCACGGGTAGGATGACCATGGTTTCGAACAAAAGTAATGCGTTAAGTAGTGTGACCATGTCTACTAATAATAATAAAATTAGTACATCCATGGGTAGGATGACCATGGTTCCGAACAAAAGTAATGCGTTAAGTAGTGTGGCCATGTTTACTGATAATAATAAAATCAGTACACCCAAGTGTAGGGTGACCATGGTTTCGAATAAATTTGATACTGGTTGTAAAGATTTACTTGCACCAGATTTTAATATTGCAGCATTGCGAACAGACGTTTACGACCTCCCCATGTTTTCATTTGCACATAATACAAGGCAGGTTCAGCAAAGACCAATATTAAGTATTGAGATTCTCGGGATAAAAGGTAATGCACTTATAGATACAGCAGCGAAGAGGTGTATAGCTGGGTACCGCCTATACAGATTACTACAGCAGCATAATCAGGAGTTCGTAAGTGGCACGATGTCGGTGAAATTGGCAGATGGTTCTGTCCAATTACGTGAAGTTGTCACCGTATCCCTGGACGTAAAAATCAAGGATGGTAAGTGTGTTGCGCTTGATTTTGTTATTTTGCCAGATGCCACTAATAACGATACTTTGTTAGGTATTGACTTCCTACTTGCTGCTGGCATGGTGTTAGATTTTGCTTCTTGCACATGGCGTTTCGGTGGTGAATCCACATCTTATCCCATGCTTTTTGAATCACCTACCTCGTCAGCAGCCTATGCGAGCGCGGACATGCTCCGCGATGACGAAGGTACCATGCTGAATCCCGAAGAGCGAACCCAGTTAGCCAACTTCATTTATAATAATGAGGATATTTTCAGTGCAGGGGGAGAGGCAACTCCGTATGCGGTTCATAGAATTGATACTGGGGATAACTTACCAGTATCCGTGCCGCCATACCGGTTGACCCCAGCCAAAAAGGAGTTGATGCGTGCTGAAATCGACAAAATGTTACGCGACGGAGTAATAGAGGAATGTGAGTCAGCATGGACGTCTCCTGCTATACTCGTCCCTAAAAAGAACGGAGGAGTCCGGTTTTGCGTCGATTACCGACGACTCAATTCTATAACAAAAACGGATACTTACCCAATTCCTTTAATAGATGAGCTTGTGCAATCTACCAAGCGTAATAGTTTTATGTCTACTTTAGACTTACGATCATCATACTGGCAGGTAGCTGTCGCGGAAGAAGATCGCGACAAGACGGCTTTTGTTACGCCTTTCGGAACCTATCGCTTCCTCCGAATGCCGTTCGGTCTTAAGAACGCACCGTCAACCTTCCAAAGGTTGATGGATCGGTTTCGATCTGCTGCCAGCTTACAGGATGTAACTATTTTGAGTTACCTAGATGATCTCTTAATTATTTCGGACAGCTGGGAGAAACATCTCGAAGACCTGGATAAGGTATTTAACCGTCTCAGGCAGTTCGGACTGTACGCTAACCGAACCAAATGTTTCTTAGTCCGTCCGAAGGTCACATATCTTGGACATGTCATAACGCCTGATGGCATATGTCCAGATGATGGTAAAGTTGACGCAATAATAAATATGAAAGAGCCCAGGAATCTTAAACATTTAAGATCCTTTTTACAAACGTGTTCTTGGTTTAGGAAATTTATTCCTAACTTTTCTGATATTGCACAACCTTTGACACAGCTTACTCGCAAAAGCGCAAGCTGGAAATGGTCAACTGAGCAAGTATGCGCCTTCAATACTTTAAAAGAAAAGTTGACTACTGCTCCAATACTTATTCAGGCCGATTACTGCAAGCCATTTATACTGCGTACCGACGCCAGTGGTTACGCTCTTGGAGCTGCTCTTCTCCAAGGTGAAGCGAACGATGAGAGACCCATCGAGTACGCCAGCCGCTTACTGTTGCCTGCTGAAAAGAATTATTCCACGACTGAACGAGAGGCTCTCGCGGTAGTATGGGCCGTTGAGAAATTTCGTGGGTACGTTGACGGTCATAAAATAATTGTGAAGACTGACCATCAACCTCTGAGGTGGTTGATGTCGCTCAAGTCACCTAGTGGTCGCCTCGTTCGGTGGGCGATGAAATTACAGGCGTTTGATATAGAGTACAGTTACACTCCTGGTAAAGCAAACACGTTGGCGGACACATTGAGTCGTCCCCAATGTGAGGTCAGTGATGAAGCCTCGTGTGATGTTTGCACCGTCATTATGGACGTCCCTCAGTTGAGCCCCACAGAAATTCGTGCAGCCCAACTTAACGACCCAGAAGTGTGTAAAATTGTTAATGACCTTGAAAATTTAGATCCAATGGTATCCTGTCGTTGGTTGGAGAGAGGTTATGTTATGTCACAAGGTGTACTCTATCGTTTTAATCCAGATTCCGACGCCGAAGAACCACAACTAGTTGTGCCGGTGACTATACGAGAGACAGTCCTTCGTGAATTCCACGATGCTCCAACATCCGGACATCAAGGTGTAGAGCGCACCTTGCATCGTATTAGGCAACGCTATTATTTTACAGGGATGCGTAGCTATGTTGAAGCATATCTTAAAGATTGTACAGATTGCCAACGATACAAGATATCGAATCAGAAGCCTGCAGGACTCCTTCAAACCCCTATTTTAAATCAACGAGGTGAGGTCCTCGCTGTCGATCTATTTGGTCCACTCCCGGAAGGGGAGCAGGGGGAGAAGTGGGTGTTACTTATTGAAGATACGGCAACAAGGTGGGTGGAGTTGTTTGCACTCAAGGAAGCTACTGCAGAAATATGTGCACCGATACTCATTGAGGAGTATTTTCTACGATATGGGTTCCCGCGACGTGTCATATCAGATAATGGCGTACAATTCGTCTCCGCTGTAATGCAACAGTGTATGTTCTTACTAGGGATTAAACAATCTCTGATTCCGTTGTATCATCCGGAAGCGAATCCGGCGGAACGTAAGAACAGAGATATGAAGACACAACTTTCCATGTTAGTGAAGAATGAACATAGGTCTTGGCCTAAGTTTCTGTCTCATGTACGCTTCGCCATGAATGGTGCTCGTTGTCTTACTACCGGTTGCACACCGGCGTACATGACCTTTGCACGCGAAATGCGTACCCCATTTGATGCTCAACATGATTTGCGTGCAGTTCTGAATAAAGACAACTTTGTGCCGCAAGCCACGCCGTATTTAGCTCGTTTTATTGATTCCCTGCAAGAGATTAGAGAGCGTGTCGAGAAGAGTCAGGATTTTAGAAAAGATGTTGCTGATAAAGTCCGCAAAGAAGCTCCTGCTTTTACGGTAGGGAATTTAGTTCTTGTAAAAACTCACGCGCTTAGTAATGCTTCTAAAGGTATAACTCATAAATTCATGCCTAAGCGCGACGGTCCGTATCGTATTTCTAAAGTTGTAAGTCCTACAAGTTATGTTATATCTGATTTGCGTTCAAACCAAAATCTAGGTAAATTCCATAGTTCTGAGCTAGCCTTGTTTGTTAACCGCAATGAGAAGGTCTCACTGCCAGTGCAGCCCCGTCGTAACCGGGGACGACCTAGGAATCGTAACGTGACTTCAGTTGATCGTGAAGCCAAGTCACAAACGGGACGTACTTGTGACTTGGAGGGGGAGGATGTAACGCGGCAACCCCAGCCCGCTCTCACCTACAGCCGCGCGCCGCGTAATAATGATGTATTAGTCTGTGGTAGAGTGTCCCGCCGATCCAAGCGGCAACGCCATCCGCCATCTCCCGCGTAAACTTTTATGTTGAAAAATTGTATTGTGATGCAACACTGTAATATTCTGAGGAACCCAATAAACTGATGTTAAAGTATTATTTATTGATTATAATTATAATATTAATTTAATTTTAACATATTTTCGTATTCCATATAAATCAAAACTATGTAATATATTATAATTATCATTCAATCGTTACGCTAATTTTATTAAATTACATTTCGAATATTTTGACATCGATTAATCGATTGACAACAAAGATGATGTAATCCCTAATAATGTCATTTTGGTAACCATAGTATTTATAAATAACACCACTGTATTGTCATATTTGTCATCGATCTTTCATCTTTCTACGCGTATTCTTGTATATTTTTACTATCAAATATTTTCAGCGTATTTGGAGTCCTATTTACTTGAAAGTCATCGACACGCACACAGTGATTTTAATTTTCTATTGTATTAGCTTTCGTACTTGTGTTTTGGTGAATGTGTTTCGCAGTTTCGCTACAATTTCTTGCAAACCAATACTATATGAATATGGACTCCTTAATCGCCTGTTTTGTGACTGACAAAGGTTCAGAATAAGTCCTGAACACTGGATAATGTACCCTATACATCTTTAGAAGATCAGGAGGTTGCTGTGGCCATACTTACAATGAGTATATTATGGTATCTTGATTGGGCAAGGTACCAACGAAATATAGCGCCTCCTACACAATTAGACGAAATATTAATATATTATAATGATAACTAATAAAATCTCTTGAAATATGCAATAGCTTTTATTAAACAACCTTTTTATGACATTCGTTTTGGGTGAAAACCATTTAAGTAGTAGATAGTATAATAGTCACCCGCCAACTTAGTTTTAGCCATTAAACTCGTAGTTTAAGTGTATGTATTTTTGAGAAACTTTTATTTTTATTACGTTTGTAATGATTACTCGTAGGTATTTCGTTTATAGTAAGTGTAACATACATATTAAATAGCACTGTGACACGAGTATGACATAATCATAACCTATAATTCAGGTGATTCATTCTAGGATTTCCTTAGTTGGCCATTGCGGACAGGCGTGAAAATTGGAGAAATTAAACCTTTTGCAATGATCTAATCGACAGCCAATTTCCAGTCTTGTCTACCTAGGCCTGAGTTTCTATGGAAGCTGGGGTTCTCCTTTACATTTAGATAAATTGTTAAGTAAAAGGTTCTTTCTCTCTTTTTCTTTCTTGGTCGGCAACGCATCGGTGATGCCTTTGTTTTTTTTTTGATGCCATGGGAGATGTGATGGGGATTTTTTGTGATGCCATGGGAGATGGTGGCCATTTACCATCAGGTAACGGTTGACGATCCGTCAACTCGATTGTCGTACTTACATAAAAATATAAAACAATCTATACAAATAAATAAAATTGGAGTGTCTGTTTGTAATATTAAAATAACCGCTTTTTACTAAGTGTTTTTGTTAAATACCACGCGGACGAAGTCGCGGATAACAGCTAGTACCAACGTTTCAGGAATCTCTTTATATCCTTCCAAAACGGGGAATTAATATGAAAATATAATAAATAAAATGTCTTCTTTCTATCTTTAGCACAATCATATCCATTATCATACTTAATCCTTTTCACATAACTTCAGTAACTTAGTCGCTAACTTTACGCGACGAGAGATACTAATTAGAAGTTATACACATTGCGTGTTACGTTTTTGCTCGAGGCTAAAAATACATTACGGTGACCAAAGTTTCGTCATTAAAACCTTGCGACAGCACTACAGTCATAGTAAATACTTTTAATGAGCTCAATCCGACAATTTTCAGGAAAAAACAAAGGATCTCGCCAATTTTCTCTATCAAGAGAACGTGGACCCTGTTCTTGCAGTGAAAACTCTGAAATATTTCGAATACGTGTGGAAAAGAACCAACGGGAGTAATCCGCAAGTTAGCATGATTTTTTATGACTTGTTAGTTGTAATTTTAGCTTCTCAAGCTTAAGCTTGATATAAAAGTTTGCTGGAAATCCATTGCAGAAATATCATATGAGAAGTTCAAAATTTTTTATGTATGTAAAGCATTGAATTATAATGTCATAGAACAGACATCTCGAACAAAATGTGAGTCCCGCCCGGGAGGTTCGGTTTTCAAAATTGAGTTCCCGTTCTCCTTTCAAAATCGAACGAATCCATTGAAGATTGAAGCCACGTGGCGCCAATACATTGGGACATACATGGTGTTCGGGGTGTCTGTTCTATACGCTAGTAATAGTACTTCAATGATGTAAAGTTATAAAACGGATTCATCCATCCTTGAGTTCAAGCCGAACCTCCATTGCTGCATCTGATGAACACTGAACAAAGCAATGGTGAAGAGTTCATTTGTTTGCAGGCCACTGGACTCGATACTTCCAAATTAATCCAGATTGTCTTGCATGATACTAGGATTTGGACCTTTGACTTTGGCTTCAACCCATTATTGGCCCACTACTGGGCACAGATCTCTCCTCTTAATAAGGACGCCTAGAGCGGAGTATCACCACGGTCGGAAGTTTTCAAACCACCCGAGTGCCTCCGACATGGCTTAACGACTGTTATCTTATGATAACAACCGGGACCGACTTTACGTGCTTTACGTGCCCTCCGAAGCACGGAAACGCTCAAGATTTTTTTGCCACTAGCGGTCACCCATCCAACTACCGACCGCGCCCGCTGTTGCTTAAGGCGCGGGCCACACAGAAAAGACGTAAGACGAAGACGGGGCTCGGACCCGTCGCAGACAGGGCGCCGTTAAAACATATAGAAAAGACAAGGAACGGGCGTGACGGTCGGTGCACACTGGGCTTTTCCCGGCCACAGAGTACTTAATCACTACGTTTTAAGAGACCTGCTCTCCGCGTCCTTTCCGCTCCCCCGCTGGCGCCTAAGCAGGCCCGCGTCCTGTCCTTTCTGTATGTTTTCCAATAGGGCGCCGGACGAGAAAGCGTCGTGTCGGCGTCCCGTCTTTTCTGTATGTTTTACGTCGCGACGGCTGCATACATTTTGTATGAAAGTAGATTAAACGGGCGCCGCGACTGCGACGGGTCCGTGTCTTGCGTCTTTTCTGTGTGGCCCGCGCCTAACTTTGTCGATCACTTAGGCGCCGGCCACACAGAACAGACGCAAGACACGGACCCGTCGCAGTCGCGGTCGCTCGCATACAAAAACGACCGGCGTCCCGTCTTTTCTGTATGTTTTACGTCGCGACGGCTGCATACATTTTGTATGAAAGTAGATTAAACGGGCGCCGCGACTGCGACGGGTCCGTGTCTTGCGTCTTTTCTGTGTGGCCGGCGCCTTAGGATCTACGCAAGCCGCTGGGCTATGAGCACTCCTTACCTTTAAGTACTAAAAACTAAAGTTAAAAGACATTATGTTACTAGGCAAGTATTATTTGTAGGTCAAACAAAAATAAAAATGCTTTTCACCACTCTCTATGAATTAAAATTATGGTCACCCATTTAACAAAGATATAAAAGACTAGGAGCGCGATTAAATTTCCTTTAATCCGACACATTACAGTCCACAAAGTGTTATAATTCCCTTTTATGGGGGATATAAATTGTGCCGCTAGAATTTAATTTATGAGGCTGGAAAGAATTTGCTTTTTAAAGTGATCCTCGATGTTATACAGGACATTACAGGATAAATGAAACTCTTCATTTGATGAAACACCCGTTGGCCTAGTTATATACTATAGAAACAAATCTCTCACCATGAGGTCTGCTTAGCTAATTCGCTTCTTGCTTGTAGAACCGCAGAACGACTCATCATGTTCCGGCTGGGAGCTTGAGAGCAAATACTATTCTTTCTTTTTTGGCCAACAATACTTCGGTGATGTCTTTGGGTGATGACTACCACTTATCAAATGAATCGTTTGTAGGCTAATCACATAAAAATGCATTCACTTCAGATATAAGTATCATAGGCTACAAAACAATCCATCAGTAATGGAAAAGGTCTAAAATTTTCCACTTTTACTAAGGTGGAAGATTAACACCTTACCAAATTACCGTAATATTGTAACTCACTTTGTTCCTTCGCCTTTGACTTTGAAAGAAAAGTCGGCTCCTTGAACCATTCTGCTATTTCGGCAGTGCTATAATATGTTACAAAATAATATTATTATATTATACCTTAACGATATAATGCGCATAGTATATAATTTCTTTTCCAAGGACTCTTTGATCGGAAACGACACAACCCATACGATTCACAATGATAATGTAACTAAACGTGTATGATATAGGTAACCGTTAAGTGTCTTTTCACACGTGCTACAGCGACGCAATAATAATATATAGACGTTGGCAGCAGCTTCATGTGAAAATGGTGAAAATGCATAGTTTCACACGCTCGACAAATGTACGACGTCGTAGCGAGGATTCGGCTACACTATTGTTAATTTGTTACTTCGTGTTCGTATTTTTTTGGTTGCAACAACGCTGCGATATTTTATCGTATCGCTGTCATATCACTACCACACTTAAGCTCTAAGATTGGCTATTATGGATAAACAAAATCGCTATTTCCTTGACAATAACAAACTCATTATTGTTTTGTAATGCAGCAAATTTGTCGCGGGTTAAATTCTGCGTTGATGGAAGACACGTTGGTGTTTATGTATGAGAAGGCGCTCCGGGAAGTGCCCCTCTTCGGGAAGGTGGAGCGATCCTTCATCAGGGTCATTACACAGCACCTTGATGAGATGTATTTCCTTAAAGGCGACACGGTGATACAAAGCAAGGACGTGCAGACAAATGTGTATATAATTTATAGAGGAAAGGTAAATGACTCTCATCACTCCTACAAGATTCTGTCACGTACAGTGGTAACAGATGGCTAGAAATTTCCTGACAATATGTACAGAATTTTAACACTTCAAGCGTACCTAATAGGTTCTCTATTTTATATTTATTTAATATAGTATTATATTATTTTATATTTATTATTATATATATATTATTATATTATTTTATATTTATTTAATACTTTGTAAATCGTATGACTAAGCTTTTGCTTTGATGCAAACTCATTTCAAAAATCATTTCTGTGCCAATTTTTTCTATAAAGAAGTAACAAAGAGAAAACATAATGTAAGATGTTTTAAACAGTTAATAATAAATAAGTTTAATTAATTATATGTTGCCTTTCAGGTAGATGTATTAAGTTCGTATAACGAAATGATTACATGTATGGGACCCGGCGGTATGTTCGGTAACTTTACAGGGGTTAGTAACTTACATAATATGTAAGTTAAACATCTCAATTACACAATTATATATTATATACACAATTACAATTATATATTATATAATTGTGTAATTGAGATGTTTCTCATATTTTAACAATTATATGGAAGTTAAGGTAAAAAGAAACAATTAAATCAAATTCTTTCACGTATAAAATAATTTTAGGAATTAAAAAGATATGGGACTTCATGTTACGCTTTCAATAATAATTTGAGACGTCACAACACCTATCCCATGTTTTGATATTTATTTTAATTTTACTACGTGAAATATAGCATCATAAATATCTTGTATATAATAATTTTCATACCTAAAAACAACAAACTTCTCAATTAGGTAATGTAATATAGTCAAATTTCAAAGTTCCGAACGAACTTTTGTAAACTCGCAGTAACATCTTACTAATACCTATTATGTATAAATGGGATAGTTTGTGAGGGTGAATGGATTTGTGATTTGTGAAATTTAGCACACAAATAGACCATGGTCTCGAATAAGATAATAAATATCATATTAGTGGGCAAAACCGCGGGCGGAGCGCTAGTAAAAAATATGGACATGATGTGCAAAGAACCCGCTTTTCGAAACTTCGAACTATTTTTAGCAACCTGTTTCTTGTTCGCAAGTATCAATATACGCAAGCAGGAGCCTAGATGTACTAGTGTTGCCATGTCAAACTTTCATGAACTTAGTTAAGTTCTATCCGAAAATACAAGAACCTCTCTACAAGGCTTTTGAGATTTCCAAAGATTACATACTGCCGATTTCAATGGAAACAATGAGTGATGATGAATCTTCAGGTATTATATACATTTATTTTTATTCTAAAATATCTTTGAGGTTACCCTATAGAACGCCCTGAACAAGAAAAAGGTGTACAAGAATAAAAGTCTTTTAAGTAGGGGTTTTATTCTTTACATTTTATACAATAAGCAGCTTATCTTTACCAATGTTTATGTTTGAACCAATTACTATTTAGTTTATTGGAAACAAATTGCATGCTAACTTGTTAATTGCATTAAAAGTAAATTTGTATCACTCTCGAGAATAATTTCGGGTACTACTTAATATACTTTTTCTTACAGAAGATTCTGATCTAGATATTCTATCACAGGATTCTACTTTTGAGTCTAGAAGTGGCTCAGTTAGATACGAAATACCAGGTAAATTAATACTCATACCATTAATTACAGTAATTAGTCGACAAAAGAATAGATGAGCCACTTGTTATGTTCGTTGCCAATGGACACCGGTAACATGCATTGCCGACCGAATAAAAAGCGGAGGGGACCTACGTTATTATTACTAAATCTTCGACACAGCGATCGAAACACGTCCAAAACATTTCACGCCCGATTTTAGAAGAAAGAACGTTAACCATTCAGGTAAAAACCGGGCAAGTGCGTGTCAGGCCACATGCAATGTAGGGTTCCGAAGTAGTAAGTTTATCAACTATTACTCACTTACTACTTTTGCTAACATAGCCGTGATAGTTTTCCTAGTAAATTCATCATTATAACCTATTTTTGAGAATTTTTTCACTTGTCCAACTCCAACCCTTTAGTGAACAGGGGGGGGATACTTAACTCTAACCAAAACTAGCACTTTAAAACCAAATATTTCGCAAATGGCCCCTAATTCCAAAAACGGTCTAATAAGACCCACAATATTTTTGGAAGACCTTTTCAACGATACCCCACACTATAGGTTACGCGACGAATAAAAAATTCATCCTCACATCACGGTACCTGTAGGATGGGGGGTACCCTGAAAAAAACTTTTTCAATATTTTATTCCATGATTCTGGAGTTTTATTAGATATGTCTATCCATGCCAAATTACAGCTTTCTAGCACTAAGGGTCTCGGCGAATTGCTTCGGACAGACGGACGGACGGACGGATATACGAAGCTCTAAGGGTTCTGATTTTACTTCGGAACCCTAAAAATAAGCGGACACTGTTGGGTCTAAACTGAGCTCTAGCGACCTCCAACAGGAAGTAGGTACCTGGATTGTAGCTTCGTCCGTTACTCAGCAGAACACAAGCGGAGGAAATTGGCTTGAACTCAACCACGAATAAAATTCTTATCATTTTAAAACCCTGCCTTGTCTCTGTTTTCCTTTGTTCAACACTTTTTTATCCACTTAGGGCAAGTCTCCGTGCGTAGTTCTCAATCGAACATAAGTTCTGCCAAATCTTCGGCCAGTGTGATGACGTATCAAAGCATGACGATAGCAAATTTGTTTCGTCCTGGCTCGCGGGTTTATCAGGTAAACTCCTACTACTCAATTCTACTTTGTCTACACCAAATTGAAATAAACTTTATATTATCAGGACTATGATATCCATTGCGGTCCCAAATCTAGAGAAATATTTTCTGCATAGTCTTATTGAAATTTTTTACGCCTTGAGTACGCAAACGAGCAAACGAGCTGATGGTAAGTGATCATCCCCGCCCATGGACATTAATAACACCGGGGGCGTCACCACTACGTTACCAGCCTCGAAGAAAACAATAGATCGTCTTCTTGAAGGACCCCATGTCATATTTTGAAGGGAACACTTATGCAGAAAGTTCGTTCCACAGTTTACATGTGCGAGGTAGAAAACTACGCGAGAATCGAACTATGGACGAACGCCAGGTATTCAGGTGGTGTTGATGGAACCTGTTACACCGTGATGTGCGGTGACGAAAATTAACCGTAGGGTTTAAACTAAACAGTTCTTCAGAACTTTCCCCATTATACAGACAGTAGAATACTCAGAGAGAGCTTACTTCTCTCCTTAATTCAAGCGACTCTAGTCCATCTGTAAGCTTGGGATCGTTGCCAAGACGAACGCGACGGCTTGCCATTGTATTCAGTTGAACGGATCCACATGGCCAGCTGGGGCTCCGGCCCAAAAGTGCTCCCATCAGTACTCCATGTGCGGCCGATACTTAATTGATAGTACATACTCGTAGTAATTCCAGGGCAGAAATTTTAAACATTTACCCTGGAATAAAAAAAATCTGCCATGGAACTGTTTGCTCAGGTGGCAGACTCATATTATACCACATTGACATTACTATTAATATTCCAGGGTTTTGGTTATTTCACATGTTTCATGGCCACGACAAGTTACGCGTTGACGCTCTACGAAATGGTGACCTTGAACGATTGCTTCATCCTTTTCTGGTTCCAGTCTTTCCTAGACATCTTCTTTTACCTTAAAACTTATCAATCGATGCATCAGGTATATTAATTATCCATATGCCTATATTTAACCAAATTAATTAAGTTATCACCGGCATTATCATCTTTCCATGAAGACTAGCTTTCTAATTACTGTTTTCTTTTAATGTAACTAGTTGACGAACAAGCTCAAAGCTGACGATCCACCTGATTATTTTATTTGATTTTCATTTCACTTATTACTAGATTATCTGCATACCAGATCGTTTGTTTACTACTCTAAATTTTATTGATATACTACAATAGAAAAGTTTATTGTTCAAAATAATGGAGAGAAAATGTTTTATATGTTCAAACATTTGTTATAGGGGTACATCAACAGGCACGGTGAGCTTATAATGGCTCCCGCAAAGTGTCGCCGCAGATATTTTAAGCACAGATTATGGTTTTATACGGACTTATTCGTTGGTATTCCACTGGAACTATTCGGATTTTGTTTTTCGTAAGCATTTTCGTGACTATCGGTGGATAAGCCGATTAGGTGCCTTAGAACTTTAGTGAATGAATTATGGTTTATACGTATTAAGTTTCTTTTGTGTTTAAATTCTCACCTGATAACATGTTTGCAGGAACCCCCAAACAGCTATTCATTACTTACGAGCAACCAAGTTGCTCAGACTTAAGTATTTGTTAGAGTTCTACCGAAAAACATCTGCGGAACTAACAAACAATTTAACAATACTACAGGTTAGTTCACTTCGTTTAATTTTATAACTAGGGAGTCCTAGTAGTAACAAGAGACTAATTCGTTTTTACACGAATCAGAGTTTATTAAAGTACCTTTCCTAATTTTAAGCAGATAATATTAATAAGCATAAGAAGATAATTACACAAACTAAGTATTAACTTCTACCAATCCGCCAAATCGAGGCTTGGTGGAATACCATCTAATCTATGCCTACTCAATTTCTTTGAGAGACCACTGGATCTCTCAGAGTTGATTTCATCAAAATTTTTACTTATCAATAAATAATAATATTCTTATTTTTCATTGTTAAAATTATTTAATGTTGTTTTTGATTTGCTAGAGATTTTACATCGTTTTCTCCGCTTTCATAACGTACCTTTTCGATATGGTGCCCCGGTAGTATCTATTAGCACAGAAGACATAATAGTTCATTTATTAAATATACTGACAAGTAGGTCTATATGAAATAAATAATTTGAGTTTAATTGTAACAACATAATCCTTGCTGAATCTTCTTAAGAGGAGATACTTGAACCCAATATTGGGCCATTAATGGGCTGAAGCCAATCCAATCCTGACTGTATAAGCTACGTGGTAATTCAGTGGTTTGGTAATTGAAGATACATTTTCTGACGAATGTTTCAGACTGCAATGACTGTGTTCGTGGTGGTTCTTTTCATTCATACATTTACTTGCGTTTGGCTTTTGACGCTGATTGCCATCTCCCCGTTCAGCATCATACGGACACTGAAAATGCACCTTATAGATGAGTACGTAAATCTCATTTTCTTTTGAATACAAGTGGTATTTGCACTATACCATTGACCAGGAAAATTCAATAAAAAACTAGATAAAACATAACAAACTCCAAAATTAGGGATAATTCAAAAACCAATCGTCAGATCTCACTTAAATTTAAATGTTGGTCCCATGACAAGCACCAGCTTTCGAATATAAAAAGAATCATCAAAATCAGGTACATACAGTAAAAAGTTAAGGCAACTCACAAAAATGCAATCGAATTGAAAACTTCCTCCTTTTTTGACGTCGGTTAAAAATCATTATTTTCGCTTTTACAACTCGAAAGAAATTGGCAGGTAAGTATAATTGCGGTTTTAAAATGTATCACTCAAAATTACAAAATACAAAATTACACAATAACTTTTGTGATGATTGGGTGATGTGTAAACTGCAAGTTTTATTTATTCCAATGACTTACTCCATTGATATGACAGTTCAATATGTTAATGTACATAAAAGCACTTTGATCGCCTCTCATTATCAAACATCAAAGTTATCAGTAAGTAGCTTTGCGAAACAATGAACTAATTAACTTGACGGATAAGACTAAATCCCCACTATATTGCCAATCAAGATTCGTTCTCGTTTGAGTTAATGAGTTAGTTTTGCCAAAAACCGATAGCGGTTCACTAAAAAGCGTATCAATAATATCTATACTAAGTATTATCTTTTACATATTTAGCAAATTTAGCAATCGATGTTTCTATTCTCCCAAAGCCCGGCTGGCAGAGGAATCTTCTTCTTCTAGTCCACCTTTTGTACCATTTTTTAACGTATGATAAAGTTTTAAATAAATAAATATCTATATTGAACTATCGATCGGCCACACCACAATGAGTGTAGAGTCACCATCCTTCAGAGTCAAATTCGGCTACTCATTGAAAATTTGGCACTATAGTATGTCTAATCAGTCTAATAATTACCAGGGACACTCCCCAGCGCCGTTGGGACTACACCACCTCCTTCTATGTAGTGGTATCAGTGCTCACGGCGACTGGAGGCGATGAGTTTGTAGTCGACGAGGTATTCTCCATGGCCATAATGGCAATTTGCCTCGTCTGCGGCAAAATGCTCGCGGCTATAGTAGTCGCTACATCTATACAAGTGGCCTATTCGACCAAATATGCTTTGACTACTTACGAAACAGCTACGAAGAAGCTCATCGATGTACTCAAAAATCAGGGATTGTCCAGTAAGTACTTTTTATAAGATATAAATAGTACGACAAACAGGTGAGCCATCGAGATGAAATTAACCGATTCGTTGCTGATGGCACTACAGGCGTGTCATCAATTTTTTTTTACTTGTGGCTTATGATTATCGTTAGGCATGTCATTTTTTCATCGATTGTAACACCCTCAAATTAAGTTTTAGAAGGGTCTATCTAGGAGTAGAACAAAATTATCAAGATTTTCTACGTAGACCAAGCCTGTTATCTTAGTCATAGAAAATTTGTTCAAAGCCATGGCGAAAAATTTTCGAAAATGGGCACCGCAACGAATCGATTAAGTGGCATGGAACCTGGCAAATTCCAGCAGGACTGTGACAAGCACGTCCCAAAGAAGTGGTCCTAACCACCGCTGTCGTAAGCAAAAACTGTTGACGGTGCCGCAATCCCCCACTAACTTGTTCCTCGCGTTCTCTACACTCTAAAGCTAAACATTCTCCTGGACACATTTTGTTTCATGTTTTGCGAATGAATAGTCTATTATTGTCATCAAATATGAGATTCTGTGAGAGCGATGGATAATCGAGTTATCTTTAACGAATTTTGTTGATGTATCTCTTACTAAATTAAAATCATTAAATAAATACAAGACAGTGTCCTAGGTTCAGTAAACTTTCGCTTAGAGACCACCTCGGTATCATTTAGTGGTGTGCGCCTGACTTTCTTGAAATAGGTAAGTATACCTAATACCTAACAACTTCAACGGAAGGAACAGTAAATAACACAAATCACATTTAACTTTAAGATTACCAGTTGGAGAAGTTCTGGAAGTACGTGCAAGACCTGTGGGTCACGGAGCGAGGCCGACAGGTACATCGATTACAAGTTTTATACTATAATAAAGTAACACAGTTCTTATAATTTTCTGAATAATATATTAACAGACTTCACTTTTTTTAACTACATTTACAGTTTCTGTAACTTATCTTCTGTTGAGAAGTGGTCATGCTAAAGCGGTAAAGTAATGAGTATCGACAGATTTTTCGTGGTTAGAGTTGATTAAACTGGAAGGGCCTGCAGCCATAGCCCTTTCCGTTGCAACACATCAGTGATATATTATTACTGGTGTCTACGATAACAAATCGCATGGCTCTTCACTCATTTGTTGGCTATCTATACTAATATTATAAAGAGGAAAGATTTGATTGTTTATTTGCACTGAATAGGTTCCGAAACTACCGAACCGATTTGAAAAATTCTTTCATTGTTGGGAAGCTACACTATCCCCGGGTGACATAGGCTATGTATTTTTTTACTATTTTTCCCGTAGCAAAGCGAGGGCGGTTTCCTAGTATATTATAAAATACATTACATATAGTATATGCCATTAGGCATTAAGTTTGCCCTTTGTTTCTTCTTTTTAAGAGGTGACATAAACATGTAAATAAATAATAAATATAGACCCATCTGTTTAAGTATCAGTTATAACTTTTAGTTGCCAGCGCTTCTCCGAAAAACACCATATGTGCTCCGCTGTGACCTGATGTCTTCGATGTTCGGTCATCATTTAAGGAATTGCTTCTTATTCGCCGACACCGGTGAACCATTTCTCCGACAGTTGACTGTACTTCTGGATCACACAATATTCTTTCCAGGTAATTTTGACCCCAACCTAACCTAATTTATTGTATCACGGGTACACTCTGTTTGGCATAACACTATCGTGATGGCCACTGTAATAATTCAGTTAGTTACTCATGAGAAAAGTTGAGGTTATACTCCATCCAAGTTAGGAATTTCACATACCTTTGAGAACATAAGTTTACAGATTTGCTCGCGATATTTCTCGCTACACGAAGCTAATTCGCACTGCTACATAGAACTGATCGATGCAGAGAATCAGTAAACAACTAGAATATCACCGCTTGTTAAAATACAAAAGTTATAAGCCTTTTCAAAATTACAGCTTTCTAACACTCGGCGCTTTGCTTCGGACATATGGACGGACGGACGGACGGACAGACGGACAGACGGACAGACGGACAGACGGACGGACGGACGGACGGACAGACGGACGGACGGACGGATATGACGAAACTATAAGGGTTCCGATTTTTCTTCGGAGCCCTAAAAATATTAACTTTATTGATAAATGTGAAAGTTTATATGTTTGTTACTCTCTCACGCAAAAACTACTGAACGGGTTTTCATGAAATTTTGCACGAAACTAGACCATGATCTGGAATAATATATAAGGAACTTATTATCCCGAAAAACGCGAGCGAAACCGCGAGCAGAGTACTAGTCTTGGGTGTACTTCCTTTTAGCCCATACCTTCGATTGATCTGATTTTTGGTATACCTATGTATTTCAATGCGCTGAAAATCGGGAATATCGGGATACCCCCGATTGATCAGAATTTTGGGCTAAAAAGAAGTTAATCTCTAGTCTTAACTAAAGTTTTCTTCAGGAAACTACATAGTGGTAGCAGGGGACAGTGAGGCTCGCATGCACTGGGTGGCGCTGGGTACTGTGTCAGTGGTATCAGTACGGTCTGATCTCACAGAGATAACTCACGAACTGCTCGGGCCTGGTGACGTGTTTGGCATTCTACAAGGACTGAACAGAGGCGTTCAACACTGCTTCTCTTATAAAGCGGAAACTAAGGTACACTAGTATAATATGAGGCTATGAGTAGTAGATATAGGTTATTCCCGTTGAGTCTGACCCCATGTGTCACAATCACTATGTGAATTTGTGACACAATAGTATGGATAGCCTCAGGATCATCATTTCATAACATAACTACTCCGCTTTTGAACTGAGCTATTCAGGGCCTTGTACATTCCTAGAATTCCTAGATATAAAATATTCTTAATAAAATTTCTCCAGTAATAAAATTGGATGATATATTATAATGCTTTATATTTATTTTCAACATTAACTAATAAACAAAAGTCAATACAGTGGACCCCCGGTAATCCGGCCCCTGTCTAATCCGGCACCCCCTGTAATCCGACATGGTCTAATTATTTATTATTGAATATTTTTTTGACAATCTACGCTAATGCATGATTGAACAAGTTATAACTTGTAGGTACGCATCACCACTATTGTGCTCGACACGTAGGGTATTGTTTTGATTCTGATTGCTTAGTTTGAATTTGACTAATTACGTCACTTTAATGACGTTAATTTTATAATAAAACTATTGTGTTGTTTAATTTACTAAATTGGACATACTTATTGAAGTATGATTTGTACTTCAGAGTACAATATAACATATAGAATCTTATCATTGGATCTGTAATTTGTCGGATTACAAGGTACTCTTTTGTAAAAAATTCCGGACTATAGGGGGGTCTTAGGCAGTACTCTATAATCCGACAAATTCGATAGTCCGACACTGCCCTGCAAAATGTTTGTCGGATTACCGGGGGTCCACTGTACTCAGAATTTGATTATTATTAAAAAATCTGATGCTCTATTATTATAGAAAGGAAACTGTTATAATAAGATCTTGATATTGTACCTGATTCCTTTCTATAATAATAGAGCATCAGATTTTTAAATAATATTATTGTTAGTATAGACGTCTTTTTATTGTATCAATAGAAAGGGATAGAACAGATTTTTCTGACTCTTTGTGGAATTGGAAACGCCAAAGTTTTAGATATTATAATATTTCATGGTTTACTTTGACATTACTCTCAATGTAATATTTTTTATTGTATCATAAACAAATGCCTAAATCATAATGTATTTTTGATTAATAAAATAAAGGAATAATATCTTGGATAAATATTTTTGGGGATAATTTGGTGATTTGGGGTCAATTTTGCGTAATTACTGAAGCGTGAACAAGCTATTCAGTAAACTAATTAGAATACAATTTTATTCTTGTTACAGGTGACTATCTTGACATTAAATCTAGATTCGTGGAACAACATTCTTCCATTCTTCCCAGAAGCAATGACAGTCATATCTGAGAGAGCAGAGTTTTTATTCACACAAATATAAACGATACATTTGTAATAGGTAATCAGTTTGTTTTGTATAATTTGAATAAATAAAATTATGAATATTTTCAATGACTTTTAGTAATACAATGAAAGGTAATAAATACACAAGCTCAACAACACACACATGCTTACATCTGTATTTAATTCAAATAATAAAATAAGTAATTATTTATATTTATTGAAACCAGTGCTACCACCAAAATATTTGAGATTCACATTTATTTTAATTCTATTAATTTTTTTCAGATTTTAGTATCCTCTGGGATATAATACAAAGTAGATTTATATTTTGACTTTGAGTAAATAAGGATAATTATTATCAACTATTTTCAAGATATACGCCACACAAGTACCTATTATGTAATCGAAATATGAGTATTTACATTTATTGAAACTGGTAGAATCAAAATGTTTGTAATTCACATTTACTTATTTTAATTCTATTAAAAGTGTTTTCAGATTTTTATGTCCCTAGGATATAATACATAGAAGATTTATATTTTCACTTTGAGTAAATATGCAGAATTACTAACAACTATTTTCAACATATCTTGAATTCGCTCTCGATAGGAAATTGCCTCAATTTTCAAATTCACGCAACCGTAGCCACGAGTTGCTGGTATTCAATAAAATCAGAGTAAGCTTCCACATATTATATCTACCTACACAAAATACTCCCTACCACTTATATAAATAACTTACAGCATCTCATGTGAAAAATTAATATCATGTATTTAAATAATTATTTACTTATTTTATTCTCACTTAGTAACAATTAGAGATTCGTATATAATATTGCATATTTATACTCTTGATGTAGGCGCCACAAAAAATCATAATGGGGTCTCGGCTCGAAAAAGAATAATTCATATTGAGGGAGGCACGGCGTCCATTTCCCGTGGCTGCTTTATAAAATCCGTATATACTCTCACGTAATTAAGAAGATTAAAAATATCAGAGCATTTGGCAACCAAACGAGATTTTTATGAAAATTCCTTCTGTGGATAGAAGGATCATGGTATTTCCAAGATTTTTCAATTAAGATATACTTAGCGAAAATGTTGTATTATCGTAAGATTAATATCGAATGACCATCGGATATAAACGTTCCAAATGAAACAACGTCTGTTAAAAGGATATTTTTTTAGACTTTCACTGAAATGAGTGTATACTCTTAAATAAGATGGAAAAACAAAATCTGAAACTATTAAATCAGCATAATAATATAAAAGATAATAATAACACAACTATATCAACATAATACAATCAACGATAAACAATGAATATTAATGTATAAGATGGAGAATTTACTCCCAATGTAGCTTATTTAGAGTATTATATGTATCGTATCTATCTCCATGTTTTGCTACAAAAGAAAGGAAACATGCGAAACTGAATTTCGAGGCGTTTCCGTGTTTTAACATAACAGTCCATTCAAACTTGCATAACAATATAAATCAAGTCGTGAAACATAAAATGTTACATAAGTTTTATCAGCGGGTTTCAGTCGGAGGCCGTGTAATAAATTAATGGATTGGGCCGGATCTGCATAATCTGTGGACCTATCGACGTATTCCTGGATAAATCATGTGTATATAGTCGCCCATATTAATGGGCTTTATTGTACTGTTACATAGTACTCTTATTGGAAGGATGACAGTGTTGCCAGATCAGATGATAGGAGATCTCAGATGCCTACTGTAAAAACATTTTCTATCTCGCTTATGTAAATATAATGTGGCTATAGTAGGTATTGTTACACTGTATAACTTGTAAGACAGAATCCAGTAAAGGAAGAAATGAGAGAAACCAAATTGATAGTTGGCGGTAAACGTGGGCAAAGCTGCAATAGAGCGCTAATTACGAGTATATTGTATTTTTAGCATACTATATTGGATACAAAACACTTTTCATCCATTAAACAGATGGGTGCAAGTCGCTTCTAGTTCGGATTAGACCATTAATCCAATAAATATTCACTTTTAGTATCTATGTTGTTATACTAAAATAGACAAAAAGTAAAGTCTAATATTTCAATTCATTTATCATATTTGAAAAAAAAATAATTACAAAGTAGGGAGTGTGTTTTTAATTTTTAAGAGTTATATTTTCTTAACTATTTGGTATAAAGTCCAATACAAAAGTTCGTTGGAAAATCAATCAAAACAACATTTATCGAGTACTATACACTGTTCAGTTTGTAAAGGGTCTATTTCGCAGGTCATTTCTGTTCGCGACGTGCCACTCCAATCGATGACACCCATTCATGAGGATGGAAAAGGCTTTCAATAGAATGTTTGTTAGTGCCTCAAATATACTTAAAGTTAGAAACAATGTTACAGTTTCAGTTATATTTTTCATTTTTTGGGCTTTTTCGACTTTTCAATTTTAATTTAAGATTATTATATTATTATTATATATATTATAGGATTATATCCTTACAGTATTGTTATACTAATTATGTAATTAACGTAGTAAAAAATAATATTAATAAGTATTTGTTGGAAAAAGAAACTGAAATTGAGTAATTTAAGTATTGAGTAGTTACGTATACATAGGCACTTAGTACATGTACAACATTTTATCTTAGCGGCGTAGAAATTATCTGGACGCTTTTCCTAGCAACATATTATTCGAACCAATGACACTCATTCACGAGAATGAACAAGGCTTTCAATGGCCTTTTGTGAGAACCCCAAACACACTAAGAGCTCAGAGGATTTGGAGTGGTATTTATTTGGAGCGCCTTTACCGAAGAGATGTTAGTGGAATATTTAAGTTTTTTGCAGATATTATTATCTGCTCAACATCATCATCGCGCCTTCACAATAAGTGCCATTAGCATCCGGTCTCCTCTGACATTAAGGCGTTGGAGGCTATAGTTCATGATGAAGTCATTTTTTCACCAAGTCACCTTTTTACTCGTCACTAGGCTAAGTCCAATTGGATTTCATAGCCTTTTCGAACATATTCGAGAACTCTCAACTGATAAGGTTTCCTCAGGATTATTTCCTTTACCTATTTGATTTAAATTTTGATTATGTGCCATTAATATCGTACTTTTAAAATGTATAAAGATACACTCCTAAATTAAAATAATTTAAGCTGTGATTCTAACAAAGACTTGAATTATATTATAGATATAAGATACAAACTCATTAATGTTTGCAAAAATATTTATTATATACAAAGTTTAAATGTTTCTCTTTCTGGTCTTAATGTAACAAAGTTACTATGTAACTTGTAGCTTTGACAAATAAGAAAAATCTCTGTAGTCTCCAAGGAAATTAAATCTAGTCGTGATTTAGATACCGCGACCGCAAGCACTTCGAATCTACAGGTTTTATTTGTGAACAAAAATAAAATACCAACTTAGTACTTAGTAATGTTTTAAACGTAATTATTTAAATATTATTTATGCAAGCGACAGTGGCCATTTTTTATCTGATGGCAATACACCTGCTAGAAAGTCTCCTTCATACAAGATAAGTATTTTATCCTACGTATGAAAAGTATCACCGTTATGGAAACTTTTAACTTAGTATAGATTATTCGTTTTTTCTATTAGGTATATAGGTACAAGTCAATTGAAATTTAATTGAATTAAAACGAAAAGATTACAAACTCACACCATCACGCCCTACTGTACCTATGTGCTTGTGGTTGGGAAACCACAGCTTTGTACTTTGAAATATCAGACAACCCGCTAAACCATTTCAAGATATTAGATTGGATAGCCAGTTTCACTCGATGTTATTTACTCGGTCTAATATTTCAAATCAAATTCGAATCTTCAAATATATAAAGGTTGTACTAAAATGATACCAAGTATTTTGGCAGTTTCAAGAATTAGAGAACATTTTCATTATCACAATAAGCCATAAACCTTGGAACCCCTAACACAGGCATTGCTAATGCTTAAAAGGTGCGTCCCAACAATATGTAATTAAGTAACATTTTTGGACCAATAAAAATTCTTTAATTCCTTTTTTTTTCGAACCTGCCTAACCAATAGATGAGCAGGCTGAGGCAACAAATGAGGCTCTCATCCCATACCAAAAGCATCACCGAGATTACATAGCAAGAAAGAAAGAACTGGCTCTCAAACCCCCAGCCCACAGCCCCAGCCAGAATACGACGAATCAAGTAACAGATGTTAACGAGAAGAAAAATTATTTAAATAGGAAAATTCGTATATTTTCCCCAAGCCTTTTATATTTATTGAATTTCAACCATTGAAAACTCTCGTATTCTTCATTAATCAAAGTAATACCAGCTTTATCACTACCAGATGTGCCAGAATAAGTAATGGGATCATGTCAATTCCCAGACACGGCCATCAAATCTCCATAGCTAGAGGCACTCAGGTTAATATTATCATAGATTACTCTATAGTTTATATGCAAATTGTATTAATAAATTTGGGACATACGACATACGTACACCTTGTGGCAATACTATCATCTACGGTGGTCTCAAATACGTTGACGTGGCGTTCATCCTCCATTCATATTTTAATGTAATAACTTGGCTCTGTTATTTTTTAAAACAAGTGTTCAATTTTCGGTATAAGTTACTATCAGTGAACCAAATCAATGCGTTGCCGGTAAAAAAATAGGGTCTACATTATTTCTGACTCTTTGACTCTGCGAGCAAATACGTCAAAACATTTTTACAATCGATTTTATATCGACGAAAGGAAACATTGACTAAGCGACATTGAGCTATTATAACTTTACAGAAGAGCAGTTTAAAGTTGGAATTCTTAGAAAAGTTGTTGTTCTCGTATATGCCACAATATAGATGATAAAATAAGGATTAAAAATAGTAATAATAACGTCGGTAGGAGGATTACAAATATATCGACGCTTGAAAGGAAACATTGACTAAGCGACATTGAGCTATTATAACTTTACAGAAGAGCAGTTTAAAGTTGGAATTTTTAGAAAAGTTGTTGTTCTCGTATATGCCACAATATAGATGATAAAATAAGGATTAAAAATAGTAATAATAACGTCGGTAGGAGGATTACAAAAAATATATGATTTTTTTTCTAAAAATTCCAACTTCATACTGCTCTCCTGTAAAGTTAGCTCAATGTCACTTAGTCAATGTTTCCTTTCAAGCATCGATATGTTACCTAAAAAAGCAGGGTCTACATTATTCCTGGCACTTTGAAATATCACCACTAACACATTCATAGTCGCGATAGGACCCTTTACAACCCATTGCCTTTGTGTTCCACTTGAGAGTCTTGGGAGGCACACTGCCTACCAAGAGGGGAACTGGGTTCGTTTCCGTGACTTTATGTGCCAGATTGTAGGTATCTATTTATTATTTTCAATAAACATCACTAAATTTTTGTAATTATAAATTATAATAATTATACCGAAAAATACTTTCCAATTTCTTGTCATATTTGGATGTAACGACATCGCGCGTTGATTACAATCCATTACTGTGAACGCTGCGCTGCATCTCATGAAAATTATTAATTTTGTTTCAACTTTAATGTTACATTAATTCCAATTATGTTTAGCAAATAAGCGTGCCTATTATCATATAGACGTATAGACATACACCTAAGTATTGTTAAGTGAATACTATACAGTTAAAAGATAACTATAAGAAAGCAACTTAAAACTAACTGCTGGACCTGTGTCCGAATGTTTCATCATTATTAAGAACTTAATTAAAATTCATGATAAGCTTCATTATTTAATGCTGTTGCCTACATTTACAAATAATATTCGCAAAACTCATCAATCGTATCAATACGACTCTTAATTATTTCATTAGTGGGAATCGCATTGTTTGATGAATATGGTTAAATTCCCGATGAGAATTTGTACCTAGTTAGAAAATATAGTAAACATTTTAGTGGGAAACGCGTTTAAGTTGCAACAAGATTAAATAATTAGTTCATAAGAATTTAAGCCTATAAGCATTTTTAGCCAGTTTTTGATTGGTAACTCTAACATCTATCTCATCGTTTTTCTTACGTACCTACTTGATGTGACTTGCTTCCTTAACCTTTCTTCGAATTAATCCGCACTACATAATATAATCCGCACGCATTTATAAAGGCCCTTTAAAGGGTTAAAGCTACCCCAGTAGATTCTTTAACAACTTTAACAACCGAAACACTAAATTAAATACACTATAAACAAAATGGCGGACATCGAAGCTGTGACGCAACAGCCCGTTTACACATTGGAACAAGAAAAATAGCATGATTACTTGGCAAGTAACGAGTGTTCGCGTTGAGGCTGTAAATTCATCGGCTCGTTAGCTCGCATCAACGATTGGACCACTCTTTTTATGTAAATAACTAGTACTTAATTACGATACGTATTTTTCATGCCAGTATTTCAACCTAGTTACATTGATCATGCCACGGCGGCCACAGTACAGTCGATGAAGAAAGACTGCTGATAATTTAATTAACATGTTATTTATTTATTTATTTATTTATTTATTTATATCAGATGCCTGCAGTATTAACAGCAGCGCCAAAGTATTACTGCAAGCTATTACTTCTAGTATACATTTAGTATACAGTTATCTCGTATCCGTTTACGTTTTTTTTTCAATAAAATCTATCTATTCGTAGTCTTAACCCTAAAAAATATCAGATGTTATGATGAACCAAGACCCTTACTACTCTACAATGCTATTCATGAATTATCTACAATCAACAGTAATTCAATCGTCAACCCTACATATTCGCCAAAAAGGATAATTATTACTCCATTTAGTTTTACTTTTCACCATTTTGGTGATAATAGTATTATGGCAAATTATGTATGAGAGGTGAGCAATGTCCTTTATTGTGTGCAGACGTGACATGACATAATATGTGTACAACCCTAGAATGCACAGCGATCATTTAAACATGACTTTTATGAAATTACTCAACAAAAATTAAATATTATTCATCCAATGGACCGTTGACTGCTAATTGATTGAAATGCATGAGTGATTTTGTTAAATCGCCATATTTTCAGGAAATGGGCAATCACATTTTTTATGAAATTCGTTTACGAAACGAGGAACAATTTATTAATTGCAATTTAATATAAAAATCACAAGTGTATGCAGTAGGTAATTTATGAGGGAAAATATATTTTTCTTATGCTAATCCAGCGCTTTTAAGCAAGGATTTGTAACATACACCCTTATTAATATTTAATATGTAAATTACTCGTACGTCATATTTTGTTCAAACTCGAATTTAAAAACATTTGTTGCTTGATTATGAATTATATCATTAGACAATTAGTAACGAGGCTTTTTAGATTTTAGAAACATTTTTGTAACGCATAATTTTATTATGTAAACAGGAGCGTAAATATGGACGATTAGGATTACGATTACTATTACATTACACGATATACAAACAACAGATTCAACAGAAATTCAAAACAACAACAGATATATAAAGAACACAAAATGTCCACAAGGAATACAACAGGTACACAAAGGTACAATATTATAGTTCACCACTTCATTCAAGATGATAATGTTGATTGATGGCAATGATAACCGGTTTGAGATACCGTCTCCTCGCTTGCTGATTATTACAAATATATAGCATACCAGGATTATTTTTATCAAAAACTAGGAAATCGCCCTCGCTTCGCTTCGGGAAAAATAGTAAAAGAAAATAATATAGCCTATGTCAGCGGGAGATAGTGTAGCTTCCCAACAGTGAAAGAATTTTTCAAATCGGTTCGGTACTTTCGGAGCCTATTCAATGCAAACAAACAATCAAATCTTTCCTCTTTATAATATTAGTATAGTTAGATATCTGAAGCAGTTATAAACTTGACTTCATTCGGTTCGTTGTCAATTGTTATACGAGTACTATCACATTCCCTGCATTTTATTTCAAAGCTCTTTCGTATTTGTCGCTTCAAGGATACTTTTATTGGATTCAGCCAAGATATAATTGATAAATGAAGAAGAGAAAGGATCCACTTGGAAATTGAATCAACACTCAATACAAGGTTCTACTTTGTTATTCGGAAGATAAAAATAAAATACCTGACGTAACAATATCAAGCGTTGTTTTGTAGACTTATGTTTTTATTATTATCCTAGCTGTGTTCCACGGTTTCACCTGCATTAATTTGTGGAAAAAATCTGTTTGCTAAAATATATGATGTTATATAGCCTATAATAATAGCCTTCCTCGATAAATGGACTATCAAACACAAAAATAATTTTTCAATTCTAATCAGTAGTTAGTTTCTGAGATTAGCGCGTACAACCAAACAAACTCTTCAACTTTATAATATTAGTTTAAATGAAACAGTGTTTTGCTTTTAGAAATATGACTTTGACTTGAAACTTAGCTGGCCTGAGGCGTATTCTGCCACTCACTCAGTGTATGTTGGAGGGAGTAACCAATCATGTACCTAGTATACGAGTAGAAGCGCGAAAATCGAAAGCGCGACGAAGCGTAATGAAACTACGATTTCTGCTGCGAACTTTCAGTAGCGCGTAAGTAACTAAAAATATCAGTATGAAATATCAATATGAAGTTCAAAAGCTAGGTATGAACATTCCGCAATTTATTTTTTTACGAACTCATTCTTTTTTTAGAGATTCAGTTAGAAAACTAAAAGAGTTACAGGGTTAATTTTATCAGTTGTTTTGAGGATTGAAGTATATTAGGTATAACATGACGTTGTAATAATATTAATTAAAATGTACCCCTCTATATTTTTGAGTACTTTTAACGTGTACGTGTATTCAAGAATTTTTCATCACATAATATATGCAATATTTTTTGCAGTGAGTTTTTATTTTTTATTTTAACCTCACCATTCTGTACCCTTGAGGTTTTCGTGTTATTTTACTAATTACAAACAATGTTATTTTTACCGGGATTATACGCGACATTATGACTAATAACTGAATTTGATGCATTTAATGATAAGTAGTAATAACTACACGTAATTGAATTTCTGGGATGTTTAATTCGGGAACGCGCCTCTGTGAGGACTGCAGCACATAATTAAGATACCATTATCTAATGCAAAGAAAATTACAGATACATTGATTTTGTTTCAAAATTTTCAAAAAAAATACATCCCTACACACGAAGCTATTCTTTGCATAGTATAGCATTAATATATTATTTATTATATTACTTCATATAAGTAGCTATTACCCGCGACTTCGTCTGCGTGGTATTTAACAATATGATCCTATTTTTTCTAAAGCTATCTTTTTCTAAAATAAAAGTAGCCTAAGTTACTCCTTGTTACATCAGCTATCTGCCAGTGAAAGTCCCGTCAAAATCGATCCAGCCATTTTAGAGATTACTCCAAACAAACAGACAGAAAGACAAAAATTGTAAAAAATATTGATTTGGTATCTGTACCGTGTATACATCCAAATGCACTTAGTAAAAAGGGGTTACTTTAATATTAGAAAAAGACACTCCAATTTTATTTATTTGAACGAACATTCATTTCGTTCTATCCATTTAATATAGGTAATTGACAAATATGTAAAGCAATAAGCTAAAAAAGCATCCAACTTGTGTAACTTATGTCTAAAACATCTAATCTATGTCTTCTGTGCTTGTGCTATGCGCCTAACTCTGGTCTCCCTTACCGGAAATTAATTAAATCCCAAGTCATCTTGCGACGACATTACTCAGTGTTTGAGCACTCACAGGCAGATGGCGTCGGTTAATTGAAATAAGTAAATACGAGTAGAGTAAAAGAGATATTAGAACTCTTTCCTACTTGCTTCTTTGTTGACTAACTACTTGTTGATTGATCTTCTTCTTATATACGTAGATCATGATTTTTAATGCTTTATAGAAAATAATTGAATTTCATCATTGATTAAAGATCATACCTATGTATGTATGTACATGATTTTTTGTTGATGGGCGCTAAACGAAATCTTACATGAAAGATATTTGAGAATAACTACTTACTGTTGGAGAGTTTTTTATCTGATTGTCTACGTTGATTACCGCTAATATAATAGCTACTTATTGTAATAAATATGTATTATACAAATAGAATTCGTTATAAAATCAAAAATATATTTAATAATAGGCACAGAAAAAGTCAAAGCACTAAAATTATAATTCGTAATCTCGTGACAGAACACCCACACTGCATATTATACCTTTTATCCCACGGGAAAAGAGCCATTTCTTGGAAAGAAAATATTTTGAGAAAGCTTTTGTAACACTTAATTTTTAAGAATAATACGTGTCTACAGAAGAAGTCTGGGATTTGGTATTGTTAAGGTTTACACGGTATCTCGATATGTGATTAATGTGACAATACATAACAATATATTTTTATGGAAATAGCCGGCAAACGAGTTGACGGTTCACTTGATGGTAAGTGGCTATCGTCGTCCATGGACATCAACAACACCAAAGGGATCACTAATACGTTGCCAGCCAAGAAAGAGTGAAGAAAAAGAAAGAAAGAACTGGCTCTCAAGCCCCCAGCAGGAACACGATAAGTCGTTTGGCGGCTGACTCATGCTCGAGAGTGGTAACTATTCAGGCAAACCCCATGGAGAAATAATAATAGTATTATAATAATGGTATTAATTAACAATTAAAATCAATATTAGCAATATAATCCCTCGAGGGGCCCTACACCAGTGGGACGGATTTAGTCGCCTCTTACGACACCCATCCGGCGTGGGATTAGGGTTAGTATTCTACGCCGCCCCAATAATAATAATACATACAAAAAATACATACAAATATATAAAATAAATTGAAAGAATCAAGAGCGACAATGTGGGATACTCTAACAAAATAAATAAGGGTTGAATGTAGATCGCAACGTGGGTCTCGACATATACTCGTAGATTGGTGTACAATAAAGTAGGTACAGTTAAAACAAAAAAGTATTCTCTGTTCGTTACACTTACATGAACATTTGTTGTTCATTTACCTGCATGCAGTCACATCAATCGGTATCCAATTCCAAAAATGTAAATTAAAAAAATAGCACACCATTTCTGAACATGATTACAAAAAGTTCCACTAAAATGAAACTCCATGATGGTAGTATTAAACACAGGCTTTTTCGGACAAAAAAATACTCATTCACGAATGAAAAGGTGAGATCTATAGATAGGTACCGTAGTCCCTATTGCTTTCATTGTTTCAAGTTCCGTTTTACGTCAAATTTTAATAACTCTACGGATTTTGTTGCGATGACGATAAACGAATTTTAGAATGAAAATGCATATTGTTGGAATTACATGTCAATTTATCATTTTGATATTTTGTATGACAAATGTATTTTTTGTTTAAATAATATGCGTTGCGTAAACTCAGTGCGTAAATAACAAAAACTGATAAAACACTGTTACGACCTCATCTATTAATTTATTTATGGATGTATTTATTTATTTATTTAATTATTGAACGCCAACATAATTTACACTGTTACTATAATACCTATTTTTAGAGCATAAGGTTTTATAAGTGCCATTACAATTATAGGCTCCATGCATAAAATTTAATAAATAAATCTATTATGTATTTATTAAATTTTAAATAAATTATGATGTGATAGGATTTTGACTAAAATGAATCGTTTAATATGATTTATAATATAAATACCGCCAGTGAAAACGAGTAGGGATTTTTAACTTTGTCAAAATCCTGTAAGTATCCAACTATTCATGTCAAGTAAATTATTATTCCATTTCGTTAAAGACGCCCATACAAGGTTAGTTTATATTAATAAATGGCAACTATTATTACGGACCTCTCAGTTTACGAATACTAATAGATGCTGGTAGGTGAGAATTCGGAAAATGAAGTATTAGCAACAGAAAAAATGGAGGCCTGACATAATGTGATTGGTCTAAAAATTTACAAAAGTTGTATTATATTTTTGATAACAATGATTATGTATATTTTAAAATAAGGTATTACATAGTCCTTGTATAATTATATTTTTATGAACCTGTTATGTTTTAGTGCATTATGTATACGAATATTGACTTTTTGTTGGTTTAATCGTAGTTTTGCTAGCTGCTGACCATGATTGAGACGGGCAGTGCTGATAGTGAAAAACCCTGTAATAACCCTGACACAATTCCTGCAAACACGCTCAACAATATAACGGTAAATATCTGAGAAAACATAAGATATATTACTTTATTTTCATAACAAAGGGTGCTTGCCCCAGTGACTGACAACAATTTTTATAAACAAAATATTTAGACTATTAGTAGTTATCTACTTTTTAATGCTTTATAATTTTCTTTTATGAAACTGATTTAATAAACCATATTTATTCTATTTATATACCTGACGCAATTATGCATGATCAAATTTATTGCAAAATGGTATGTCTCTTCATTAATCGAGTCCGTGAAATGCAAATTCGTTCGAAGAACCAAGTATTTTATAGATTACATTATCATTTGTATTTCTACTTTAAGTATTAAAAGTTTTGTATTTAAAATGTGCAAAAAAAATAATATTAACTACTAGCCATCACAGTCGCAGACGATAATTTAGGTACGTATATGATTCGATATTAAAACATAAGAAACTGTTTTAATGCTACGAAGATACAAAATATATTTCTGAATTACATTACATTCTTTTTCACACTAAAAAATTTGATGAGATTAATTGAATTTCTAATGATATTATTTTTATTTTGAAAAAAAGTGTCCATTACTGTTACACACCTTCTTTATGATCCGTACGCACTGTAGGGATATAAAAATTTAGTTTTGCCTATTAACAAAGAATCTGCAGTCTCTATGAACTAAGTGGAAACGTTCATGTTCATTATTCATTGAGGGAGATTTCTCGGTCACCATTGTACACGCCTCCTAGTCTGCTTGCTCATTAGTCCTAATGAGAAGACAAGAAGTTGCCTTATTAACTGTGCATTTTTTCTTTATCTCTTACCAGGAAATCACCCTCGCTTCGCTTCGGAAAAATAGTAAAAAAAATATAGTATAGCCTATGTCACCCGGAGATATAGTGTAGCTTCCCAACAGTGAAAGAATTTTTCAAATCGGTTCGGTAGTTTCGGAGCCTATTCAATGCAAACAAACAATCTAATCTTTCCTCTTTATAATATTATCTCTTATTACATTATATTTTTTATTTGATACAGATGAGCCTTTTGTACCGCTTCAAATCATAGCTATACATACGTATAGTTCCTTGTACGGGAGGAAGTGGTGGAACTCAAACAGAATTGCTTATGCGAAATTGAGCCATTTTCGGGCTGTTAAATCCAATTCATGTGAAAGTCTAGTTTCTCTTACTTCCATTTGGTAGATTCAATATGTAATATCCATATCATGGTATCGCAGTTCTACTATTGTTGATTTAAATTTGTAGTGACACAAATATTTTCCATGTTATAATATCTCATTACGAAAGCCTATGATTTCAGATTCGTCTATCTACACTGCTATTTATTCATCGAAAATAATTTTGTAACGATGTGTCACATTGTGACTTAACGGGATTTTTTTCCCATTCTGTCTCACTGTGTGACACAATGTGTGACCCAACGGATATAATCCGTCCATTTAGTACGTAAAGTATTGTTTGTTATTATTTTTAGGAATCAATGAAAGAAGATGAGGATATCGCTCGTTCTGAAGCTACATTCCGATATACGGTACAAAATATCAGCCAATTGAAGGAACAAGTGTTGTCCCCGCCGTGTTACGTTAGATGTCTTCCATGGAAAATCCTTGTGTTAATTCGCCACACTTCCACGCCCGATAGACAGCAACAGAAGGCGCTAGGAATCTTCCTCCAATGCAATGGAGCTAGCGACGCCCCAGGCTGGTCATGCTATGGACTAGGAGAATTGAAACTTCTGTCCTGTAAACCTGATGGCGAACACTTATGTCGGAAAATCCATCACATGTATCACACGTAAGCAGCATTCTTACTTTTGTAGTCGTAACGTTAATTCTGTGTTAGTTATTTTATGAAAAGCTCAATTCATCAGCAAGGAAGATGACTGGGGATTCGCACATTTCATATCTTGGAAGGACCTTATGGATCCCGAAAATGGATATGTGAAAGACGACAGTATTTCTATAGAGGCACACGTAGTTGCAGAAGCACCGCATGGAGTTTCGTGGGATTCGAAAAAGCATACTGGATGCATTGGTATTTAGACACTATTTTATAAGATAACTATTACATACTTAAAAATAAAACTATATTCGATGTCTCTACATCATATTTGAGATAGACTACAAGCAGGGTTATTTGTAATAGATCCCAAATTGGTTTGTCTGTTTGCCTGTGATTGCCGTTTCCATTTATATTGGTTCAAAAATAAAAAGGTATTATCTATTTAAATAATTGCAATTAATTTGCGAGTATGGTATGGGTACTACGGCATTAGTTGTTATTTTTTTGAACTGTCAATTTAAAAAAAAAAACAAGATGACCCTGTAGCCTAGCCTAGTTGGTAGCGACCCCGCGTGCAAAGCCAGGGGTCCCGGGTTCGATTCCCGGCCGGGGCAGATATTTATGTGACTGATACATAATTGTGCTCGGGTCATGGTGTTGTATTGATTTGTAATTTGTGTTGTCCATGCAACCCACGACATGAAAAACCTACTGTGAGGGTATGAGTGTGTAAGCGTTTATTATTATTATTGTGGTGGAGACTGACCTGACCTACCGTTTGTTTGTAAATGTAACATTCGCGTCGAGCACCGTGTGCTCTACTCGACTTCGGTTTCTTCGCAAATTCCCTTCGAGTGTTACAAACTAACGTTACAAGTCAATCTTTGAAAGAAAGAAAGAAAGAAATACTTAATTCCAACAGTTACTTACTAAAGATAACAGGTATGGGTAAAATAAAAAAACAAAAAAAAATATTACACAGTTAAGCTCTCTGCTGTAAGCACTAAGGAAATGGATCGCACTCAGTAAATGCTATGGAGAACCACAGCACTGATATTCTGTGCGAACCAGTTTTGGAGTGAGTTATAAAAACTCGATACATTACACCAATTGATTGATATTCTACTAACTATGTTAAATATGTCTAGGACTGAAGAATCAAGGCGCGACTTGCTACATGAATTCTCTTTTACAAACACTGTTTTTCACTAATGTTCTTCGCAAGGCGGTTTACAAAATTCCGACGGTAGGCGACGATAGCTCCCGCTCGGTAGCTTTTGCCCTTCAAAGAGTGTTCTACGATCTCCAATTCTCTGACAAACCAGTAGCCACTAAGAAGCTTACGAAAAGTTTCGGATGGGAAACACTGGATTCGTTTATGCAACATGATGTTCAGGAATTTTTGCGGGTGAGTTCAGAATCTATTTTCCAATATGCCACTAATTTTAATTTTACCTTTTAGTACCAACTACTAATAAGTTAACTAAAACTTGTAGTCATAATGTTGCTATTTCCGTTGACTTCGGAGTCTTGAAAAGTCGTCTTATCTGAAAGCAAGTTTCTTCAAGAGTAACTAAGTATGGTAGTGCTTCAATCATAACTAGAATACATTGTACAACTAAATTGTACAAAAATAATAACTAGGTGTATAAAGCATCAAATGAACATGACTAAAACTCATTAACCCTCTATAGAAAGGAAAGGAAGGAAGTAGGAAAGAAAATGAAAGAAGGCAAAATAATTTAATTAGTACACTGCTAGACTTAATGAATAGGAAATTCCAAGCATGTTCAGAGTTCACTCATTAGTTTTTACTCAATGGACAAGCCATAATCATTATCATACTTCTGACAAAACATCTCGCTATAAGAGTACCTAATTGTGTTGTTCTAAGGTGCTATTAGACAAGTTGGAAAATAAAATGAAAGGAACACTGGTGGAAGGAACCGTGCCGAAGTTGTTCGAAGGAAAAATGACGTCTTTTATCAAGTGTAAAAATGTTAATTGCACGAGCACTCGCGTGGAAACTTTTTATGATATTCAACTTAGCGTTAAGGGAAAAAATGACAGTGAGTTTGCTCTCGATAATAAAGTTTCTTGTTAATTTAAACGTCAAATTTTCTTTCAATGTGTACGCTGAAAATTATACGACAAAAACCTTCATACTTCAAAACTCGAACTAAAAATACGTAAGTTAAGTTGAGATTACAGTCAGATATTTAATTTTGTTATAGATTTATTTTATAGCTTTCATACTAACACCATATTATCTTGTGTAGGTATACACGTCATCAAGAGCGACTTACTCCAACACCAAAAGGCAATTACAAAAATGTTACGACAATTAACCTGAAAAAAGACATTTGTCTGTCGCATATCTACCCCGTCTTAGAATCGAACCAGAAAGGCCCTTGGTTTGTTGAGCAAACAAGTCTACAGATGACGAATGATTAACCCATAATACTTATATTATAAAAACAACCTACAAGAAAAATGTCAATAGACTTTTACTAATTTAATGCGCTTACCACCCTGAACTTCATCACCATTTACCATCAAGTTGAATTGCAGTCAAACATTGACTTCTCTTATGTAAAAAATGACCACACAATGTATATCCGATTCAGTATCAGATCTGTTCCAGTATACGAGTCCTTCAGAGACTACATAAGCACGGAGCTCTTGGACGGTGAGAACAAATATGATGCAGGAGAACACGGGTTGCAGGAGGCGGAGAAGGGGGTCCGCTTCGACATGTTCCCGCCAGTACTGCATCTGCATCTCATGCGGTTCCAGTACGATCCCCAGAGCGACGCCTCTGTCAAGTTTAATGACAGGTACTTAAATACACACCTCGTAGAGTCAAATCGTTTAGTTCGCAATGTACAGCTGGTTTGGGTGTACACAAACTCCCTCCATGACTTTCGCCCCAACTCAGAGTCACTAACGGTTACTTAAATCTCTCTAAGGAGAAGGGATTCTCTCTCTAGGGATTCTGTACTAAGGTACAGAATTTGTATGATGATTATTTACTAAGTAGCAATTAAAATAACCGTTAGTGACTCTGAGTTAGGGCGTTAGAAACGATTTAGATGGAATTTATATTATTGGAATTATGAGAGTTTAAGAACAGATTCCTTGCACTGAAAACTGTGCTTCAATCGACCAAGATAATAATCAGTGACACTTATTTTTTATAACCTTATTATTGCATGCGTGAACGACATGTACTCGTAAACTTACTTTACGTATTGAATACGTAAGCCCCAGATTTGAAGTGTGAATGACCCTCCTGACAGCAGTTGGATCTACTCTACTCGTTGCCAACAACATGAGCGGCTGTGACTGGCCTGTGACGTCTTCTACTTCTATCTCCAGGTTTGAATTTTACGAAGAAATCAATCTGGACCCGTACTTGCAAGAGACGCCACAGACGCCGGCGCACTACACCCTCCACGCGGTGCTGGTGCACTCTGGCGATAACCACGGCGGCCATTACGTGGTCTTCATCAACCCCAAGGGCGATGGAAAGGTGACCACTTTCAAAGACAACATAAGGCATTACTACCTTATTACTGATAAGGAACTCCATAGTTCTAGGGGTCTGCAAATAGAGTTTTTATGTGCCAATTTGAAAAAAACTGGATAGATAGGAAAATAGACTAGTGCTCCATTTCCTCTCTATTTTGGTATTATTCCTGATAATATAGTCTCCATAGAGACTCTTCTCAAGCGGTTATTGCCCTGCGAATTGTGTCGATCTTAAAAGAATAGCGAGCATGGTAGGAGATTGGTGACCGTTAGTTACAAAAATATCCCGAGCGTTTCCGTGCCTTGGAAGGCACATATAGTCATCGGTCCCAGCTGTTATCATTCGATATCAGTCGTTAGCTTCTGACACTTGGATTGGTAGGTAATTAACCTCTGCGCCAAACTGCACTAGAACAGCATAGGAGAGTAGGGCTCCTTAGTTACGAAGAGAGACCCATGACCTGTAGTGGGTCATAATGGGTCGTAAAATGCTAATAGCTCGCAGCTCCGTCGTTCTCCTTAATTAAAAACGCCGTCTGCATAATTCTAATGTAAACAGCTTCTGTTTTCATATTTATGAGCTATTATAAGTTGCATGAATATTGCAGTATGACACTCCATAGTTCTTTCCACATTTTCTTTTGAAACGTTCTGAAATTGTTTATAGAAATTATTTAGAATAGTTAATATTGACAACTTGGGTAACGGCTGCAGTGCGAATTTCTTCTAGACTAATTCATTTTATATCTAGAAGAAAATCTCTGTAAAAATGTCATGGCATCGTGTAATAAGCTGCATTATTACTTTGCATACAGAATTATATACTACATTTCCAATCAAATTTATTCGTCTCTCAAGATCTTCGAATCTAATTTAGGTCCCTAATTTCGGGTAAAATATGGCCGACCTACTTTTAGGGCTTATATTTACTCAGTTCATGCTATAGCAGTATTTTTAATGGATCTATACCTCTAATAGGTTAAAACTGTCTCTATTTTGTGAGATTACCGGCTAAATTCTAAGATAAACGTAGATAATATATCCGAGATCCATTTACAAAGGAGACTCACTGTACTGACATCCGCACAATCTAAGTTAGGTAGGTACATCCCGTGTTTGGAGTGAAATATTACCGACAGTTCCAGCGCTATCTAGACACGATATAAACAGAGTAATTAAGTACTACTAATTCTCACATTTTCCACTTACTAGACTTTACTACTATTTATACCTCTAATACATTGGCTACCCAATTACCCATTCATGGTCCTACAGCGCATGAGTCGTAACAGCCTTTCCTCATTAGATTGAATCCACCAAAGATGTACCAGGCGATGTGTGAAGAAAGAAAATTTCAATAGGATTAAGAAAAATCTAAATCAACAGATTAGTGCGTTCAAACAAAAAAAATCAGCTTTTTTAATTCCTATACTCGTCTAATTAATATATCTGGAAGTCTAGATGGATTTAGACATCCCTGGTTGATTCTCAGCGTAATTTGAGGTCTGGAGAAAACACTCTGCTCCAATGTACTTTGAAGTGTATTTACTTTATCTACATTATAATGTAAAACTATACTTTTTTTCAATTCAACAGTGGTGCAAAGTTGGGTTTTTACTTTATCTACATTATTTAACTCTTTTAATCTCAACAGTGGTGCAAGTTCGATGATGACGTAGTGTCCCGGTGTACGAAGCAGGAGGCTATCGAATACAACTTTGGGGGCAAGGAGGACGCCCCCTATCTGGCGAGGAGAGCCACCAGCGCATATATGCTCATTTACATACAGTAAGACAAAAATTACTTTCTTTACTTTTGATAGCTATATAGCCAGATAGCCAGCCATACCGTGACCATTCACCGTCAAGTTTACTGGATGCCGCGGCCGCGTCAAGTCCGCTGCTGACATGTATACTTGATCGTGTATGGCCAGCTTAAGCTAATAATTAGCATCTGTCTAACTAAAGCATTGGTAACTATATCCATACACAATTATTGTGGTTTGTAATGCGTTTGCTAAAGATGGGCTCACCACATTTCTCTGCCGCAAAAGCGTACTAGAGTTGGTTGAGATGTACACTACCGCAAATGTTTGTGAAGCCGCCCAAACCACAATAATATAAGGCAGCGTAGTTTGGTTTAAACGTTTGATATTATTATATTTCAATTCGGCTACAATCGTAATCGGCTTAAGAGCGTTTCCACATTATGGTCGTAGCGCACATATCAACTCGGAAAGGGATCGGCACCGGATCGCCTCGCCGTCAACCTAACGTAAGCTCGGCTACGGCTAGGCGACGCCGCGCTTACGGCTAGGCGACGCCGCGCTTACGGCTCGCCGGCTGCTGGTTGACGGAATGAATGACAGCAGTTCGCCGACGCAGTGGTAGCCGCGGCGCAGGCGTGCACGAGGAAACGGAAAGTCGAAGGATAGCGTATGGTGAGACGTAAGCGCGGGTACGGCAAGTCGTCCACGCACCGTACCGCGGTTCGTGAGCTTGTCTCGAGGCGAGGCGATTACGTTACGAATCCGATAAGTGTGCTTTACAGTAGGGAGTTTCATACAAAGAATACTGACATGCAAGAGTTGATACGTTTACGTTCCGTTTACGAGTTGATATGTGTGCTACGACCATTATCCGATTCGATATCGGTAAATGTAGGTACACGTAAAATGTATCGGTAAATGGACAAGTAAAATGTATGAAATATATCATTATCCGCTCCGATATCCGATATCGGAGCGGATAATGCGAAAGGCAGGTACATAGTTCATACATTTTACTTGCCCCGATATCGTATCGGTGTCCGATTCCGGTATCGGATTGGATAATGTAGAAACGCTGTAAAGCAAGACACGGTTCTATCATTGTGAATTAAGAGACTTGGAATCTACTGCGTGTACTGGAATGGTCAAGATATTTTTGTAAATTTAATTTAAAATCAAAATCCTAATCCTAATCCCATACATAACTTTTATAATCATCTTGTCTTCATAAATTTTCTTGCATTTGTTTGCAAATATTTATGCAATTTAATTACTTTCCATATCTGCAAAATTTAATAACGTCTTAAATTAACTCGCTATGTGCGTTCCGTACTTCCGCTCTGGGCTACAATCGTGCAACAGTGAACAAATTAATTATCTATTAAAATTAGATACATAAACAAAATGCTCGAGAGCATCTCCATGGTAATAACAGCTGTTCTAATCTCATTGAAATATTATTACTAGCGTATAGAACCGACACCGCGAACACCATGTATGCCCCAATGCATTGGCGCCACGTGGCTTCAATCTTCAATGGATTCGTTCGATTTTGAAAGGAGAACCGGGGCTCAATTTTGAAAATTGAACCTCCCGGGTGGGACACATTTTGTTCGAGATGTCTGTTCTATGACATTATACTTCAATGTCTAATCTAAACTGTTATACATTTCAGGACAACACAACTAAAGTACGTGCTACAAGAGGTGACTGAAAACGATATACCGACTGACCTTTGCGAGCGCATCAATGAGGAGATGCGAAACGAGATGGTAAGGACATGTAAATATCAACTTTATACGCAGAACTGTAAGGTTTATTTTTACATTTTTGTTATTTCTAAGCGGTGGTATTGCGTATTTCAGGCGGCAGAAAAGTAAGATGCAGGAAATTTAGATCTGACACCTCAGTAAGCTCTGCGAAGTACTACTCGAAGATATTCAGCGCCCTAAAACAATTCTTCACTTTTCAAGCCTTAGCCGGCTCTAAATATAAAGGGAGGTAATTCAACAAGATACCTACGACGCAAAAAATAAACAGTAAAGTAACTTTGGTAGATAAAAATCAATCCTAATTTTATTATACCGATTGACGACTCGCACATTTGTAAATCGATCGGGTTATTTTATGCCTGTGCAGATATTTTTCTCTTGTGTATATTTTGTTGTAATTATTTATGTACCTACTTCTGTTAATAAAATTTGTTGCCGAATTTTGTGGTTTTCTCGCTACAGCGTTCACAGATTCGACAGTTTAATTTTGTTCGGATGAGATTATACAAGTTAATGTTTATTTAAACTTTTGTACTCTTCACATGTCTGCTTTAAAATTCATGGGCAGAGAGAGACCTTTGCTGTGGAGTTAGGTACTCCTTAAATTGGTTAGATGTTTCAGAGAATTAAAAAAGCTCTTTTTATCTATATTAAGACAATTTCGATATCAAATCTGCCTTTCTGAGAATCTGTTCTATTGCGATATTTCGTCCTACGAGTTCAAATAATAATATGTTGTATAAATAATAGATATTTTTCTTTACGCAATCGCGGGCCCTTTTGTCTCTTTTTGGAACTGTATATACCTACATACTTTATACCTTTTTATACTTAGTAGGTATTTCGTAAATAGTTTACAACTTAATAACTAAAGTTAATACAAATCCCGCCTGTTATCAAAAAAGGTATCATGATATATTCAAAATTTAAAATTCTTTATTCATGTAGGTATCATTTACACACTTTTCGGAAAGGTGCTCTGTCATGGAGGAGAAAAAAAGCCGTAAAGAAACTCCTCAACACATCTTTTAAAATAAAACAGAATATTTTAAAATACAGATCCTTATTGAAATTCTTATGATGAGCTCTTTAATTTGATAACCATATTGCTTTATGCCGTTCAGTGGTTTGGAAGATATGAGGTAATAGGTAGGTAATGAATATCAAAAGAGCTCGGACATTTAAGCTATTCAGGGATCGTTATAGATTGGTCTTGGTCCGCGAGTCACCGTTGGCACACGCGCTGACCTTGCTTAATGGTGTTCTGGCCTGGGACTTGGATCTAGACTTCTTTGCATCCACGCCTGCTGCATTTCGCAGAGCTGCCAGTAGATATATTCAATCAATTGTCTCTGTATAAACGTATTAGATTTTGTTTGTAATGTTTTTATAGGAATGTAAAGTTAATAAATAAATAAATAAATTACATGCATACATACAAACATACATACATACAAGATACGCGCGAAAAACCTAACCCTTCCTGGCGGTCGGGTAAACTCAATGATATTATATATTAAAAAGAGGCAGATATGTCATAAGCGCGCGCGTTGTGTGACTCAAAAAGTTCCCAATTGGGAACTCTTATTCAGGTGAAGAAAGAGATAGCGATGTAGTTTTGACGCGAGAGCGATAGAGACGTGCGATAAAGCAATAAAGCGTGCCTTGCGGACACCGGAACAGATTTTTCGGTTGATTTGTAAGGGCATAACGTATCTATGTATATTTATTTAAATATCATTGGGTAAACTAGATTCTAAACCAGCTGGCGATATCCTTTTTGCAACAATGACAGAACCATTTTTTATACAGATTGGTAGTATAGATCTACTTATTTGTGTTGTTTAAAAAATAGCTTCATCCTTTTGACGATAAATCTCTCGCGGAAACGCGATAAATTTAGCTCCAATTACGGATAGCGCAAATCCTTTGCCAGGACAAAACCATGCGGATTTGCTAAATGCTACGTCTGATAGATGTATTCTGTTATTAATTAACTTCATTCATTCTCGTTTATTTATTGCAGCGTTGTGACTTGTGATTAGTGTTTAGCTAGTGTGATATAAGCTTAATCAGTAGTATGTAGGGTACAAACACAAAGTCTTGCGTAAACAATCTTGCGTAACACATTAGTATGTAGACAGTTTTTCTGTGTCGTTTCCCAATACCGCATCAGTTCTTTTGAGTATTTCGTACATCCACAGAAATATAGGAACCCTTAGGTCCGGTGCTCACGTGATCTCACAAGTGATCTGGTCCGTAGTTTGCCACGATTATCAAACATTCAATGTACCTAATTATGGAGTAGCGCCCATTCACGCTGATAAATAAAAATCGATGTAGCTTTGAAAGATTCCACAATGTAAGATAACCCAAGCCTTTATTGTAGACGAATCTGTAGCCTATAATTTATAGTTGGTAGGGACCCTACCTGCGAAGCTTGAGTTTTTTTTAGCCGAGTAATAGTCCCCGGTTCAATTCCCGGCCGGGGCAGTTATTTATGTGAGAGGTAAATATTTGTTGTCCATGCCACCCGCGATACAGGTAAAAAAATAATCTACTGCGGGGGTATGAGTGTGTAAGCGTTTATCTATTTATTTATTTATTGTTTGTCTTCTTATTTATCTTAACTTCATTCGAATATCTAATACCTACGACATACGATATATAATAATATCACTAGGTATAGGATCTGATGCCTTTGGATATTACGAATAAAATATACTGCCTGATATACAAACGGTGCTCAATAACGCTTGCTCACCTTGTGTTCCAATTTAACTAATTTTTGGAACAGTTCGCTCCAAATTGTTCGATAGGGAAGAATCAAACGAAGCGTAACAAAAAAGCAGCCTAACGAACTGCCGGCAAAATGTACAATTTTCGCGTATCCGTTCAACGCCTCTAATTTTAATTTTTTCTCTTTCTCCGTTAGAAATAGGCAAGGCAATAAAAAAGTAAACGCTAACTTGTACTCACACCTTTAATGTCTTATAATTCCTGTAGGTATTGCTCAATTTTTCACAAGCGACATTAAAAAATATTTAAAAGAACCCTGCCATGAAATAATAATAAGTAAACCCATAAATAATTATCTTAAACTGGATTGCGCTGTAAAGCCACTGCCGAATTCTTTTCTGTAATTTCCCAATGGCTTTTCTTAATAAAGGAATATTTATCACAATACTGCGCACAAAAATATCTCCTCACAAATGAGCACACTCGAATGAAGCCTCTTCACAAAATCCGAATAATAACGAGCCGAGAGCGGCATATCTTCGCTAATTAATCCAGAAGCTCTAGTATTAATTAGGAGACTTTTTCTTCGTCGCCAGGATTAAGCCGACGAGTCTCGGTAATTGCTAGCCCGCCGAAGCTTTTACTATTTTTATTTAAAAGTCTGCGGGCGGTATTAATGAAATATAAACTTTTGCCTTTGGATTTGGACATTTTGGATTTGGACGACGGAACCACTGAGGATACTTACTGGCTAACGTTCTGGAGAAGGAAGATCTCTTTATGATGAACTCCTTCTTCAGAAAGCCACCCCAATGCAAGTGGACTTGGATAAGCCCTGATGGTTCAACTAAAAGCGAGATAGACTTCATTCTGGCAGACAAACGGCACATATTTAATGATGGGTCTGTGATCAGCAGATTTAAAACCGGTTTATAAGACGTTAATAACTTACATAAAAAATTTCATGTTTATAACTCTAAAACTGACGAAGTTAGTTTGTATCAAAGTGTATCCAACCCCAATTTATCTGTAAACCCTTAGGGGATGAATTTCCAAAAATCCGATAGCCTAAAGCCTTCCTCGATAAATTAACTATTATGATAATATGTAACATAAAAAGAATATTTCAATTTAAACCAGTAGTTCCTGAGATTAGCGCGTTCAACCAAACAAACAAACAAACTCTTCAGCTTTATAACATTAGTATAGATAAGATAAGATCTTTCTCTTTTCTTAATATAAACGGGCCGATCCAAGAAGCTATAATAAATGAAGTAAATCTTGAAAGATCGTGGATTACCTACAGCCTGACGGATAACCCTTTATTATTGCTTCAACGGCTTCAGTAATTAAAACCCAGATATAATCTGTTTGAGTGGAAGCCAGTTACCCCACAATTTAACCGACAACGTTAAAATTGTAGTACCTAAGTATGTAGGTATTATTTCACGATGTAGATGTTAGAGTGTTATTATTCGTAAAAGTTCCTTGATTGTAGTTTTTCTACAGGATCACATCCGCATGACCAGTTAGCCATTGAACTTTCAAAGGGTCATCAGAGTCGGGTTTAATCAAACGTCCCTCGTACCGTATCTATTAGCTATCAGTAGCAGGTGACGTAACAATGACGATAATTTCCTACAAAGCCACACCCTACAAGGATCACCTTCATAGGTCGAGTTCAGTGACTTGCTAGAACAATAAAAGTAGGGTAAAAGGATTTTCTTAGTACAACAAAAAGTGTTCAAGAGCTTAAAGATCTTAAAGGATGCAACAAATAAGTAGATCAGGTAAGTATAAAAATAATCAAAAATCTGATGGAGCATGGGTACAATGGTTAAACAAAATTCGAAAACGTGATGCCCCGATGCAAAAAAAGGGGTAGGAATTATAAGTTTGCAGTTTTTTATTGCAAAGCTGACGAGATCGAGATGGTACTTAGTTATGTTTGGAAAACTTTGTTTGGAAAACGGGGTTTTAATATTTGTAGTTATTGATAGTTTGTTTTTATTAAAAGTCAAGAATTAGTAAATCATATTATGATTAAATTACCGTTTAAAGCGATACCGATGTGCTACAGGCGCTACAGCAGCGAGCGATGCAATGTAGTGTGCCTTACCAAGCTTCCAGTGAACGATGTATGTACGTTAGTATATTAGGTAAGTTCATTGCTAGCTTCCATGTATATTGTGTGTCGCTATTGTGTGTGGACCTACCTACTATATCGCTACAAAAAAGGCGGTGATTGATGTCCCTGCTTCATCTTAAAACCCCTATGATAGCGATTAGATGACACTATCGTTAGTAGGTAACAAAGAGTTAGAATTTTCACGGGTCCACACATCACAGCTCGCCGTGTGTCCCACTGACACAGTAACGCTGCAATTACTGTGCGAATTAAATCACAAAACTCGACAATGATTTCTCGCGTACACAATTGCAGTTTGTCCTAGAGCAGGTGTTTGCTGATCTAATGGCGTTTTCAATTTGCATCCAAATGGGGAATTCCTAAACCGGCATTACTGAATGCGGCTAAATACCAGGCCGAGTACTCGTAGCCGGCAGTGCCGACGCTGCCCCAATCGGATTATCTATCACTAACGACGTACATTCACTGTCCGGACTGGACTGCGCCTTGGTACCGCCGTGCATGCGATGAACTGCTTTAAAAATACCGCTTTAATAAATACTGCTATAATCCGCGAAGTACCTACTGCAATAGCTTGTCTTTTGTCCGCGTTCACGCCCGCCTATGATGCGATGTCTTCAAAAAAAAGTTAATATGCTTTTGCTAAGTTAATGCGCTCACCATCATGGTCCACATCCCCACTTACCATCAGGTTGTTTATTTACTTACTATTAACTTATTAATATATAACTTATTAAATTAACTTATTACTTATTAACTTACTTTTAAATAAAATATGTATAAGTAAAACAACCTGCTTGCTATGCTACCTATTATACAGCAATAAAGACAAAGTAGATGTTTTTAATGCTTTCGTAGAGCTGAAAATAATTGTGAAATGCATTAACTTTATTTTCTATTTAATTAAAACAAAATTGTCAATGTATTAAAACTTGTTGTGTTCAAGATCCCAGGTGCCATTTTATGAAAAAAGAAATGTTATTTAACATAATTAAAACTTCGATTTCTTACTATTAGTAATCAAATAATTATTCCAAATAAGCATTGTTCCAAATAATTATTTGGAATCCTATTGAGAAGGTAACTTTATCTTGAAATACCATATTAGATATCGTTCAAATATTTCACGCGCCCTCATAATAATGCTGAATACAAAAAAAAAATAAAAATAAGTTGAATCCAAAAAAAATTTTTTTTTTTAAACGCTTTTATTTCAATTTTTTTTTTTATTTTCGTGTATTGTCATTGGAAATACACATGTCTGCCAAATTTCATCAATTTTCATTAAAGGGAAGTCATTCAAATTAACGTTACAAGATTTGATGCTTTGATGCTCCGAAGTGAAGCTAAATATAAACCTTATTGCCGTGTAAATAGAGTAGCATTTTGATCATAATATTGAAGATTTGATGCTTTGATGCTCCGAAGTGAAGCTAAATAAAAGCGTTTAAAAAAACAAAAACCCGACTGCGTAAAATAAACTAAAAAGAAAAAACAAGCCCAGTAGTTTAGAATGTTATTAAAAGTAATACTGAACAACTACACCATAAAAAGATTAGCAGCAGGTGGGGGGGGACACTTGACTCTTAACGAATATTAGCATTTTAAAGCCAAATATTTCGCAAACGGACCCCTATTTCCAAAAATGTTATTAGAAGACCCATAATATTTTTGGAAGACCTTTTCAACGATACCCCTCACTATAGGGTACGTGACGAATAAAAAATCATCCTCACGGTAAATTATAATATCATTGCCCTGTAAAACCTAGATACCTATATGTACCGATACTCACGGATATTCGCAGTATTCTAATACAACAACAGAGCAGAGCAACTTAAAAAGTCCTTTCAAGGCTCTAAGGTATTGCATGGTGATATTCAGTAACAAGACCAGTCTACCTATTCCAGCTATCTCACAATAATCCAATACATCTGAACGTTATTAAACGTGAGCCTCAGTTCCGGGCAGGGCTCACGTCGATCCAGCATTTCCCGAATCGGATTATCGCTAACGACGCGCATTCAATAGCCATCGCATTCTGCCCGCGTGTGCAACCCTGATAAACTATTCGAAAAATTACTGCTATAAGCTATTTGTAGGTATATAAAAAATATGACCGGTATTTTGTACCTACGTGGCAAAGATACTTGAACAGGCCTAATTTTGGACACTGGAGCAGCGTGATAGAGTACCTAATTAGAGTAGGTATATTCTAAGCTAGAACATGCTACGTTTTGATCACACGGAAAATTATATTCCTTCTAGTTACTTCGGTTTATGTGGAGAGTACCGTAGCCAGTAATATACAATTTATGGGTTGAAGTCAGTTATCTGGGTAAACTATGTCACCTAAAATTATCACTTCTGCTCAACTCACTCGGTACTAACTACTAAGTAAAACCGCCAAAAAGTATGGTAGTTACCTTCTCTTCAATTACGAATTATATTAATTTAAAACAGTTCTAGTTAAATTCCATGAAGCATTTATACTTGTTAAACAACGTATTTTACTATCAGTTCGCCCCAACAGGCCGTCTGAGCGGCGTCTCCCCATCCATACAATCTTAAGCATTGTTCCTGAATAAAGCGGTCTTAGCGAACGGACAGCTGTGAACAAAGGAATCCAAATGTTTAAAATGAGATCGCACGATGCAGTGTTAATTAGTAGCACAATGTACTATGTACCCAACCACACAGTTACATTTGGTGGAATTTCCCTTTGAAGTTAAAAGAACTAGTCTAGATCTAGACACTGCGTCATTGAGACAATAAGAAATAAAAGTAGAGGTGTTACAAACGCTTAGCCTCAATGCTTTTCCCAAAAAGCTGTTAGAAATTCAGCCTCTAGATGAGACAATTTTTTTTCTCTGGCGTAGGTACGTTACCTCAGTCAGAAACTTTTGAATTTCGTCATTTAAATTAGCCAGATAATAAGGGCCCAGCTTTTGTAATTGTGCAGAAAATTTTGCACTGATATTTCTTTGGTTATTTGACAAAAACCTTTCTGGCTGGGTGGGTTAAAGTACGCTCTTCTGTTACCTATCATTCACCAAGCGCGACCTGCAAAATCTATGGAAATCACATTGAGTGAGGGAAAATGAGCACGTGGCTATTACGCCCCAATTTAATGTCGTTTCCATAAGTTTTTTTGAGGGGCAAGGGGAGTAGTAGATCACGCATGCTCTACGGTTCTAATAACCATATTGCTCGTAACTGTATTAAAGACCTCGTTAGATTATGCTACAGCTGTTTATTTTTTACTGCTCGCTGGTCATTTCCGTAAGAACGAAAACTCATGTCTACTAACAGAAAACGGCGACGATTAATAATTACTCGATCTCCTCGGCAAAGCAAATTACCGTTTCAGTGTATAATTGCACCCCCTTTTCAGTGCAATCTGAAAGAAAATTAAACTGGCAAAGAATATTGTGACTGAGATGAATATTAAGTAGAACGTAATTATGTTTATTGAACTAATGAAGATTTTTCTAGATCAATCAATGGTTAAACGAAAAATATTTATTTCAAATTATCAATTTCACGATTGAGTACATAGGTGCCTTTTTATTTATGTCCACTAAACCCCTAGGCCATCCGGCGCATAAGGTGATGCTCTGGGATTTCTTGTGAACGCACCATCTCCACAGTTGTGTCATTGTGTGGTTGCCCCGCCCAAAACGATACAGAAACTCACCAAAACAGCTATGTAAGGTAAGCATCTTCCCATTACCATTTATTTTATAAACAAAAAGTTGTAGCATACAGGATGAAATCTTTAGCTATTTTTGTTCTGATACGCCAAAGAAGTATTAACTTCTTAACGTGCGTACAACGACTATTTCACGGAGCATGTGGAAATAAAAGGAATTCCAGCTTTCATAAACATTGTTTATTCTGTGACGTTATACAGGCACCATTCATCGATGAACTTTTCTTTTAAAGAAAATTTCTTTTAGAGAAATGAACTTTTCTTTTAGAGATAATTTTTTGGTATGAAACAAACATTTTAAATTCTTTATGGGTGGGCGGTGGCACAGATGCAACTAATAACAAATGAGATAAGCATTATTTTTTTTTGACAAATTACGTTAGTTTTAATAAACAATAATTGACTTATCGGGTAAACACGAATTACCCGTGCACCCACCGGTGGGTGAAGCCAGTGGGTGCGGGTAATTCTCAAAGTGCATACCCGGCATCCAATACAAAAGGAAGGAAGGGCTAGAATAAAGGGGATTTCGCCGTTCGTAAAAATACAATCATTTCGAAAGCTCGGCAAACGTCTAACAGTGCAGATTCCATTTAAATCTGCATTGGAACAATGGTATTCAGTCAGTTTCTGAGAATCAATCACATTTTAGGTGAAACTGTTCTACGAGTATAAATTGTAACTGTTTAAATACTATGTGGAAATAGTCTGCCACTGTCTGGCAAAATTACATTTTAACATTCATACTTTTAAACTCGGATATACTTCTCTGTCTAATAATTTCTCTCCTCACCTTTCACCTCACCTCGCCTCACTACTCCATGCTGTTATTTTTAGCAGAGGTATAAAATTACTTCGTTATAGTTATCTGATGTATATCACATGCATGGTGGTTTATTCCAAAAACCCACTAACGGTGATTTTCACATTTTTTTCCAACTATCTGCACAAGCTAAAATTATTCGTCTCGTATATCGGGAGCTTTTAAGAATACACATCCCAAACTCACGCCAGCATACTAGGATATCGTAAAAGGAAGCCGGCCCGTTTGGTTCAGCACGCTTGACTTCACATAAGGAAAATTATTATCAATATTAGTAATCCGCACCTTCAGTGGAAAAAAAGGCATAAGATGAAAATTGCATTTTACAGGAGAGCAAAAAAACTTAAAATATCAGTAAGTACTCGTAAACAAAGGGATTTACATTAGGATTTCCTTCCACAAAACCGTCAAGATTAAGGATAAAAAATTGAAAAAAATTGAGCATTTGCAGCTTTTGTTGCTCTTTCCAATAATATTAATAACTAAAATTCAACGTAAGACGACTTATGTTTTTTTTCCACTGAGGGTGCGGTATGTATTCAGTCATTAATATTATTACTGGTACTATTTCACTGCGGACCCACAATACCCCTGGCAATACCCTTGGTGGTAGGGTGGGACTCAACCCTACCACCATAGAGATGTGACCTAGGGTACTTATTGTACTCGCACTCATACCTATTATGGATATAGTTTATTTATTCACAGCAACATATTTTTTTTCCAATTTGACATTTTTTGAAGCCAGTTTCACATCACTATTTTCGGTGGTATATTTTTAATAAAAAGTACACACCCTACCACCAGGGGTAATATTCAATAAAGTGAAATAAAGTAAATAAATAATAATAAATCTGTGTCACTTCACAGAGCTAGTGGGATTTTTTCCCACTAGTACTGTTAACAGGACTACTCAACAGGACAAGTGGGAATAAACGGCTGCTTGAGTCGGCTGACAAACGACTCGTGTTCCGGTTAGGGGCTTGAGCCAGTTCTTTCCTCTCTCCTTCTTGGCCTGCAAAGCATCACTGATGTCTTTGATATCGCTTTCCATAATAAAGACCTACAATTTTTTTTTACCACGAGTCCATGACTTAATATACACATCTCATGATTGATCATAATTTGATTGATTGCCTAAACAGAAAACGAAGAAACACGTTGACCGCTCAGATGTTAACCCTTTCCATGCGACTGGCGTGATATAACGTCCATATAAATACTTGTATACCTCACGGTCGTGCCTGGGTTTTAGATTCTATTAGACGTAGTAAGACGCCCTTTTTATAGATTGAGCGTATATCTTGTGGACATATGGACATAATAGGTACAGTTATCACGCCCAGAGAGGGCTATGGAAAGAAGCGATTTTATACATACAGGGTGTCCCATGGGAATGTGTGAAAACTAAATGACTGATGCGCACCCTTCCGAACCTCTCAGGGGCCCTACGTTTTACAAGTATATACCTGAGGTTTGTCAGTTTCATTCTAGCTGCGGTAGAAAGCGGACGGCGTTTGTGAAAATAAGTGAGCTTACTATTGAAGAAAAGGTTTTTCTCATTGAGTGCTTCTACACGAGAGGAAAAATTTACAGTGAAGCATTTAGAGGATGTTCGGAACTAAAAGAGTTTCGAGTGAAACTACTCTTAAAAGGTAAGAATATAATTTTTTTAAATATTGATGTTTCTATAACGTTCGATAAATTATCTTTTTCTTGAATTTTCCACGAATTCTCACGGCAATGTTGATCTTTTTTTACAGAGTAATTGATAATTTTATACTATATGGAATACTGCAGGACCGCAGAAGAGATTTACCAGGCCCTTCAGCCTCGGTAACTACAGAGGAGACAATCGATGAAGTTGAAAAATATTTTAAAGAAAATCCACATTCTTCGATTCGCAAGGTCGTAAAAGCTTTGAAACTAAGTAAATTAACAGTGCATAGGATTCTACGCTGTTTTCTAAAAATGAACCCTTATAAAATTATGCAAGACGGAGCAGCTCCTCATCGCACACAAGAAGTATTTGAGTCCATCAATAAAGTTTATGGCGATCGAGTTATTGGCCTAGGATACGCACGCGGCCACGCTTTGCTAGTGGAACAGGATTAGAGTGGCCACCTAATTCGCCAGATCCCAATCCCTGTGATTTCTTTTTATGGGGATACATTAAAGATCATTGTTATGAAAATAACCCGAGAACAACAGATGATTTAATTAAAGAAATTAAGAAGACCGTCATTGGCATTTCAGGCGAAACAGTAGAACCTGTTTTTCATAGTTTTAGGAAACATTTGGATATTTGTGCCAATTCAGATGGTTCTCATTTCGAAAATATGTATCATTAATACCCCACATTCTTCACTGTATTTTTAAATAAATGGTTTGTGATAAATAGTTCTTTTTTGTATACAATAAAATAGACGTGAAATGAAAATGACGACATTCCTTTATTAAAAAACATTTAAATTTTCCCAATCCTTTCATTACTTAAAAAATAGTGACTCATTAGTTTTCACACATTCCCATGGGACACCCTAGTAGTCCGTTCTATGAATATAGAGTATGCGATTTTTAAAATTTGTTCCCACATTTAAAAAGTAAAAATAAAGACGTGTGCGTACCTAACAGTGTACAGAAATACTTTTTTTAACTAGGTATAATTGTGTGTATGAATAGTGTGTTGTGTGCATTTATTTTAATTTATCACTTCTATTTTATTTCCTTTATTAAGAACCAATAACAATTGATTTACTGCGATTTCCACAAGTTTGATAGGACCACGACATTATTGGATTATATGATTAATTTTTCTTACTTTTTTTCATAGATGAATAGACTCCTTCCCACTTGTTTAGATACCTTGAAATAGCTATTGTTTGACAAAATGTCAAATTTAACATCAAAAATAAATTAATCGAAATAGAATTTGCTTACTTTCTATGACTAATCTCTCGGGATGCGGTGCATTCTCGTAAAACAAACCAAATTAAACAAATATAGGATTATATTCAGTGAAACATTCAAATCCAACATAACAAACATTGGTACTTACCAATAGTTTGTACAAGCTGTGTACAGTAACCTTCACAGGGGCTTCAATAGATGGTATCGGTGTGTAAATCAACTAATATATTATAATCCCATTTGCCACATATTATATTAAGTTCGGCAAGTAATCTAAGCCACTATGTTACTATGTATCTCTCAATACCTCAAACCGTGTTAATGAAAATAGCGCAACCGACACACATTGTTAAATAAAAACAATTTGACTCGAATACGACTGCTCCGGACGATACTCGCCCGCACAAAAGCCATAAGTTACACTAAATTGTAAATGAAAATAATTAAAAAGGGTATAAATTAAATTAAGTAGTATCGTTTTGAGTTACTAAAAAATGTGTCTTAAAACGTCTAAGGCAACTTTACGAAAACTTATTGTATTTTTTTCTTAATTTATTACATCATATATATACATAATTTCGACATAATCATTTATTTAATAACGTAACATTTCTCTGGCAGGTCAAGTTAAAAATTAAATAGTAACATATACCTGATCCGACGCTGACGGGCTTTTAGCCAGATAACAATACGATGCTAGAATAGTTGAGTTACAGATACAAAACCTATCGTGTGCAGTAAAAATTTTGTACTAAAATTGATTTTACATTATCAGCTGCAACATGGAAAATACACGAATTTGTACACCAATTATTTGGTAATTCGACAATATTAGCACATTAAGCGGGTTACACAGTTTATAATTTATTCAAAAGTTAATTCAAATTTTATTTATATTTACGCAGAGTAAGCTTAGACTTATGATTTTTTTTACGTTAACCCATTCGTTGCCGGTGACGCGATTTCGCGTCACAATACGCAAAGCTAGTAGAGAGCGCCCTACGTTGAGGGCTAAAAACGTCGGCGAAGAATTGATTACAGCGCCTACAAACTGTGCCGATGTCGCCCGCAAAACAGTGTATAAGCCATCATTACAGCCACGCTATTTACAAGGCTTCATAGTTACTTCAATGATAACATTGACCAAAATATCCTAGGTATCGTAACATAAAATATTTGACATGATATATGTTTGTTCACTATCATTTTTTACAGTCTATAAATATCTTAGTATAAAACATAATTATGATGTTAGTCTATTCTTTTAAGTTGCTGTTAACTTCTCAATAGATTTTGATAAATTTTATCGTCATTTACAGAATTCCTCCAGTAAAGTTTATATTATAATACATTTTAATTATATTTAAGATAATAGACTTCAATTTTCTTCCTACTTCCAAAGAAGCGAACACGAAACAGCTCGTAATTTTGTAACATAATAACCCACAAAGTAATTAGCCAATGAATCAACAAAACAATATTTCATTGACAATAAAAAAATGACAATTATGAAAAAAAAACTGAAATTATGCAATAGGAGTTAAACTAAGTATTAAAATGCAATCGTTTCTGAAAGAGGATAATTTCATAGCTCAAGATATTTTATTAAAAACAATTTACTAAGAGTGAACATTTAATTTTCGAAGTTTATTTTATGCATCCATTTTCTAGTCTACAACCCTTTAGCAACCCACTGCTAACGAATTTCCTTACAAGACGCATTAAAGTGTCCTTTTATTCGGTACTTGGACTAATCTTAAAAAAATACTTTTTAGACTCAACAAAACTGTTGTAAGTCTTCTTTACAAAACAAAATTATATCGACGAAACCTCCCTTTAAGTACTATTATGCGAATAACCCTTGAAACAGCAAAATAAATGCGTATAACTTTCGATTGCATTCAAACTATACCGGCATTATACAATAGTCTAATAATCAACATTGCCTAATACTTTATCAATCATAAAACAGCGCGGTTCACTCGTATTATAATTATAACATATATTTAACTAGCTATGGAGAGAGATAAATACTCCCGTACTAAGACACTAGGCGCAGGAAATCAGGTGAACTAGATCAAAACCTACCAAACGACAAGTTAGTTACAATAAAATAATACTAACCGATATCTATTTTCATATAAAACATTATAACTATTTTCAATAAATCATAACGCGGTAATTAATTATAAAATGTAACATAACTTTCACAATACTTTTAGAGCATTCATGTATGTATAAACGTGTTTTTTATTTACATATTATAAGTGTACATTGCAGATATTAAAATACAAAGAGGCACATTTTAAGTTTATCATCACTTTTCAGAGGCATGTTTTTACATCTATATTATCAGCAATTTTATTTTATAGAAAATAAATGCATAATTTTGCCGAATCACCAAAAAAACTATGTATTTGATTTATAAGAGTCGTTTTACAGCGGGTTGGCACAGCCTTGCAGGCATCATGAGTTACTATGCGATCAAATTAAAAATAGGAATTTTTATATAAAAAAGTAAGTAACCCGCGCCATTAAAGAAACGAATCTAAAATGGCGGTTCGTACTTGTAATAATAGGTAGGACCGTCAGCAAAACAGAGTTGCTAGATAGGTGATATTTTTAATAGGCCTTTGTTATTTGAAAATAAATATTACCAAGGTATTTAAAAACGACCAAGTGCTAATCGGAATCGCGAATCACGGATTCCGTATTTTCGTATAAAGTATAAAACTTAACGCCTAATTAGGTTGAGTACATAATTAAAATAGAATTTTATATTGAATACTGGTTGATATCCTTTGGGAGCGATCAATTTAACAATGGATTTAGAAAGATCGTGTAAGCAGATACAGACTGATTATATTTTTTGCGTGCTGTATCGACGTTTGCGAAAAAAGACAGGAATAACGTGCGAGTGAGTAAAGAGCTGTGTTCAATTTGAAACATCTTGTTACACCCGTAAATCGGTTTACGAAAGTAGACGTCACAATATGGCGGAAGATAATTCCTATTCTTAACTTAATCGCATAGTACGGCAACCAACACGGGTTGGTGTGCGATACAAATTCAAAGACAGCTTATATAAAACATTTTCTATAAACATAAGGAGGCCGCATCGATCAACACTGGAAGTGCTAACAGGCGATGTTAAAAATATAAAGTCATCATCCGTTATAAATAAACGACCAATACGCATTTAACTCGACTCTAATACAATTCGCAACTTGAAATAAATAGAAAAAAAAAAACTAAAAAGTAATCCGAGAATTATTTATTAGATCTTATCTAGCGGGACTATGCCGTGGCGGGTGTTACTCGCTACATTAGATCAAAAACTACATACAACATACCGCGGTTAAGGAAGTCAAACGTAGGAGATGGTGAGCATAGAACAATGTCGAGATATATTTGTCTCATTCTCACACAGAAAAGTGCCTTAAAAAAGAAAGGGATTTCCGCTTTATATCGAATGTCAAACGAGAGCTATTCACGGCAAAATAAAGAAATACAACATGCTCTAATGTAAAAATAAACAAGATCTTGAAGCTAATAAATACTTCGACATAGCGAAATTTAGACATCTTTTTCTTTTTCCGCCAATTCGCTGTGAGAGAATGAGACAGACATATCTCGACTAACTTTCTACGTTCAATCCATTCTCATTAATCTATGGCGACATGCATGTAAATAAGGCTATAGGATCCTAGCGGCGGTAGAATTCCTTGTACCGAGCTTGTACCACAATCACTAATGGGATCTCGTCGCTAACATGGGATTTACACGGGTCCATTTGACACCGAAAACCAACCATCAAATCGACTACACCGCAGTTGATTACAATCGCAAGCTCTATCTAGCATACTATATTGCTTTTAGCGACTTAATCCTTCTACCGTTTATATTCTATCTATCCATAATCCTCAAGTCCCTTGCAGCTGTCAAAAGATCATAACATTAATGTCATTACCTTAACTACAAACTTATTCAAAGATTATGGATTTATAGATTTAAAAACGGACATAATACCTGATTGCGATTACAATCAACTGTTATAAATTAGCGAATAAGTTCAGCTCGAATCGACTCGGAATCGTATCGTCGGGTGGAGTTGATGAATCGCCCCTCAGCATTACCAGCGGAGTACATTCGTCCGGCCGTAGGAGACTCCTCAGTTGTATATCTTGATCGCCTTCTCCAAGTAATTGACGCGGGATCGCTTCGGCGTCTTATTAATATGCTCCAATCCCAGCCAAGGCCTCGCCGTCGCGTCTGAAAGCGACATATCTATATTAAATTTTAGCACGAATTCTATTAAGGCTCGAAAGGAGACTGGAACTTTTGGGCTACCGATCGAAAAAAGTAAAATGAGAGTTTAAAATTACGGTCATATTTTTCTATGGTTAAATATAAAATATCAGGTTAATCTGCAATTTACAAAAAGAGAAATTTTATTTCAGAATTTACGTTACAAAATAAATCGATACTGTAATCGGAATTGATTTATTACTTAAAAGTATTTATAAGTAATTAATCAAATTGCAAGGGATGAATAATTAAAAAGTTACATCATTATATTTTGTAATAAATTTCCTATTACTTAAAGGCACAGAAAACCTTAATAAAATACATAAATCGATTTTACGTTTAAAATACGATACTTTTATTCGGCTTGTAATGGTCTATAAACTGTTTCTTGACCGATGACAGCTCATGAAAAAATATATTTGTGATTGTCACGTAAACGTCAGTCATATGGGCGAATGACTTTCATACATAGCATAAGAAAGGAACCAGTGCCTTTGACCTTTAGTGATTGAACACGACGGAGTTCTTCCTTATTTAGGCAATTAGCATAATTGGTGAAATTGTCAAAATGTGTAACGATTTTTTTCGCCTGTTTTCATATTCTCACTTTTACAAAATCTCTTATTATTTTTCTCACAGATTGTCAAAATTCGCCCAATTTTCACAGATAACATAATAAGCTTTCAAACTAGTATACTTTCATCTTGTCTCGATCTTCTAGCCCAAGATTGTTAGAAGTCAAAGTCAAAATATTTTAATCATATACGTATCACTGATACACTTAAGCACGTCATTTTTTTGGCCAAACCATCCCAGTCTCCTTTAGCGACGCTATATAAACGTGTGACGCTATATAACGTCACCACACGTTTTGTAATTGATAGTTACGAAACGATTACTTACTCGTATTACTACTTAGTCTGAAGTCGTATAAATTAACTGTCGCTCCTTCACTTATGTAATTAGGTCTGCCGTTTGTCACTATAGCGAAATTGTACTGAAACAAAAAAATATCATTATTACTAAAATATCATTTATTCTGGTAGAATTAGTTGCAAAGGGGTGTAAAATCATTACATAACTCTTTTCGTTTGACAAATTCACAACGCAATAACAAATATTTTCTCACGAATAATAGGCATGATGACAATTTTGAAATACTGTTCCATATTGTTGGGAAATATAACTACAACGTATATAATATTTACGCAAAAAAATAATGTTTAGTATAAAATAAATACACTTTAATATATAAGTTTAAATTTGCACCAAAACACTTCAAAGTGTCATGGCGTCGCTTGTGACGTCATACCTAAGTAGAGTAATAGACAACATGTCATTGTTAGTATTGTCATATTCGTTTGTTTACTTAGGAATGACGTAATTCGTTCTGAGTGTGACTAATTGGCGTTCAAGACATCGTTGCGGCTTGCTGTATTTTGTAGTTTTATTTTACCAAAATATTATTAATCTCACTCATAATAAGTAATACAATAAATATGAGTTTTGTAATCCATTAATAGGGTTTCATTAAATAAATACATAATTTAAAAATTTCGTTTCGAAACCATTCTATAAATACCTTTTCCCACTCCTTGTCCGGTATGTCAAGTTTCCGCTGCAGCCGGTCCTTGACCGCCTGGAAGGGCTCCTGGTGCTTGACGCGCGTGTAGAACGGAATGCCGAACGTCGCGTACACCTGCTTGTAGAAGTGCGCGCACGGCACTAGCAGTTCGTCTTCCTAGAAACATTGAAAGAAAGAAAGAAAAACGTTTATTTCTGTGCCAATTAGGTACACACACGAACGTAGATAACTACAAAAAAAAGAAAAATATTAAAAATTTTCAAACGGACAAAAAAAATTAAGAAAACAAAAATTAATATTTATAACTAAACGCTTGCATGCGTCCAACGGCCCAGAAAATGGAGCATTGGTATTCACAGATAATATAATAATAATCTATACTAATATTATAAACCTGAAGAGTTTGGATGAAGGCGCTAGTCTCAGGAACTACTGGTTCGAATTTAAAAATACATTTTTGAGTTTGATAATAGTACATTTATCGAGGAAGGCTATACGCTATTATATATATTCCGAGAGCTCAGGACCGCCAGACTTTACTTATTTTCTGACGGATAAAATATATACAATGGAGAAGTATTAGTGTGTAGTGAATGTGTCAGCTAACAAAATATAAATAATTTAAAGACAAATAATATAAACATTTAATGCTTACTTACTTCTGTTTATTATAAAAAAATAATTAAATATAAATTTATATTTCAAAACGTACTATCAAGATAGTTTACCAAGTAACACTCGTCTAACAAACTACTGACTAACAAAATACATTTATTTATTTGTTTATTACATCAACAAAGTTAACACTTACACCCCAACTCAGAGTCACTAACAGTTAGTTTAATTGCTCTTTGTATCACCATACAAATTCTGTACTAAGCAGCCATTTAAATAACCATTAGTGACTCTTGAGTTGAGGCGCTATGCCCCAACGGTAACGGTCAGTAACGGTTATTTAAATCACTCCTTAGTACAGATTTGTATGGCAATTCTTTACTAAGGAGCGATTTAAGTAACCATTAGTGACTTGAGTTGGGTTAGACATGCAAACACAACAGTAAGCGAGCCACAAACCTGCAGATTGAGCTCGTCCCTGGGGATCTCCTCTATCCGGTACAGGCGCGGCGGGGAGATGGTGACCTGGTCCAGCGTGAGCTCCGGGTCCGGCCCCGGCAACACCTTGTGACAGGACACCTCCACGATCCGGAGTCTGAAAACAACACAATGTAGTGTAATAAGGGAACATATAAAAACCACGTGCCCCTTTTAGGGGGGGAGGATGGTCTTCAAAACACCACGATTGATCGCAGAGGGGAGAGGGGGGTTTAGGTTTTTGTCACGTAGTCAATATTCTAGCAACCATTGCGCCACACAAGTCGTCAAATATAAGCAAAATTATTATTTTTTAATACAGTTGCTCAAAAAGTGGCGTATTGCAGGGACGTATAGCGTTCGGGAAGTGGGCTATTACACACTCGTGCTTTTTCTTTCCCAACTGTCAAAATAATGTGTATTAAAAAGAAAAAACTAACCACGAAGTTTTTACAAAAAAAAATCATAGAAGTTTTTATGATTCATGCAAATATTTCTAAAAAGAAGCTACTAATTTGTTTCAATATCAGATTTATTGATTTGATTCAATGAGTTATATTAGGTTTCATTTTATTTCATCTTATTAAATTTCATTTTCATTTCATAACAATAAAAAAAATCTACTGAAGACTTGGCTGTATGGGCATAATTCCCTTTGCCTACCCAGAATGGGTGAAGAAAACAAAAAATAATATCTGCTTATTATATTCTTTTACGGTTAGCGCCATTTTCCAAAAAGATTGTGTTTTTATTATTCTATTAAATTGCATCATTTTTTCGCAATTGTATTAAAAATAGTTGTTCAGTACACGTGCGGAACCGTCATTGCAACTTGTTCCGACTGTCAACACTCGCCTTCGGCTGCGCCTCGGCTCGGGTAGACATTTGTCAGAACTCTTTGCAATGACAGGCTTTCCGCACTTGTAACGAAATATACTATTTTAACTCTGTTTGCAAAAAAAAAATTGAAAACCATATTTATGAATTACCACGTGAAAACTAGGGGGAGAGGGGGGGTCTTCTCATATACTACGGATGGTCACGAAGGGGGAGAGGGGTTAAAAGTTGGAAAAATGGGTCACGTGGTTTGGTATGTTCCCTAATCAAGGATGGTTGTATTGTAATAAGCGGCGTACTGTGCTCCAGTGTGAGATGATAGAATTAGTAATCAAATAATGACAGATAAATGTAAAAATGTTACGCCCAAAGACCGAACGAAAAGTCACAAGGCTTTGTGGAAACGGTAGAACAGCCATATCGCGAAATTCTTGTTCTTAAGAAAATGCTTACGACGCGTTGTGACAATCACAACAAGATCACATAGCATAATTCGTGTTGTAGCTGTTGTGTTCATGTTATTCGACCACAACACATTGTAGCAATGAAGAAAAGTCATCAAATATCCCTCGAATATTCAAAAAAAGAAAGAGGAATGAACATGTAAGCCAATAAAAAATGAGATAGTTTATAACCTTATAAAGCGCAAGTAAATATTTTGTATTATGTAAACTTATATTACAACATTCACATGTAGGCAATCAGATAATTATGACATTCTATTTGCATAATGCTTGGTCAAATGCGCCCTTGGGTGTCGAAGCTTGTTCCAAAAAAAATAATATTGACATTCATATTTAAACTCTACCTATGTAAAGAAGTTTTATAGTATAGTCTGTTCTTGTTATTTAAACTATGTATATATCAATATACAGTGCAAGTATAGTATTGTCAACTTACTTGCCAGATCCATCGGGAGACATTTCAACAACCTTAGCCGCTTCTTCTAATATATCTGCTACTTTACCACCTTTATTTGGATATAAAATTAATTCCTTATCTTCTTTGTAATTTGGTCCAACCTGTGGAATTTAAAGCAGTAAAAATAGCATTACTAATTCAGTTCGTTAAATTAGATGGAATGCAAAAGACTGTGATATATTATGTAAGTGAGCATCATATAAGTGAAAGGTGCCCAAACAGGGCATCTAACAATATTACGTCATCTAATGTAATCTCATCTTAATTGCTACTCACCCATAAACACTTAAACTGTTTCTTGTTGTCCAATTCGTTAACTTTAATAGATAAAATCTGGTAGAACAATTTCTTAGGGCACTTTGGTTTACAGTATACTAACAGGTCCTTCAATATACCATCATAAGAGTATCGTAATGGAAGTCCAGGGGTATCCTTGTAACTGAAAACAAAACATTATTTATATCATTATCAAACAATAAAATAAGTATAATATATATGTGGGGTTGCTAATTTTAAATTAAAGTAAGATGTAAAGAATGTAAGGTGCGTGGAACGTAATGAGTGAGTATGAATGTAGAACTAGGCTGAATGACTTTTGTTATGATGAATGGAATAGAAGGAAGAATGACAGAGTTATGGACGATACGTTGTGCGAGATAGTTGTGTGTGCTAAGACGAAGACGATTAAGTCTAACGGTTGTTTTTCTTGTAAAATCTGTACAAGAAATAAAGCGTGGCGTTAAAGACGGTGTTTATTTTGTAGACATCACCACAGATTTTTTGAATAATTCAACATTTCTTTGCTTTATACTGTGTTTAGTTAAGTTTAGTTTATCATTGCGAAAGAAACGAATCCATCTATCAAAATACATATCATATTCTTAATGTACGTATCACAATCTCAATGAAAGAAACAAATCCCCACTTACTTTTGACATTTAAAAAACTGTATTAAATAAGGATCGACGTTCAGCCTCTGACCAACCGCCCGCGCCATCTGGTCATAGCGCATCTGCATCGACAACTCCATTGTGAACCTGCAACAGACATACAGACATACAGAACAAATTATAATAGGTCATTAAGTGTCAAATGTCAATCAAATCAGACATGAACACAATTGCGTTAAAAAATTGAAATATATATTTGAAATGGGCTTATTAAATTAATTAGCATACATTTGATACCCATATTGTTACAATATATTTTTTTCATCCTTTCCATATTTTTTTTCGCGGTCGCCATGTTGAGATATTATATACCCTATGTCACTCCGAAAGTTACCACGAATCTAATGACACCTCATATGTTGACATCCATCTAGCCGTTTAGACTATTACACGGTGCCAAAGAAATAGACATACATACACATACATACTAAAAAACTGTACACCCACACTCACCCAGGATCATTAGGCACGCTCTTGTCAACAAACTGCACCTCCACCTTGTAGAAGATGTACTTGAAGTAGTCCTGGCAGGTCGGCAGCTCGAGCTCGTCGTGCCGGTGGTCCGCGCGCTCGAACACGATGATGTCCCCGTCCATCAGCTCGTCCAATACCTGGCCGCGTGCACACGACTCAACCCGAGCGGGGGCGTGCGTGTACGTACACGCGCGAACGTGTGTGCGTGTGCGTGCGTGCGTACACGACGCTCGGGGTTGATAGACAACATTCGACGTTTGTTCAATTCAATAGAATTCAATTTTATTCCAGATAGCATTGATCCACATACACAGTAATTCAGTGAGATAAAGATTTACAATACGATATTATATCAATTCATTAAATAAAATAAAATATGTAATTATAATAATCTAATTCAACCAAGATATTCATCTAATAATAATAAATAAAAAATTTAAATTAAAACGATAACAGACAAACAAATTATTACATGTTACATTATTACAAGTAATTAATACACGCTTTGTTTCATAATTTGTTAGCATGTAATGTGTTCCAGGAATACTCTTCAGAGTTGTATAACGCTCACACAATTATTTTTCTTGGAAGATTGTTTGTAGCGCCGTAAGTTTGCAATCACCGAACGGGTGAAAATTTTATTTATGTACACGTATTTCAGAGCCAATGAAAGAATCTTGTACGGGAACAAGCAAATCTGTGTGTGAAGTATTTATTGATTGAAAAGTGGAAATGTCGAATGTTGTCCTACTGTTTATAATAACATTAACTTAATTCTATGAATTTCTATGTTTGAATCGATTTATTTCTTTCGCAGAATAGGACACAGAAGAATAGACAAAGGACAACATCATTGTCGACAACATCATTTAGATATTAAATTAATAGAAATAAATCAATACAAAAGAAGTATATTAATTCTTTTTCATGTGCAAAATGAAGGCGAAAGCGTGATTTCAATTTCAGTATTTAAGTTCATAATAAGCGATAAAGCAAAATAATTATAAATTCATCAATACCTCTCGATTCATACCTTCCGCAGTAAGACATGTTTGCTACAAATTGATTACTGTCACAGATTAGCAGAGAGAGCTTCACATAATATACATTTAAACTGCTATAATTTTATATATATATCCATTCAATATGGAATAGCAGTGAAGTGACTATCAGAGCCAATCACTGACTTACTATTGGATGCAAATTATTGTATCTGTATGTCTAGTATTACTGAATATAATCTTGCATAAAATACTTTATTTACTCAACTAATAACGTAAAGTAAATAATTAAATACTCCTTTTCAATATTATAATTGCATGACTGTGGGTGATTGGTTTATAATAGTTTTCAGTGGAATATTTTTAACATAACTTAACCAAAAAACTATGCCAATTTATATTCGAATATTAAGTAATTCAGAAAAGATTCAAGAATACTTCATTTCAATGAAACCTCCACCACACATCAGACTAATACTCAGACAACTTGACGTTCCTACATGTTTGCCTAATACCAATGATTTTACATCTAATGACTAAAACTATGAAAAGTTTGATGGCGTAAAACTGATAAATAATACCTTTTCGAGGGGATCATTATAGTTGTTGATCTTCTCCACGTAGTCCGGCTTGATTTCTTCGTACAGGACTAGTGGAGTGTCAGGCGGGAAACCTATGATGAATGAAGAAATGCAATAATTAGCACAATTTTATTTTTACGTTAAATAGCTGTATGTAACTAAAATAACTAACAAACGCTCAGAGGAACCACTTTTACCTTTAGGCATTACCGATCAAAAAATCCGAAAAAATCTTGAATCTTTTCTTACACTCTGACACTGCTACCGAAATAAATAATAGTACATTACAAAACGGTGCCTAAAGTGGTATATTATTGGTAGCATTTTATTTAGACCTTTAATTATTGTATACTGGTGTACAATAGTGTTTTTGTTATACTATAGTCCCAACTCCGAGTCACTGACGGTTACTTAAATCGCTCCTTAGTACAGAATTTGTATGGTGATTCTTTAGTAAGGAGCAAAGTAACCGTTAGTGACTCTAAAATGGGGCATATAACTCAAAAGCTTTTCCTTATCTACCATTACTCACCAGCCCGTTTATTGAGTATCGGTATGAGATCAGCAGGCTTGCTAGCGATCGGCAAGTAGTGATGTCCGCAGTAGTGGATACGCTTCTGCTTCGGGTCGTAGAACTTGAAGAACAACACTACATCATTCTCCTTATCGAAGGGGGGAAGCGCGCTGAAGCCAGAGTCTGGGGGCAGCATCTCTAGGAATATGTTCCATGGGTTCATATTCTCTGATACGTCTGCCACTGTCTTGTTCTGGTCATTCAGAATGTCCAGGCAAGTTGGTCTGCAAGTCTGTTGAGGACAAGTTAATATGGTTTTGGTTAACCATAACCAAATATCATGTTATCCATGTCATTACCCAGATGATTAAGGTTTTATTATTTTTTCTTACTTTATTTTATTTGGGAAACACACAATGTTGATAGTACAAAGCTTAAAAATTCTTAATTTACAACACATAAATCAGTTAAGTTTCCGCTTGTCAATAATACATTTAGAATATCAAGGTTTTCACCAAATATCATGTTATATCAGAGTAGTTACCCAGATCGCCAATATATTTGACAAATTCATGATGTATAAATATGTAACCCAACTAAGATTAAATGCTGTTTATAAATTGCAAGTAAAGATTTTATGCATAGAATGGAGTCACATTTAAGAAAGAAGTCATTTATACGAAAAACAAACATGAAACATTTTAGATTACGAGAAAAAAACGTTTCTTGATTAGCAGGAGTGGCTTAAAATCGTCGCAAGTTAAATTAAATCAAACAAGATAAAGAATAGTCTATACCCTTCTCTGTGCTCTTAACAACAGTAAATTACGCAAAATATCACTTTCAGGGGCAAAAAACAAACAACTAAACCCACTTACAACATCACAACGCAACTAACCTGATTGGAGCGTGCACTAAACGGCCAAGGTCGCAGATGCTTGAGCGGATAGCGGAAGTTCTCAGCCAGCATGTCCATCAACTCGGCCACAGTGGCCTGCTTGCGCACACGGAACACCCTGTAGTGAGCGCGCTCCGGGTCGTAAAGGTCATTGCCCTGGTGCCCGTCGAATGCCTCTTCCAGTACCACGTTCACGTTCATGTATAGATGCGCTTCGTTGCGCTCCTTGCGACGGATCTAGAAGAATATTTGGAGTCATTTGATGAGACAAGTCCTATATCTTACCTATCATGGGAGAGAGCCTATGTTTTAACAAGATTTCAGGAGATTGAGATGGAAACATATATCATTTTATTACCGACCAGCAACGCGCCCTGGAATCGTACAATCAAGACATATTACAATGTCTGCATTGTTATGAAGTAGTAATCTGTTGCCTCGAGCAGAATATCTGCATGTTCTTTTCCGATACTTCGAATTTCAACAAATTTTTACAAAAAACAATAAAACCTCCTTCATCGTCAATCACATTGTCTATTGGTGAAAACAGTATTAAAACCTGTCGGTAGTTGAAGTTGAGTTAATCTTCTTTAGACACAATTTTCGATGTCGAACCTCCTTTGTCGAACTCACGATAGCAAAGACATAAAAATTAATAAAATAGAATAAGTTACACTTTTGCTCAAATTACAATAATATTTTCATTCATGTGATAGTTTCGTTTACCGTTTCACCTTCATTGTATAAATCATATCTTTAGTAGAATCAACATATATAACACTGAAACGTATGTACATCAAAACTCAAAAGTTTGGTCATTACATAAAAAATAACTCACAGTTTCAATCCTCTTCTCTTCTGCGAGCCGTTCACTGAGCTCTTGTGGGTATATCGGCCTGTGTAACCTCTTGTAACACTGTTTTTAATTGTGAGTCTCTGCAATGAAAGCAAAAGTACAATTTACTATCTTATGCAGTGGCAGTACAGCCATACAATCCGAAAATCCCAGCTTCCTATCATTGCTTTACTATCATCACTCTGCAGCTGTTAACACTCATATTATTTCTTGGTAAATATAATATGTATGGAATGAAGTGTTCTGTGCTGTTGGGCTAAAGATACCGAAATCCTAGGTTGTACGACACAACTGGGCTTGCCTTGTTCTGACAGCCTAGGCACGCCACTGATCTTATGTCTAGGCAACTTCTAGGCCTTCGTCTAGGCGACAAAGTTAAGCAACAGCGGGCGGATTCGGTAGTTGGATGGTTGACCGATAGTGGCAAAAAATTTCATGAGCGTTTCCGTGCTTCGGAGGGCACGTAAAGCTGTCGGTCCTGGTTGTTTTCGGAGCCAGGCCGCAGGGCGTCGGGCCAGGGCAGGGCATGAAACCTGCAACACTTAGATTGGCTACTAACTCTTCCATCAATCCACACTGGGAGCACCCTGGTGGAGTATGCTCTAGACCTCCTCAAGAAGAGACTCGTGGGCAATACAGGGTCATCAATAGGTTGAAGCCAGTACTGCCCTGATACAGACCAACGTAGGGTACTGCCCTGATACAGACCAATGTAGGGTACTGACCTGATATAGACCAACATGTAAGCGTTAGTGCAGTGGCGTACAGTCAAGGCCATGTCCTCGTCGTGGCCTCCGTAGTTGTACTCGATGGCCTCCTGCTTGGTGCACCGCGATACCACGTCATCGTCGAACTTGCACCACTGGACAGAAACACGACGAATAACTACGAGATCACGACTTATAACTACGAGATCACAACATATAACTACGACATCACGGCATATAACTACGAGATCACGACATATAATTACAAGATCACGACATATAACTATGAGATCAGGACATATAACTACGAGATCACGACATACAACTACGAAATCACGACATAACTACGAGGTCACGATATTCTTGTCATCGAAATGGCTTGAGGAGAAAGGGATAAGTTATATTTTGATGTGCAGGATTAATATAGTAAGCTTAACATAGTTAAGATACTTAATAATTACTAGTTTCTGCAAGCGGATGAATGGTTTCACAAAACGCAATCAGTAACACATAAACGTTCCAATCATCCAAATACGTGAAAGTCGAACGCATGACGCATGCGAATACAAACAGAAGCCGAATTGTGCCGACTCGACACAAATATGTATTAGAATGCCGAATGGAGTGCAGGGCAGCTTTCTACTTCGGCACGAGCCAAATATGATTGTAGTGTGTAGTGATTACTTCTCTAGTTTTTTGTTCAACAAATACTGCCGAATCGAACATGTTCCGCGGTTTCCTGATGGACCAACTAAGTACAAAGACTACGTACGCACTAGTGGTATGGCAAAACTAAGTGTTCCCATTGGCACAACTATGTACAACTACGCAAAATTAAACGTAACTATTTTCTATAATCCATTCCTTGAAATACAACTATATGAAACCAGAAAGCTATGTATATTAAATTTGAAAGGATAAACACCGCTGATTAAATAAATAACCACAAAAAAAGTACGTAGTTGATCCATCAAGAAACCATGGAATGTTCCACACATCCAACATTCCACTCCTAATATACCTTCCCGTCTCCCTTGGGGTTGATGAAGACCACATAATGTCCTCCGTGGTTGTCTCCGGAGTGCACCAGCACCGCATGCAAGGTGTAGTCCGCTGGGGTCTCGGGCTTCTCTTGCAGGTACGCGTCCAGGTTTATATGTTCGTAGAATTCAAATCTGTGACAAAGGAAAATAACACTTTAATAACGATATTATGTTGGTATGGATAACAGCTCGCTACTAGGGGCGTGGCCTTCTTAATGCTAAACACGTTACACGATAAATCGGGTGGGGGTTTCTTCGACACATCAAAGGATTTTAATTCTGTTGGCCACATTTGCGGCCTAACCTGCTAACGCCCCACTCAGAGTCACTAACGGTTACTTTAATCACTCCTTAGTAAAGAATCACTATACACATTCTGGGCGTAAATTAGATTATTAAATAACATGTTGCATACGGTCAGCTGACTGCAACATAAAGACAGTTTTATTTAGTTGTTTAAAGGCAGTGAACGAATATACTGCTGGAATAAGCCTCTCAGTACTATCAAACGTTAAATATCTACGCACCAAAACTCACACAAATACGAAGTATACATACACAAACCACTCACTACGATAAACAAACTCATCAATTGGACTATTTACAAGCAGTTGTCCAGCCATGCGAAATCGCCAAACGGGATTGGATCTTGGCATGACCCGATCACGGCAATTGGCTCGCGTTGCGCCGTTGCCAAGGCAACAATTTAACAAGTCAAATGCGTTGTCGTATTGTCAGTCAGGTTGTCAGGTGCGTAGATGGCATTACGTATTAGGGGACCAATCATAAAAAAAATATTGTTCTTTGCACTAATTACATATACTTACGTATTAGCTAGATTATTGTTTAAAATGAAGTGAGTCGGTATGTGGGGTATCGTATAGAGCTAACACGCTTAAACATAATTTCTCGCTGTATTTTTTGGGAAAAATAAAGGCTTCATCCATAGTAATTATTAAAATATACTTCATTCAAAGTATTGCCCGTCACTCACAGACATATATCAAGAATAGACGACGCATGTACCTTAAATTGTATGAAAACCAAGCGTGTCACTTTTTTTTGACACATTGTGCTGTCACAAGAATATTTAGTGCTGAAATTCCCCATCCTAGCGATATCAATTCGAAACTGATTCGTTACCGATTCTCTACAACGATTAATGATTCTCAAAATCGATTACCGATTATAATTAGGTATATAGAAAATCGTATGATCGTTTGTAGGCGTAGAATATGTAAAACATAAAAAATGCCTTTGTTTGGTTGTACATAATAATATAGTATAGTGCTTGAATATGACCGAATAAATAGTTTTGTGTTTTAATTAACTTGATTATTTGTTAATTACAAACACAAGCTACAAAAATGTAAAGATAAATAAAGAGATCATAAATATTATGATTGTTTATTATTTGCTTTCAAGAAATTAAATAAATGAAAATTAAAAAAATATTTATAAACATTTCTTTTATGAAAATCAAAACATCATATGGACACATTTAAACTTACCTAAAGTTAAACGAATATTTTTTTTCTAATTAAAAATTCAAAATAAAAAAAACAGTACATACATCAATATTCGGTATTGCGCTTGAAATCAGCCTTCGTTTCTTTTTCGAATCCGTAAAACAGTCATCATTGAAATGAATAGCTATGTTTGTTGGAAACCAATCTCTATGCCCCGTCGCTATAATTCATTTTGCTTTAATATTGTGGTCACTTGAAAACCTTTCATTATAATGTTATCATGAAACATTAATATTGTAATGAAAAATAATTTGCCTGTTAAAAACTGTCTCTATGTAAATATTGTTATTCATTGGTTTTTAAAATCGATTAACATCGAGACCACACCGAGTAAATGAACAACACTATATGCTATATTATACAGAAACACGACAATATTCACCGTACTACGAAGCTAAGCGACGATATATAGTAACGATTGTTCTACTTTCATTGCGTGTTCCAGTAAACAAGCCGTATAAATTTTGCTACCAAAATCAGCAATGTATTGAGTAGTATGCAGTACACAGTAAGTTAGTGCTTTTCGTTGTAAAACGTGGTAGAAATGCAATAAATATGAAAAAAAATATTTTAAAATAAATTACTACACAATTTTACAAATAAATTACTTAACGATGTAAAGAAATATTTCCTTTACCTCTGCTAACTGTATTTGTAGAATTCCTACAGTTTAAAACGTTACAATTAGGCATTTTTCGTTATTTCAGTTGACATCTATTGCCAATAGCAATGAAACGCCAACTAAATGACACGGCGCTCAAATAGGATTTCAAATCCTTTCTGTTACACGTGAAATGTATGAACATGCGGTATCTACTCTAGGTATACATGTCTGTGCCGTCACTAGACACCACCTATTCCCATCTTTTTGGTAGCAAATGAATCCCGCGTGGGAAAAACGAAACATCTTGAGGTTATCCATGTATCAATCCATTTTTTGGTATTTTCATACGTTTGGAAGTACTGCTTAGATAGATAGGCCACGTGCCATTGAATGGAATAGGGGATAGTCGGAAGGGGCTATATTCGGTGAATATGGCGGATGAGGTAAGACTTCCCATCAAAGTGTTTACAGGTAAGTTTTCACTGGTATTGTAACAAGTGGTGGAGCGTTGTCGTGCAACAAAATCACTTTCTCGAGCCTTTGCTTGTAAAGTGGCCGTTTTTCTATCAGAGCTCGGCTTAAACGTATCAATTTTAGTCGATAGCGATCTTCCGTGATAGTCTCATTCGGTTTGATGAGCTCATAATAAAAAAAACTCCTTGCTGACCCACCAAATACAGTTATCATTATGTATCCATTTTTCATCGCCAGTCACGATACGATGCAGAAAACTTTTTTTTTGTATCGTTGAAGCAAAATTTGGCATGTTAGAAAATGCTATTCGATATCTCTTATATAAGGGACCCAATGTCCTCGCTTCTGGACTATTCCTAAGGCTTTCAAACCTTTTGAAACGGTCGTATCATCTACTTGTTATGAACCTGCAAGTAAGTGCAGATAGCATCTGGCACGGGTCTTCATCAAGTAATTCTTGTAATTCTTTGTCTTGAAACTTTTTCGGTGCGCCAGTGCGTTCTCTATCTCTAAGATCAAAATCAAATTTTTAATCGATCAAAATCAAGTTTTTAAAGCATCGAAACCAGTCTCTGAATGTTGTCACTGAGAAAGCATGTTCTTTGTAAGTCTCTACAATAATTCTGTGTGATTCAGCGCAGATTACTTTTGAATAAAATAATGCAATAAAATCCCGGAAAATACTCTTTACTTCATACAAAACTCGACATTTTTATCACTACAAAAAACAACGTTGTTTAGAGCGTGACTGACTAACACAGACTAAAGTTCAATATTACAGACAGTAGTTTCAGGTCCATTCCTTACCATCAGAAATCACATGCACGTAGTCCTAGTAATGCCATCTGTTTGAAAACAGCGAGAACTTATTCAAGGACCTATTATAATTTTCGATTTATGACGAAGAAATAAAAAAATCTCTCTTTTATCTACAATCAACAGCAGTATCATACTTTTAAAAATAAGGTTAATTAACCTAACTCAGAATCAAAATTAATAAAGGATTTTAAGCTACATTTAAAAGTCAAAAATTATTAATAAATTAGTTAATATACCTATAAAATTACACAACTACAAACTTTTAGATGTATGTAATATCTAGATAGAAACAATCTGGCTTTATATAAGGTTTATATTTTTCGAATTGCTTAGAATAAGAGCTCTTGACTGTTTGAAAACAATTTAAAAAAACCTATTGAAATCAACGATACTTTGGGGAAAATTATTGTACTCGTAGAATTAAAACCTTTGTTTGAAAACTCAAAATAGCAAAATGGTCTTATTTTAATATTACAATATTCGATCAGTATCTTTTAATGAATTAGTATAATGTGCTAACTACGTTATGCATAATTACATCCATAAAGAAAATAACAGATTTTGTATTTTTAAGATTTTGGTGCACTTTTACACGTGAAATGTGATTCCACAATCCTTGGAATGATTACCTGTATGGTTTTTGCACCTCATGAAGGCGTTTTAAAACGAAATTTATCCAAAAATCTTATTTATTATAAATTCTGAAGCCAATGGCTGTCCGTATGAGTGACACCAAACTGACTGATTCGCGGTTTTGCTGAGTTTATAAGCCCCGCCTACCGCGGTTGAGTTTTCGTGGCGCTATTTTTAGGCATGAAAGATGCTTCCATGTACGTTAGTATATTAGTTCATTGTTTAAAGGTAATATAGGCACCTTGATGAACACAACAGTACTTTTTTACAATTTTCATATTAAAGATATAACCAACTCACCGATCATTGAACTTGACCGAGCTATCCGTGATTGGATCATACTGGAACCTCATGAGGTGTAAGTGCAACACGGGGGGGAAGGAAGCGAATATCACCCCCTTCTCAGCCTCCTGCAAGCCATGCTCGCCGGCATCATACTTGTTCTCACCGTCCAATGTCTCTGTGCTGATGTAGTCTTTGAACGACTCGTCAACTGTAACAGATGTGAGGATTGGAGTTGTTTCATTTTCTCTACTGCTAATCTACACTGTGTAATAGACGTTCTTGTTTGATGTGGATGTCATTGAATAAGAGTGAATAGGCTTCTACTAAGTTGCATGCTTTTCCCACCCAAGACTGCAACATGCTATCAGATGGGATTGTATTCAAGCATTGTAAATAACACTCATTTATGCAGTTCACAGAAGTTGTAATATTTCAAGTTCTTATAACCAGTTTCGTCACAAGGGAAACTTATCATTTTGGAATTTGATCTCGATTAAATTAAGCAAATCATACAAAAAAAGGAGAAACCATGTAAGTTCATAACTGTAAATAAAATTGAGTGTACTTACTATTCTTTTTGCCCTTGATGTTGAGTTGGATATCATAGAAAGTTTCCACTCGAGTGCTGGAAACGTTAACGTTCTTGCATTTGATGTACGACGTCATTTTACCCTCAAACAGTCGCGGTACGGTCCCCTCGACGCACGTGCCTTTCATCTTACTCTCCAATTTGTCCAGGAGAACCTATAGAACATTTGTTTGAGTAAAACCTTTGCATGTTTTTATACCTACCTACACTGACGTTATTGCAATTGAATAACTTTTAAAACATAATATGGCCTGCAGATAAGAAACAATCCCCAGGGTACTTAAAAGCTTACAATTGTATCAATTAACGCACACGAGGGACTGAATGTATCTACCGCGTAGCGAATACGATTTGTCCATACATCTATCATCTATACTAATATTATAAAGAGGAAAGATTTGATTGTTTGCATCGAATAGGCTCCGAAACTACCGAACCGATTTGAAAAATTCTTTCACTGTTGGGAAGCTACACTATCCCCGGGTGACATAGGCTATATTATATATTTTTTTTTACTATTTTTCCAGAAGCGAAGCGAGGGCGATTTCCTAGTGATATAACACGTTCAAATGTTATTCTCTATGGAAACGTTTTCTTCTTTTTCTTAAAACTTTACGCGAATATAAATCATAGCGTCATCTATGACGTCATCTATCATAGCCTCATATGGTGCGCTTCATTAAACATCGGAAGAGTAAATAAGTAAATCGCGTAATATTAACTCCGTTCATTAATAGGAAACTCAAGTCACGAATTTTCGCACCGTGCAATAAAAGAGCTACTTTAAGCATGGAAAAGCGGGACCTAAGTGCATATTTAAGTCAGTGTTATAAAGAAAATTAAGTGTAAATAATAAAATACTTACCCTCAAAAACTCCTGGACGTCGTGTTGCATAAAAGAATCAAGTGTTTCCCAACCAAAACTTTTTGTAAGCTTCTTGGTACCCACAGGCTTATCAGAGAACTGTAGTTCATAGAATACTCTTTGCAAAGCCAATGCAACAGATCTGAAAAATAAAACAGGAATTATAATCAAATGTATCGCTAGAAAATAGACATTTTAATTAATTACTGACTGAATAAATAAATAAATTATTGTCTTCTAGACTACAATTTGTAAATGCTATTTATCAATGTTGTAAATTAAATCCAATTTGTACCTAGTACTGTCATCAGATTCAGTAGGCATTTTGTAAACGGCCTTTCTTAACTGATTGGTGAAATATAACGTCTGGAGAAGAGAATTCATGTAACATGTCGCGCCTTGATTCTTCAGACCTGTAAGCAAAACGAAATTTTAAAATAATTCTGTAAATTCTCAATTAAACACCTATTTTGCAATTAACTAAATGACTAAGAGCGAACCAAGTCTAATATCAGAGTAAAATTGTTGAAGAATTTAGTTGAGGAATTAATGATGTCAACCGTCATTGGCTTCAAACCATTAATAGCCCACTACTGAGCACGGGTCTCTCCCGTTGAGGAGGCCTAGTCCACCATGCTGCTTCAGTGCAGAATGGTGGAGTTATCATGAAGTACCATTATTATCATGAAAAATTCAACAAAGTAACAAAGACTCGCAATATTTATTCGAAGGATAAAGTGTGGCTTAATCCACCCTTATATTAAGTATTGATAAGTTGTGTTAACTTGTCAATATTTGGTAGATGTTTGTATACCCAAGACATATTTAACAATTCAATAAAAAAAATTACTTACCGACATAACCAGTATGCTTCTTGGAATCCCATGACACCCCATGAGGAGCCTCGGCAGTAACATGAACTTCGAGTGTGATAGAATCATCCTTGATATAGCCCTTCTCAGGATCCAAAACATCATTCCAGCCCATGAAGTGGGAGAAACCCCAATCGTTTTCCTTACTGCAATTATTACTTAGATTAACATATTTTTCAATGGTATAACGCTATTGATATAACAAAGTCAATGGTAATTAAAGTATCTGCCTCATCAAAACGCTTAAATTCAATTTTGTTGGTCATCATAAAAATTAACGATTTTTTTTCAATTACATACTATTAATATTTACCAGAACATATTTTGTTTAAGTATAAATTACCATATCATTCGACTAACTAATGTGCTTACTTATACCTAGGATTATGACACATCATAATGTTCTTATTTAATTAACCCAAGACCTAAATAGATTTCAACAATTAATTAATTCAATTATTAACTTTTTTTTACTTTAAAAGAAAGTTCTTATATTACAACCTCAGGTAAACTAAGCTTAGCACTGAACCAAGTATTAAGTAAAAAGTAACCACAGCTTAAAAAAATACAAACCTATAAAAGAGATGTTGTATCTTTCTGAAGAACGGTTCTGTTTCAGGTTTATTTGAAATGAGTCTGAGCTCAGCCATAGCATAACACGACCAGCTAGATGATTCACTCTCTCCGTTGCATTGCAGGAAGAACCCGAGAGACTTCTGCTGTTGACGGTCCGGTGACGGAGTCTGACGTGGCATAACCATGATCTTCCATGGTAGGTTACGCACATAGCATGGTGGGGACAAAACCGAATCCCTGAGATTCCGGAAGTTATGAACTGTGAACCGAAACGTCGCTTCCGACCTTGCCTCATCGTCCTCCATTTCAGCATCCAAGCACGCAAGCTGCCAGATTGTAAACAATTACAAAGTCATACAAATATTTCCATTAAATTAGATGGGCAGACTGCCATAGATATCATATTAAGTAATTTCCAGTTAACATGTTAGTTAAATATGGTTGGCTTGGCTTCAACCCATTAATGGTCCATTACTGAGTACGGGTCTCTCCTCTTCGGGAGGCCTAGAGCTTACTCCAGCGTGGATTGGTAGAGGAGTTAGTGGCCTATCTAAGTGTCGGAAATTTTCATGCAACCCGAGGCCCTCTGACATAGCTACTACACATTACTATGTTACGATAACAACCGGGACCGACGGCTTTACGTGCCCTACGGAGCACGGAAACGCTCGAGAAATTTTTGCTACTAGACATCCCGACTGTGCCCGGTGTTAACTTTATCCATAAACACAAGCCACCAGGCTGCTTCAATACATAAATTTAAATATACATGCAATAATAAGTAAAATAAATCAATTTTTATAGAATATTATTCAATGGTTCAAAATACAAACTTACAGGCATATCAGAAGAAGCTGTCTCTTGGGTCTTCATCACATCGTTCATTACAACTTCACCATTGGGCCCTTTCATAAGGTCATCCTCCCAAGTCTTGTCCGTTGCAGTCTCAACAGTTTCCACTGAAATACACATGTATGTTATGAATACAAAATCAAACAAAAAAACTATTTGCAATATATATTAAATATGTATTACTTGCAAGCAACTGTTTATTCTTAACATAAATCCCTTAAATCTATGGCTTCTACCAGAATGTATTAGGGGAATGTTAAGATGACATTATTTTTGCATTTCTTGTCAATTTTGGCAATGATCATAAAGTGACATACATAAACATTATGGCTAGAAAAGCAGCCAGTTAGTTCCAATACACAAGTCTATGTTTGAAGATAAACTGGTTGTGATTTACATAACCATTATAATGATAAATTTTAGTATTTGAATATCTAAAATACTGACTTCTTTAGGTTTGCCTGCATTATTCCTAATAAACAAGATTATTTATTATACAAGTCAACCCAGGTTACAGGAATAGCAATGTTTCATCATGTTGAAAATACTACATTTAACATAATCAAATTAAAATATCAAAACTAATAAACCACTGAGAAATGTTTTTAAATCCATCAATAAATGGTTGAGATGTAGTAGATTACAGTTTACATACTCTTCAACTTGCCCGTGAAGTCATTTCCCAATCAAAGGTTGTTGTACCTGTGATTTCCTTAGTCATGATTAGTAGAATTGATCTTATGTACACTGTGATGGATTTATTTTATTCAAATCATATGCTGTTCAGAAAGTGTTATAATATGAGCCACCTGGGACAGGCCATGTGATGTCACAAATTATTTTTGAAAAGCACAACTTCAAAGCCCCATAACTTTTCCATTAGACATATTTTGATGATTCTTTCACATTTATTTTCTTTTTATCTAAATGTTAATGATCAATTGAGTAAAGTTTCTTAATGGAAAGCCCTCCGCCAAAAATATAATGTTTTAAGTTTTCCCAGGTTGACTGTACATATTATAAATTACATATAATATTTGAGAACTTTATTACAATTATTGGTTAAAAACAGATTTCATAAACAAATCTATTAACATAAAGAAAGCAACTCAATTATATTATAACATAATATATTTTTTAGCTTGCTTAATTTATGTCTTCTACAATTAAACCTGATTGTCAAGTAAAGAGTAATCCTAATGGGTTACATCAATAAAAACAATAAAACTTTCATAAGTTTTATGAAGAAAAGAAAAGTTAAGAAGGATTATGTGAAAAATGATAAAGATAAAACATATTATAACAATGAAATAGCTAAAATAGAAATCAAAAGAAGGTAAATGTTGATTGCATTGTCAAAGACTATATTACCTAACTTACAATAAAAAAAATGAATTCTTTACTTATCTAAGCAGAGTTCATTTAACTAAAATTCTATCCATTGATCATAAATAAAACTAACAAAAAAATGTCTGCTAAAATAATGTTCATATCAATGTATGTTGGTGTGAAAACAAATTGTGTAGTTAGTTTTCAATTTTTATCTAGTTTTAAATAAATTATGTCAATAATAATACCTGTAAATTCATTTTCAGCTGAATTTCTTACACCTATATTAAAATAGGCAAATTCTATATTATTAAATATCCTATTTCTTGAATACGTAATTAAGATACTCACAGAAACATTCCAGTAAAATTTGTTTTAAGTATCATATCTTTATTTTAATCATAATTTACTAAGAACACTTCTAACCATGAAAAACAAACAAAGACAAATGGACCAACTTTGTAATTACATTGAAAATAAACAAAAGATTTATTTTTAAACTCCGCTAAATGTTTTTCAAGATAAGATTTTTGAAAAATGATTATAAAATAGGATGTTGTAGCACTTGATAATAAAAATTGTAACCATATATTATTATATAATTGGGTATGTATTATATTCCAATACAAAAACAATGAGTATGGCAACATTCCAACTATAAATGTAAACACACAGAATAAAAGGAAATCTAGTAACACAAATAATTGTATACACAACATTGACACCCAACCCTTCAGCTGTATGTCATTACTTTCATCAGAATAACCTCAAAATTGGTCCACTGCCTTTATTCATTTGAAATTCTAAAATATAGTACAATGAAAAGTCCAAAAAAAAATTATATTGTACACCAACTTCTGTCTTCATAGAGAATTACTACAATAATAAATCTTATTGAATGACATGCTGAGAATATTAAAGATAAAGATTTAACTATACTATACATATAATTGGACAACTTGCAGTTTTTAACAAAGAAAGTGTACACTTACAGATCTAAGCAAATAGGCTACAGTGCATTGAACCTAATACATTATTTTACAAAAAGTGTTTATAAACATATTAATAATTAGTCATTCATGTTAAAAGTGTTGAGATATTATTTTATAAGCTACATTGAGGTTAAGTTTAGAATAGAATATGGAATGTTGCAGAATCATGGAAAAATAGACATGTCATACTCTAAGTAGTTAGCATGACAATGGCTACTTCAAATGCCAAAGAATATTAGATAACTAGCTAGCCACTATGATAATGATTTAAGTATTGGGGCAAAGGACAAGGTTGAGAAGTAGATTGGAAATGTATTATCTGACCTTCTTGAGTCTCCATCTCCTCAACCTGGTTCACATTTGAGTCGTGCTGTTGCCTGTCAGGTGCAGGCGCGTGATTCATGTTAGCCGGGCGCGCCACCGAGGACTGTCGCCCACGACTCTTTGAAATATCCTACACACAAAAAGCACTTTAGAAAAAAAACACCCCGATCACCACATTACACAAGATCCAACGTCCGATTATTGCACTGCACCTACCTTTAACGCCTCGGGATTGCTCCCTTTAACTTTGCTAAATATCCGCTGGACGAACTTTAAAGGACCTTTCTCATGGATTCCAGCTCCCTGCGATCCCGGGTTTTTTACTTTTTTGGATGACAAGGTGTTAATTTTCGAAGAGTGTTTACTAGCGGCGCGGCCGATGTCTGCGAATTTCAACACAAGGGACCGACAGTACTACGCTAATAGCACATTCGTAATCTTACAACCATTGCCAGAGTTACTGATCACTACTTATGGCGGAGTACAAAATTACGCTACCGCACTGGCTACAAAAGTATTTTCGCGAAAATAAACAAAATGGTGGATGTCTAATTTAATTTCTGGCTTCAAATGTGTGGCCCGGTTTGATCGACGAATGCACCATTTTATCATTCTCTATTTCCTTTTCTCTATACTCCATGCTTTTCTCTCACATTCACTGTAGTGACGTACAACAATGCGCTTAAAAGGTTTACGGTGTTTCTTCTATATTATCCGGCTAATTATTTGTCTATGGTGCACGTGAAAAAAATAATAAAATTACGGGATTACAATATTATTGTAATATGATAATTAATAATATTCAATATAAAAATGTTTATTAGAAAAGCAATTTCTTGAATTGATTGGAGCATGCTTTCAATAAATATAAAATGAAATGAGTAACTGTTGAAAGCACGAAAATTATTCAGATAAATTAATTTTCTTAATTTCAGATGAAAATCTAATAAAAATAATGATGAGACTTGTTTTCATATATTTTATTTTGCTTTAAATTATAAAAGTGACTATATTGTAAGTTTAAAAAGAAAATACTTAATGTGCCACCGATATATATTTCATTTGATGAAGAAAAAAGAAATAATAATAGTAAATTGTTTCTGGAGCACTTCATTTACATGAGCTTGCAGCTTTGCATAATGTATGTGATCCTGTTAAATTTTATTTTATTATTATCATTTAGGCCGCCTGTTGTTTTGTACCATTTTAGCTGTTATTCTTGTACGATTGTATAATATGTGGTGTGCAAACAATAAAGAGTTATCTATCTATCTATCTATCTATTATCTCATCATTTTTGCTATCTCTTTTTTTCTAACAAAGCTTGTTTTGTTATTGTTTAAATATAACGCAGAATAACGAGCAAAAAACCATAAATTTACCACTCAGAAAAATGTATTTTAAGTACATTAGAAGTACAAACGCACAAACTGAACAGTATTTTACTTATGGTTTTTCAATGGACGCTGAGACGAAACGTTTTTTTGCCGCTCACTTTCTCGATGGATCAAGTGTCAATAACGCAATATCAACAGTTCGATACTTAAGACTAAGGTTAACACTTACTATTAATTTTCTTCAATACATAGCCATGTATTCGACTATACATTATTTATTATTATCATCCAAGTAATTATGTCTCACATTCTTTGTTTTAAATATTATACTTCAACGTGAAAACTTAAGTGTACCAGTGAACCACACTGTATAAATAAACAATGTAATTTTTTAACACACAACACTGTTAGCTGTAATAACTGGTTATCGGTATTTGTACTCTATGCTAATAATCATCTTTGCTTCTTTGCTCCATGCATTGATTGATAATCTTTGGCAGTTACTTTCTGTTGTGCTGTCATATTTCCGTCAGCTTGACAGAATACGTCGTTGTGACAGTTGAGATGTCCATCTGATGATTGACAATTATTGACATTTCAATTTCAGATGTTTTTTAATTTTTGTTTTTCTACAATTCAAAACTTTCAAAACTATGGAATAGTTAATATAATACGTTGAGATATAAACACCTTGTTGTTTTCATACATCGTAAGCATCTACGAGTAGTATATGTGATTAATTAGTTAGTAAAGTAAAATGTTACCTACAAACCATAAAACTATATTTGTATTGGACCACACGCCGTATTTCGGAATATCTTCAGACAATCCTATAGACTTCGATGTCTCCAAGAGCCGAGGGCCTGGATACGTGCCTTTACCGCCAATATCCAAGTCCTTGTGGACCTGTAGTGTTGAAGCTGCTGTGGAGTATTGTCGTGTTGTGTGGGATTTATTTCCCGATGGGAAATTGGTAATTCATACATTTTTTAATCGTGGAAGTCTTTGTGAATACAGTAAATAGCGTTTTGCCTAGTAAACTTACTGTTTGATTGCCAATATATGTATAATTCCATTGTGACATCCTAGATTGAGGTGGAATAGCCTGTTTGTAATCGATTCCTCTGTTAGAGTCTAACACCTTTTACAGCTGAAATATAAATTTACTGAAATTCAGCTGTTTTTCAACTGATTTAGTGATAAATTTAATATTCATTAAAAATATTCAAGTCTCTATTTCTGAATTGGAGCTGAGCATATTTCATTAACTACCTACTAATAAAGTGAAATAGTGAAAAGCGGGCTTAAAATTTATTTGTATGTAATTTAAAGTCTTTTTTCAGGTCCGGTTTGTAGTGAGTGATTCTGTAGCCCATATATTGAATACTTGGGTTCCTGCACAGCAAAATTTAACTCATGTAAGTCTTTATGCTACTTTATTTTTCATACAATATTAATATTTGAAATGGGAGAGAATTGATATAAATCAAATTGACGATGATTTAATATGATTCAAATGTATGTAATTACATTTGTTTACCAATAAAACAATTTTACCAAAGTTTGAAACTTTATTTCATGTAATAAATGTGTTATATAATCAATTAATTTTTGAAACTGTTATTATTATTAGTAACTCCTTTCTTTCTTAAAAATACATTTTTATACTATGTATATTCCATTCTAAAACTATTCCCGCTATAACAATGTTATGTTAATTCCCCATCATAAAGATCCTAAATGGGCTGTGCATTGTTGGACCGGTCAGAAGAGGAGCAGGAGGGGATGTGGTGGGTTTGTGTGCAGCCATTGAATCCCTCGGAGAGCCCTCTCCCATACAGGCTACTAGTGAGAAACACATGCAGAACTGGTAACACATTTTAATACATTGCTTGTTTTAGAAAACCAGTTTAGTTAGTTAGTTTATGAACAATGTTTGCACCTATAATTTTCAAGCATACCAAATCATGTTGTACTGTTACTAACCAATTATGTAATATTTGTTTGTAAAGTTATTGGTTTGTCAATAATAAATAAACACATATTTTTAGTAAATCCTTGAAAATTAACACATTATTTTGTGTGTAACTTTTAAATAAAGTAGATTGATAAATTCAAAGTCAGATTATTGTCACAAAATGAACATGCAATAGTTGTAGTAAAGCAAAATGTATTTATTTTTTTATTGTAGTGGCAGAATAATCTGCATTACAAGTGCCAGAGATGACGACTCTATCCGAAGTCTGGCAGAGATTGCTTTAAAAACATTAGTGCAACAGAACAAAAAGGCTTCTACCACTCCACAGCCGGCCTCGTTTCAATCAAATTCTACCTCCGAGGCGACTCCAGCTGCCCAGTAAGTTATCAAATCATGAAAATAATTTGCATTTATTTATTTTATTCAACCTACATTGTTCGAAGTATCTCTTGATATTGTTAATCTAATCTCTTAAGCTGGAGACTTACAAAATTACACTACTTTAATTTAAAACTTACCATTTGTTTGTAATGTACCATTCAAGGCGAGTAATGTACCATTCAATGCGATCTTGTTACAATATGGCGACACAGACTGACTTGTAGTGTGTTTGTAATGTATCATTTGAGCTCATTCATGGCTAAAGTGGGCTCCAATTTTACTCAAAATGGCAGACGTACATCTGCACTGACTTTTAATTTAACACTCAAAAGGAATTGGAGAAAAAACCGACAGTCTAGTGGAGCACGTGATGCTCACAGGGAATGATACATTACAAATTAATGTTAAGTCAGTCTTTGGTTTGAGTTACAAAAACTCGATACATTACATTGAAGTATTATTACTAGCGTATAGAACCGACACCGCGAAAACCATGTATGTCCCAACGCATTGACGCCACGTGGCTTCAATCTTCAATGGATTCGTTCGATTTTGAAAGGAGAACCGGGGCTCAATTTTGAAAATCGAACCTCCCGGGCGGATAACACATTTTGTTCGAGATGTCTGTTCTATGACATTATACTTCAATGATACATTACAGCAAAATGGTACAAGTAAGTATCCAGCTTTATTTGTTGTCCATGATTTTTTTATTTACAGAACTTTAGTGGTTAATTACTGCCACTTAGTTGTTATAAATGTAACACCAGAAAAGGCAGAAACAGAAGTCAGCAATCAACCCCTTACAGAGGTAATAAAATCACAAATAAACTTAGAATTTCTTTATTATTCTGAAGTATCTCATTTGTAACTTATATAGGGTTATTTGTATAATTTTTTTAATTACTAAGAATACTAGGAACTACGTATTATATAATATTTACGAGTATGGTATATTATTTATATTGTTCATTTATGAAATGCCATGACCATACATCCTGCTTAAATGGGGGACAGTCCCATAAGCTATGTATCCTCTTTTGTGTTCCTTATAAAACAAAAACATAAAACAAGTAAAATGGCATATTTAAAAATAATATTAAAAAGTCATATTTATATACAATTGTTAATTTTGTGCGGTATTTTTGTCATGTTTTTTAATCAAGAATCATTTTATAAATGTGTATTTTTCTAAATTTGAATCTGAATAAATGGTTTTGTCCCATCAAATCTAAAAATGCGAGGTGGCCTTATTTTTTGGTCTGGCACTATCAAACAAGAATTTTACACAGATGGGCGGAGGTCTAATGGGCGTGGAGGTGATAGTGTCCCGGGCTAGTAACTTGGCCAATCTACTGGGTCGTTTGGTGTTGCCACACTACAAATTAACAACCACAACGGTCACTGGAATTCCCATGAAGGTAAGTTGGTTATTCTATAATGAATCATGTTATTATGTTTCTCTAATTGTAAACTTTCAGTGTTTTTACTGTTTATTTCTTCTGCAGGCCATAACTAGCTGACCGGGTGAACTTCGTATCGCCTAACAATCATATTAAAAAATAGGGGTTGGTGATAGAAGGGTGAAAATTTAGGGTTGTATGTATTTTTAATGCCATATTATAAAAAAATAAAGAAATAAAATTTTGTCCAAAAAATAAAAATAAAATGTTAGGGGTGGACAACCCTTATCACTTAAGGGGATGAAAAATAGATGTTGGCCGATTCTCATAGATACCGGATAAGCACAAAAAATTTCATCAAAATCGGTCAAGCCGTTTCGGAGGAGTATGGCAACGAAAACTGTGACACGAGAATTTTATATATTAGATATAATTTTTAGAATATTATGCCAATTCAAAACATTTTTGACGTTCGTTATTATTTATAGCCAAGCTAAACAAAATGTTTCTAGTATGTATAATATTATTATCAAGTGGTCATTGTTGTCATTGTAACGTGTTTGTACATCTAAAAGACTTCATAAATCATAACTTGATTTGACCTGAGTGATCGAATAGTCACTTTTTAGACTGATTTACGAATTCGGGACTTCTATAAACTATTTCAACCCTTCAGGCTGTAAGAGATCATACTGTAGTAGTAGCTTTAATTGCCTACCATTATAATAGCTTTTCCGCTATTTATATATTTATTTACTTTAATAAAGTGGTAGAATAAAATCTGGAGGAAAAATCCAGGTTACCACCCCTACAGGTAAAGTAGGGATGATTTTTTTCTCTTCTATCCCATTTGTGTAAGGCAAAGATTCCCAAAGTTGTCGATGTTGTCCCCTTGGGAATCGGCTTCCCGGGGGTCGACATGAACGAAATCTGATTTTGGGGGTCGACGGCTAATAATCGATCCCTATTAATTAAAAGTTTTTATTTGAAACTTTCAAGATACTGTATGTTACGTGTACCAACTTGTTATAAGAATTAGGTACTAATAATTTACTAAGTTTTAAATTGGTAAGTATAGTGTATCAGTAGGAAAAAAACTAGACATAGGATTTTTAAAGTATATAATTTGGCTATGGAGGTCTGACGTTTTTCGATTCAGGGGTTATTTTGGGAAATATTAGGCTTTAGAGTGCTATTTTGGTTAGAGTCAAGAGCACTTCCCGTGCCATCTAAATGGTAGGTGTTGGACATGTGAAAACATTGTGCTACATGAAACGCACTTGGCCGGTTTTTTTTTCTTCTGATAGGTCAACCCCCAAGCTATCTTCCTCTTAAGTTTGCCGTAGTACATTTAGGACACCCTGTATATTTTAAAATAAAAAAAATACAAATTATGTCGAAAGTACCATTTATTTTAAAGAAATTACTGAACCTGTTGATAGTCACGAGATTTTCGCCAAAATTACTCTGGATTTCTAAAATTCTATGGAAGTAATTAAAGATTTTTTTTTTCTTTAAATGTAGTAATTTTTTACGTATTTTATACCTATCTATTTTGAATAAAATGCCAACTTATACAAACTTTGTATGAAATAGGTACACTTAAATATTTATGTTTATGCTTACTGTAAATGCATAGATATAATTCATTCATACGTCGCGGAGGTGTTTAAAACAGGGTAAGCGAACAAATATTAAAGTTGCAAGGTTTCACGCATTTCGTAGCTTTCCACCCAAACTGATCATGGTACCAGCATAAAATAAGAGGATCCAGCTTATGTTCCTTCTTTGGTACGTAAATAGACGATTGACTAAGGCTTAGAGTACTTGCCGTCTTTGTGTTGGATTTTTTTGTCAATTCCTGGGTTTCATTATTGATGGACTTCGATGACAGAGTGTCAACTTTCATAGTTAGGTCTTCTACACGCTTAGTCAGATCTTTCATCGCGTCGTCTTCTTTAACTTCAAGCTTGGTGTCTGTATCCTTTTTGGCCTGGCATTTATTCTCGGGTTCTTTTATCGAAGGCGAATTCATTGCCAAGTCCGCCAACTGAGCAATTTTTTCCAGGGAAGAGGAAGTTAGAAAAGAGGAAACCCATTGCACCTTTTCAGGAAGACGACTGGTCCATACGCTCTTTATATAATCATCTTGCACCTCTGGCCCAGCCAAATCCTTCAAATAGTGCAGGAACTCCGAAGGTTTTCTGTCTCCTATTTCTTGAGCCATCAAAATTGCCTTGATGTTTTTTATCTTGGACTCCTTCAGCTTACTCAGGAGCCCAGATTTCAGAGTCTCATATTTATTTTCAGCCGGCGGCGTCAGAACCTCGTCTTTGACGACGGTCAAACAATGTTTATCCAGTTGTGTGATAGTGTAATTAAACTTCGTCAAATCATCTTTAACGTTGTGATACCAAAATTGAGCTTCTGTTTGCGCAAACCAAAGCGCTGGATCATCGAGCCAGAATGGCGCGGGTTTCAGCCCGCTTAAATTGTAATCGGACATTTTGAAATCACTTATCACAAACAATTTTTTGTTTTGATAACAACGGAAGGATATTTAAATGTTCGGTTTGAATTCAGCAATCCTTGGAGATTGTGCGAACTCGTAGCTTATAAAATAATGTTATCTTAAACCGGAATGTAACTTAAATTAATGCAATACTGCTACAAAATTGCATATTTGTTGTATAAATACAGTAGCGAGAGACGCGCACCTAATACCGGCGTCTGGGCCAGACTGGCTTTGCTTTATTTGCTGAGTTTACCTGGCGGCTGGCGGCTGATATGGCGCGAGCGAGGTGGTACGCTATCCCGAATACCGCGAAAGGAATGAAATGGGGAGATTGGACACCGAGCGCCGATGATTCGCGATTTGTGTACGACACAGCTCATGCATTGAATATTTTATGACAGAAAGTTCAATTTTGCATACAAAATATACGGCGTTTATCTATTGGAGTTATTACCTACGCTTTTAAGAGCAGCTGTTGCAATCAAATAAATGTTTAGAAGAAATAGAAGACATTTTCGATATAATTCTTAACTGAGATACTGGTTGATGATAAAGTTAAGAGATGATTTAAACATCACTTAAACAATTAACTAAGAAGCATTTTATTCATTGTAGTCGGAAACTTGCTATTACTCAAAAGCTTTTGTTACAAGCAACGAGTAGCAAAGCTTTATAATATTAGTATTATCTATACTAATATTATAAAGAGGAAAGATTTGATTGTTTGCATCGAATAGGCTCCGAAACTACCGAACCGATTTAAAAAATTCTTTCACTGTTGGGAAGCTGAACTATCCCCGGATGACATAGGCTATATTATATATATTTTTTTTACTATTTTTCCCGAAGCGAAGCCACAGTATAATAATATTTATTAATACTGTGGCGAAGCGAAAGCGATTTACTAGTAAATAATAATAATAAATTAATACTTACTTATATTTACGTAACCGTAAAGTAAGTTTTTACTTTTAGTTAGTTACTTACCCATCGGTTGTTACCCTTCTGTTACTATCTATTACGTGACATGGCAATACGAACATAATTCAATATACTTAGGTTTATAGATTGTATCACCCGGGCCGGTCGTAATCAATACTGCTACGTGTTGCATCGGGGTACATTCGCATAGACACAGAATGAAGTTGTCGAGAGATTATAACTTAGAATGCATACGCTTTGGTATTTATTTACTTGCACAAAGCGTTAGGTAACTTTTATGTATGTTTTTACTTTTTTAGCTGACGACTCCTAGTCGCACAAAAATAATAGATTATATATTTTCGTGAGAATGGCCTTAAAAAATTAGTTGATGATTCGTATAGCATTTTTATTTAATGGATGTTGTGTTGTGCGACTAGGTATTAATTAAATCTCGTTAATAACAAATTTTTTTATTCTGCTATTTCGTTTGGCGCAAGATGCGATTTTAGAAGACAGGTAAAACAGGTACGTCAGAAAAAAAGACCGGTTTACCGCCGTATATTTTCTCAATACCATTACCATTTAGTTCAAAAACAAAACCTTGCCTATTAAGCTTTCGTTATATTAGTAAGCATGCCTTTTAGGAGCTACAATTGCATTTACATGTACCGACGTTAAACTTACCGTTTACACACGTGTACACACGTTAAAAATCACAAGGAAACCTGCGCACACAGGGTTCTCCATTTTCTAAAAGGCGTGTGAAGTCTCTAATGTGGACTCTGGTCTGTATCCCTCAGTGTTGGTACCCCTCTATAGCCCATTTTTAACCGACTTCAAAAAAAGGAGGATATTTTCAATTTGACTGTATTTTTTTATGTTTGTTACTTCAGAACTTTCGACTGGGTGAACCGATTTCCATGATTTTTTTTAATCGAAAACCGGTACTTGTCATGTGGTCCCACTTTTTGAGCGAGATCTGTCAATGGTATCCATGAGAAAACCATATAAATCTTAAATTAGCAACAAGTACAATGTGAGCGACAAATGGACGAATAATTCAATATCACGCCAACCGATTTCGATGATTCTTTTTTTATTGGAAACGATGAACTTCATTTGAAGTCGGTTTTTTTTTTGTTAAAATTTTTGATTATTGAGACAATTGTTGCAATAATTAAATATAACAGATAGAAAGATACTGATGGATATCAAGCAAAATCCATTTGGTTGTTACAGGAAGAACAGAACGCCAGCTCAAGTGCAAACTACGACGTGGAGATAATACACTCGGCGGAGGCTCACGCCGGTCTAAGAGCAGCACAGTCCGCTACTGAAGCCACTGAATCGGTGAGGATCTTCAGCTACCAGTAATATGGTATCGTAATATGTTTTATGTCCATAGTGCATCGGAAAATATTATACATGACTAAATGAACATGACTACATGACATGAATAAATATTTAAAAAAAACTGATTAATCGGATAAGGGCAACACTGTTATCTGAAATAGGGTACGTCAATAGTCATGATGGGCGTAGGCACAGAAAGTTGTTATACATACAAAATGACAAGCTAGTTACTTACTTAAATTATCTATTTATTTATTCTTTTCTCAATCGATACGTTATTGCCACAATGGTCGTGTGAACTCGTGGTCATCATAAAGTCATTTAGCGGTAAGGCTGATGTCACCCGCCTGACGTTTCGCCATCCCTCCCTGTTGGCTGTCATCGGCATCCTAATGTACTCATGTAATGGTCCGTGCACCGCAGATTTTATTTGGTCGGTCCAACGCATGAGTGACCGCCCGACGAGGCTTTCTATGGACATTATTCCTTTATTTATTACTTATGAGATTTTTTTTTTATTGAAATAACGAGCTGACGATCCACCTGATGGTAAATGGATATCGTCGCCCATGGAAATCAGAACACCAAAGGTATCACTGATGCGTTGCCGGCCAAGAGAGAAGAAAAAGAAAGAAATAACTAGCTCTTAACCCACCAGAGCCTTAACACGATGAGTCGTTTGGCAGTTGACTCATGCTCAAGGGTGGGAGCTATCCAGGCGAACCCCATCGAGAAATAATAATATTATTAATTAACAATTAAAATCAATATTACCAATCCTTCCGAGGGGCCTTACCACCATCGGGCCGGATTTAGTCGCCTTACGACACCCATCCGGCGTGGAATTGGAGTTATAATACAATAGTATTCTAAGCAACCCCAATACGGCTTTTAATTATGTATTATTTGTGTTATGTATAATTTAGTAAGGTTACATTTTGTTAGTACTTTTTCTTTCACCGTTGTTTATCTTTCTTTCTTTCTTTCTTTCTTTCTAATCTAGGTGGTACTCCGCTGGTGGACGCCGCGGTGCGCGGACGGCGGTGCGGGCGGATGCAATGGGCCGCTGTGGCGCGTCACGCCGGCCGATGTAGCCTCCAGACCCTCGGCCTGTCTCGTCAACTTTCTGCTAAATGGACGGTCTGTCACGCTGGAGGTGCCGAGGTAAGTTACGTCTTATCCATCCATAACACTATCGCTTATCCTCTCTGGCAATGTCAGGGTTGTCTTTTTTGAAAGAATAAAATTAATCTGAAAGTTTAGTGACAATATGTGTCATATTTAATATGTGTCATAGATTCATCCATCCATCCATCCATCCATCAGCCCTTGGAGGTCTACTACTGGACATAGGCCTACTCTAACTTGTGCTCGGTACTCTGACCCGTCCTGAACCTTCTGAATCCATCGGAGTCGCGAATCTTATCCACTTAACAGGAACTTCATTATTAAGTCTTTATAGCACACATAGAGAGAGATAAAGATGGATAAAGAGAGGAAAATATTTTTTATAGACCCTCGTGGCGTAATGGTGTAATATAAATAAAAATAAAAAATTATTTTATTTATTTTAAATGGTGTTTTTAAATTAAAGTATGTGTGTATGTCAAGGGCCACCATACACAAAAAGTTGCACCGGAATAGAACATTGGACTATAACAAATTTTATTTATATTACAATGGGGTTCGCTCGGAAAAAGTAAACCGCATAAAATTTTAATAACAAATATTTATTTTAGAAAACAATATATAACAATTTGGAAATATAATTTTCGCCAAAGCTTATCAATTAAGTTAATTTTAATGCCTAAATAATTTTACAAATAATTTTGTGTACCAGCTAGCCAAAGGAGAGGAATTTTGAATTTAAGAAATTGTTATAATATGTGAAAAATAAAAAGAATTCAAGTAAATTTCGGGCGCCTGGATGGCTTAATCCATCCTAAAAAATTAATTTAATTATTTATCCAAAATTTAAACAAGTTACAAGATATAAACCGACTTAATATTAACTAGAGATAACCTAGCCTTAAAATAAATCGTACTTAAATGTTAAATTAAGTTGAATGCCGAGTTCTTCAGTTTGTAAGAGAATATAATTACATACCAGAACGTAGCAATCCAAAATATATGTTATTACAACCAAAAATTCCAAAAATTAAGCGGGGCTCGGTGTCTCAGCGCACGACGTAGGTACCGGCGAATCCGTGTAAATGAGAAGATAGGTAGCGAAGTTAACGGTATCGAAATGATCCACTAAGAAAACGTCCATTAAAACTAGTTGAACCAACGATAGAAAACCCGTTAAAAAACTCGTTTTTAAAAAAACTTCCGATAAAAAAAACTCGTTTAAAAACTCGTATAAAACACTGTGGACAAAAGAAAAACACTACGTTAATCAACTAATCACTTCCAACCGAAATCCGAAATTACAATTTTAAAACTTGTCAAAACTTACCCGGAGAATCCGGTGTTTTTCACAAATGAATCCGTAAATTACGCGGAAAGGCACTTAATTGGAATCCTGTAAGACAATAAACACTATAAGAAATGCGTACTCCAACCAGAAACGAATTCGAGAAAAAAGTTTTTGCAAACTTACCATGAGGTAAAATTAATCGCACATTATATGGCGAATCGACAAAGAAAACCAATAACTATATGTGACGGAAAGCATAATGGCTCTTAAATTTTAATTTCGTCACATTATTTTATCGAAAAACAAAGAAAATGAAGAAAACTCAAAAAATTGTTCACATTGCTTAAGTGACTTTTTAGAAGGCCGGCAGAAAAGTGAGGATCCAATGACAATCAATATCTCATAAAAATTAGAAGACAAATTTAGACAAAGGAATCAGTCCATTCAACCAAAATCTATGACCAAGGATCATAGAGTTAAGTACTGGATAACAACATCAATTGCATTCAACTAATATGCATCACGCGACACGCCAGTAGTGACACCTGTAATTAATTTCCGAACTTAAAAATTATTAAAGATCTGTGACAAACGTCAAGTGACAGCTTGTCAAATAAGTTGACAGTGGCATCGACAGAACATCGATACTGACAGCCCTGTCAAAAACGATTCCAAATTACCCACTAGATAAATGATAATTTTGTGAAGTTAAAAATTATAAGTTAAGATGTGAGGTTAAGTGTGTAAACAAATGTCGGATGAAATGATTTGTTCCGAAAAGGTTAGAAAAACGATTTAATTTAGTGCTAGGCTACACATGTAACGTAAAATACGTTACATTACCCCCCTGCCAAAAATAAAAGAGGAGCTCCGATGGAGAAACTCTTTTCAAAAGAAAATTCTAAGTTAATAAAGTTTGATAGAGTCCTAAAAATCTACAAAAGTAAGGGAATTAAAAGGCGCAAAATACCAAAAAGGTTAACGGAATAATCGCTAAAACTAAGAATTGTTCAAGTCGCAAGTGTCTCTACAATTTCAAAACTCTACATTGGACTTAGAAGTAACCAAGAGACTACATCAACGAGTACCAATTGAAAGAAAAAACCAGCTCTATACTAGCTCTACAAGTACAAAGTCAAAATAGAAAAACTCTATATTATCTCTACATAGTCATAGAAGAAAATCTTTGTTATCTCTACACTCTTCATTAGAGTCAAAAGTCAAAAGGAAAAAACTTTAACTCGAACGAGAAATAAGTGAGATATAACAAGTCTAAAAAGGTAGAGCAAAAGCTCAAAGTCAAATTTTTCACTCAAAGGAGATAAAAACAACTAACGCCATCGCTACAAAACGAGAGACGCGAAAAAGAATGTAATCGTGATCGACACAACTCCATCGACTTTCCGAACACGAAGACATAAAGGGAAAATACCAAAAGAATGAATTTCGTGGTCGACTCTACACCATCGGCTTTTCGAACACGAAACCACCAAAAGTTTTGTCTGTGATCGGCCCAACACCACCGAACTCCCGAGCACAGAACGAAAAATGTTATTAGTAGCACCAAACAATGGCTACTAAATAACCAAATAAACCAAAACAATTGTTACTGTGACCGGCTCTACTCCACCGACTTACCGTGCACAGAACAAAAATTTGTAATAACAACTACAAACTTGAGCTGTATTACTAAAAAGGTGTGATAGACAACTACACAAACGAGTGCCATCAACAAAAAATGGAAAAGTTCCCGAAAAGGTTACTAAATCCGAAAGTCAAAGCAAAGTTATACTCTCCCTGCAGTAGATGAGTACAAGAAAAAGTCAATATCCGAGAAGTCAAGTCCGGGTATATAACATTAAGCTAAAACTTAAACTTGACAAATAAGCTTAAAATATTACATATTTGTATTAAACAATTATACAAATAAAACTAAATTAGTATTACGTTGAAGGGCGTAAACTAAGAAAATTAGATCCTTAAAAATATAGTAAAAGATCTATAAACAAGCTTAAATCTAACTAATTTCTTATGCTTTGGGGAAAAGTTAAGATTTTAATTTTGAAAGTTCCAAAATGTCCTAAGTAAAATTTTAGTAATCTAATTATGTAGTACTGCGTAAGTTCAAGTTAATTCCTATCATTCATTCATCTCACACGGGATAGTCCTATCATTCCTCACACTTAATTCTTCCACAAACAGAATCCCATAAACTATCACCAACGACAGTTCAACAAAAAAGATTTGTACAAAGTGTACACAACCAAAAATTAATTAATTTTAATAATATCTTTAACATGATAACGTCCAGTGGAACGTTTTCCTAAATCTTTCAAAATATAGACATTATTTGAAATTTTCTTAATTATTTTAGATTTCACAAACTTAGGAGCAAGCTTTGCCGAAAAATAATGCAATGCATTAGACTGAACAAAATTCCGCCTCCAAACAATATCTCCCAAATCATAGGAAATGACTTTCCTGCCTTTATTATAACAAGAAGCATTTTTACGATATGCTTTTAACAAAGAAGTGGAAACCAATTCAAAAATTGAACTAAGAGAGTTCAAGGAAGTAGAGTACCTTTCACGACTACCTAATTGGATATCATCTAAATTATTTATGGAATTACTAAATTTATGTAGGGAAGCATCAATTATGACTTCTCTACCAAACATCAAAAAGTTAGGAGTAAATTCTGTAGCTAAATTAACACTACTATTCAAAGCTAATTGAACATGATTGATAAACTTCGACCACGTACGATGATCGTCTCTAACATAACAAGCTAAACAAGTTTCTAAGGTTTTATGATAACGCTCAACAGGATTATTTTGTGGCGTATACAAAGTGTTATAAAATATTTTATCAATATTATAATTTTTCAAAAATTCAACAAATGTTTTTGAAATAAATTGTTTTCCATTATCGCATACGAAAATCTTTGGACAACCAAATTTAAGAAAAATATCTCTTTCAAGAAATCTACAAATAGACTTAGTAGTGGCATTACCCAATGGACATAACCAGCAATATTTTGAAAATACATCAAGTACTGAACAAATGAAACGATGACCAGAATAAGTTCTAGGCAAGGGACCAATGATATCAATAGATAGCATCATCATAGGTGAATTTACTATTTTAGGATTAGACATGAAACCAAATGGAGGGGAATTTGAATGTTTATATGCCTTACAAACTTCACATTTAGAAATATAATCTTTTACATCTTTAGCCATATTGGGCCAGTAATAATGAATTTTTAATTTATTTAAAGTTTTGAAAATACCAAGATGAGCGGAATCTAAGTTATCGTGATTATTACGAATAGTATCTAATATATTTTCCTTAGGAATAACAATTTTCCAAGATAAATTACTCTGAATTTCAAATCTAGGTTTACAGAATCTATAAAGAACGTTATTATCAACTCTAAAGTTTTTATATCTTAAAGGATATTTTTGACATCCAATGAAAATACGTTTATACCAAGGATCAGTAATTTCATCATCAGGCTGAACAATTTCTGATGGAACATCAATAGCATTAATTTGAATACGAGACAAAGTGTCAGGTACAATATGTAAATTTCCTTTTTTATGAATTATATCAAATGTAAATTGAGAAATACGAGCAGCCCAACGAGCTAATCGTCCACTAGTATTATTTAAACCTAACAGCCATTTTAAACTAGCGTGGTCAGTTATAACAGTAAATTTCATACCTTCAATATATGGTCTAAAATGTTCAATTGAATCTAAAATTGCAAGAAGTTCTTTTTCAGTTGTGCTATAATTAATTTCACATTTACCAAAAGTTCTTGAATAAAATGCAATAGGATGTTGGTTATCATCTTCATCTTTTTGACATAAAACACTACCAATAGCAAATGAACTAGCGTCACAATGTAAGTAAAATGGTTTTTCAAAATTTGGGCAAATTAAAACAGGAGCTGACAAAAGAGCTTGTTTAAGTTGAATAAAAGCATTTTCACAATCAGAATTCCATTCAATTTGACGTTTAGAGTTTTTACTTCCTCTAGTTAATTTAGACAAAGGAGTAGCAATATCAGCAAAACCTTTAATGAATCTACGATAATAAGAACACATACCTAAAAAGCTTCTAACCTCTTTAACGGTTTTAGGTTGGGGAAAATTTTCAATAACAGATAATTTAGAAGGATCTGTATGTAAACCTTGACTATCTACAATATAGCCTAAATAACGTAAACGATCTTTACAAAATTCGCACTTTTTTAAATTTACAGTAAGACCTGCTTCTTTTAAACGTGTATAAATTTTACGTAGCAAAGCTAAATGACTCGAAAAATCGCTAGAAACAGCTATTAAATCGTCCAAATATACAAAAACTTGGGAATCGAATTCAGGACCAAATAATCTGTCTACTAAACGTTGAAGTTCAGCAGGAGCGTTAGTTAAACCAAAAGGCATTCGAACAAATTCGAATAATCCTTTTCCAGGGATTACAAATGCAGTTTTTTCACAAGAAGATTTTTCTAAAGGAATTTGAAGAAAAGCTTTTGACAAATCAATAGCGGAAATAAACTTAGCACCACGCAAATTATCCAAAATTCGCGATGTGTAAGGTAAAGGATACGCATCTTTAACGGTAACAGAATTTAATTTTCTAGAATCTAAACATAATCTAGTCGAACCATCTTTTTTCTCAACAGCTAAAACAGGGGAAGACCAAGGGGATTTTGAACGTTGAATAATTCCTTCTTTAAGTAAAATTTCTACTTCATCATAAAGTTCTTTTTGTTTAGCAGGACTAATAGGCCAATAACGTTGTTTAATAGGATCACCGATAGTAACAATTTTGTGTTCCGTCAAATGAGTTAAACCCAAACCTTTCTTTTCATAAGAAATTTCCTCAAAAAGTTTAATGACTTGATCTAACTGATCTTTATCATTACAAGAAAGTTGAACTGAAGAAGTTACAGAATTAATGTTAATATTATTACTAGAATCTAAATTATTTTCAAAAACTATGTTATTAAATAAGTCTTTAGCAAGATCAAATACGAGCCAAAAGTCAAAACCTAGAATAATATCTGGTCTAAGAGAAGGTATAACCATGAATTCTACCATACGAGTAACGTTGTCACAAGTAATTGGTATATCAATAGTTCCTAAAACATCTTGATGTTTACCATCAGCAGTATGAGCTATATTAAAATTATTAGTTTTAAGTTTAAATCCTAATTCAATAAATTTTAAGTGACTATTAGAACCCAGAACACTCTTATTAGCACCACTATCTAATAAACCTGTGAAAGTTTTACCACAAACATGGAATTTCAAGAAAGGACGAGAATCGTTATTCTTAGTAAATAAAATAGGAGCAAATTTATTTATTTGAAAAAATACTTTTAAATAATTACACCAATCTGAAAATTCTTTATGAATTTGTAATGAGTTAGGACGCGAAGAATTAAACGATGTCAGATCACTGTTTTCTTTGCTAAGAAACCGTGACTGACAGAACTTTATCCGTTTTTTGGAATCTCTTTACTAGATTTACAAGTTTCGCATGAATTAGGAGTAACATTTTGCTTACCACATTTGAAACAAATTATACCCGGAATCTTTTTACAATGCTTATAAGTGTGTCCAGTTTCTTTACACTTAAGGCAAGTTGAAGTTAATGAACTTTGAACAACATTAATATTTTTAACTTTATTATCAAAATTATATTCTTTATTACCATTAGAAACATGAAAATCATCAATTTGTTTTGAAAGATTGACTAAAACTGATAAAGAATCTATAGAACGACCAACCAAATGTATAGAGTACATCGGTAACATGTTATGCTTAATAATTTCCAAAAGAGTTGACTCGGCTAATGGATAAGTAAGTCTCTTAGACATATATTCAATTTCTATAATAAAATCTGATAAGGATTCACTAGACTTTTGCTTCCTAGTTCTCAAGTTGTATTCTAAATTGTAATCAAAATTAAGTGTATCAAAACGCTTCAATAATTCAAGCTTAAGTTGCTTCCAAGAAGTTATAGTACCACGAATAGATCTAAACCATTTCAGCGCTAAATCTGAAAGTACCTCGGTAAACGATATGAGTATATGATCATCAAAAATATCACGAGCCAAACAATACTCCTCAAAGGTGAGTAAGAATTCACGAACACAAGTTCTACCATTAAATTTATGTTTAAACTTAGACAAATCAGGTCTCTTGTTATATGAAAGTCTGTTAGGAAAAGATAAATTATTAGGATGAAACGACAAATCCATTAAGTCATTAGAAGTCATAGGCATGGCCTGAGAGTTATTTGCTTCTACAAGGTTAGAATTATCATTATCAATATTCAAAGTTAAATTGTTAAAGTTATCATCACTACTAGGTGGTTGTAAAATGGTAGGTAAAGATTCCTTATGCGACATGTTTGAGAAGTCCTAAATTTTCAGCGATAACACTATAGTCAATTATTCCAAAAAATTAAGTTCAATGAACTCAAAATAAGTCAACAAAAAGGTTAGTTAATAGTTCTAACTACAGTTAATAAGTATAAGTGAACTTGGCATTCAATTCACAAAATAAGCTTAGCTTGTATGTAAAATATCATAAATTAATGACACATAAATACAATGGTCGAAATACCAATACAAAGTTCTAATACAAAAGTTGAAAAGTTAAGTAACAAATATGCAAACTGCAAAATATAGGTCAAGTCCCTACGTTCGCAGCGCCAAATTGTAATATAAATAAAAATAAAAAATTATTTTATTTATTTTAAATGGTGTTTTTAAATTAAAGTATGTGTGTATGTCAAGGGCCACCATACACAAAAAGTTGCACCGGAATAGAACATTGGACTATAACAAATTTTATTTATATTACAATGGGGTTCGCTCGGAAAAAGTAAACCGCATAAAATTTTAATAACAAATATTTATTTTAGAAAACAATATATAACAATTTGGAAATATAATTTTCGCCAAAGCTTATCAATTAAGTTAATTTTAATGCCTAAATAATTTTACAAATAATTTTGTGTACCAGCTAGCCAAAGGAGAGGAATTTTGAATTTAAGAAATTGTTATAATATGTGAAAAATAAAAAGAATTCAAGTAAATTTCGGGCGCCTGGATGGCTTAATCCATCCTAAAAAATTAATTTAATTATTTATCCAAAATTTAAACAAGTTACAAGATATAAACCGACTTAATATTAACTAGAGATAACCTAGCCTTAAAATAAATCGTACTTAAATGTTAAATTAAGTTGAATGCCGAGTTCTTCAGTTTGTAAGAGAATATAATTACATACCAGAACGTAGCAATCCAAAATATATGTTATTACAACCAAAAATTCCAAAAATTAAGCGGGGCTCGGTGTCTCAGCGCACGACGTAGGTACCGGCGAATCCGTGTAAATGAGAAGATAGGTAGCGAAGTTAACGGTATCGAAATGATCCACTAAGAAAACGTCCATTAAAACTAGTTGAACCAACGATAGAAAACCCGTTAAAAAACTCGTTTTTAAAAAAACTTCCGATAAAAAAAACTCGTTTAAAAACTCGTATAAAACACTGTGGACAAAAGAAAAACACTACGTTAATCAACTAATCACTTCCAACCGAAATCCGAAATTACAATTTTAAAACTTGTCAAAACTTACCCGGAGAATCCGGTGTTTTTCACAAATGAATCCGTAAATTACGCGGAAAGGCACTTAATTGGAATCCTGTAAGACAATAAACACTATAAGAAATGCGTACTCCAACCAGAAACGAATTCGAGAAAAAAGTTTTTGCAAACTTACCATGAGGTAAAATTAATCGCACATTATATGGCGAATCGACAAAGAAAACCAATAACTATATGTGACGGAAAGCATAATGGCTCTTAAATTTTAATTTCGTCACATTATTTTATCGAAAAACAAAGAAAATGAAGAAAACTCAAAAAATTGTTCACATTGCTTAAGTGACTTTTTAGAAGGCCGGCAGAAAAGTGAGGATCCAATGACAATCAATATCTCATAAAAATTAGAAGACAAATTTAGACAAAGGAATCAGTCCATTCAACCAAAATCTATGACCAAGGATCATAGAGTTAAGTACTGGATAACAACATCAATTGCATTCAACTAATATGCATCACGCGACACGCCAGTAGTGACACCTGTAATTAATTTCCGAACTTAAAAATTATTAAAGATCTGTGACAAACGTCAAGTGACAGCTTGTCAAATAAGTTGACAGTGGCATCGACAGAACATCGATACTGACAGCCCTGTCAAAAACGATTCCAAATTACCCACTAGATAAATGATAATTTTGTGAAGTTAAAAATTATAAGTTAAGATGTGAGGTTAAGTGTGTAAACAAATGTCGGATGAAATGATTTGTTCCGAAAAGGTTAGAAAAACGATTTAATTTAGTGCTAGGCTAGTCCAGTCAAGGAATGACTCAAAAGGGGGTATAGAGTGCGTGAGCGGGAACCTAAGCGATTTCTTCAGAAACTTATTCAGGGTGCTTAGGGGGATAACATACTAAAAGTCCCCGCGTCTAGGGGGTGAGCCGGAGGGAGGGGGGGGTTACAAAGGTCTCAATTTTAGGTTTTTCGCTAATATCTCAAAAACGGTGCGTTGTAGCGAAAAATGTTCTAAGATGAAATGAAAGCTTATAAAATTCTCTATAACTTTAATTCTGTACACTTTTTCCATATCTCCGACCGTTTTTGAACTATACGCTCCAGAAATGTAGCACTTTAAGTTATTCAGCGTGATAACAGCGTGATTCACATCAGCTGTCGTAAAAATGACACCCGAACTGATACCATTAAAAAGATGTTAGGCAGGCATCTTTATCTAATGAAGAGGCAGTTCCGTTGCAGCTCAGATTTTCTGCTCCACCATTTGACTTCAAGAATCATTGTTTTTTTGTACATATTGCCTTAATGAAGGTATAAAAAAGCCTTTGAACAAAAGGCGGGTTGTAACATTCAGTTGAGACTCTAGCTGCTAAATATTGTATCAAGCAGGTATGTTCTTCGAGAAATGATGCCTGGGGTAACGAAGTTCTAGATACTTTTTCCTGCATTACCGATATTGTTGCTGAAGGAGCAAAATATCACGAAGATACTATTACTCACTTGTGAAGCCTGTCAGTTACCCAAAACTCTACAAAACTGTGATCTCTAGAGATACCCATGTCGTAGAGGCTATGGAAGAAATATTTGCTTAAATGGATTACTTTCCCACGATGAGATACTCGTTTTTTTGTTTGTTTTTATTAAAAGGCTTTTTTATATCTTCATTAAGGCAATATGCACATAAAAAACAATTATTCTTGAAGGCAAATGGTGGAGCAGAAGGTCTGAGCTGCGATTGCCCTGCCTCTTCATTAGATAAAGATGCCTGCCTAATGTCTTTTTTAATGGTATCAGTTCGGGTGTCATTTTTACGACAGCTGATGTAAATCAAAAGGGATGTCAAGTCAAGGAAACTTCGATATTTGCCGTCTTTCCTTTCCTTACTAGCTTTAATATGACCCAGTATTCCCTTTCCCTTCCCTCAGAGACATCGTTACTTCCTTCAACGACATTCTCGTCATACAAAATGCATACAGGACTCTTATTAGTACTCATGTTGGATAACCCAATTGTGTTACTAATAACAGTGTATGTATATCTGAAAAGAATATTTTGTGGCTGCCCCCCTGCGTTACCAGCTAGGCTACCGTGCCAGACAAAATAAAATTGCGATAACCTATAATAACATAAGCTCGAAGACAAGTATACAATATCAATAGGAGTTTTAGCCAATAAGGTCGCGTTTCCTACAGCGAGCATTAGAGATATTGAGCGAAAAGAAATCTTCATCAATGTCATGATTGTTTTCCCGCCTCTGCTCAGTTATCCACTGTTATAAAAAACGCGATTTCTTACTGTTACTGCCTTTACTGCGTGGAGGTACTCCCAGCTTAGGTTACTATAAATTTTAAGATAATTTTCGCATCAGGTAATGGTATCACGCTGAATTACTTTAATTTCGACATTTCTGGAGCGTGTAGTTCAAAAACGGTCGGAGATATGGAAAAAGTGTACAGAATTAAAGTTATAGAGAATTTTATAAGCTTTCACTTCATCTTAGAACATTTTTCGCTACAACGCACCGTTTTTGAGATATTGGCGAAAAACCTAAAATTGAGACCTTTGTAACCCCCCCCCTCCCTCCGGCTCACCCCCTAGACGCGGGGACTTTTAGTATGTTATCCCCCTAAGCACCCTGAATAAGTTTCTGAAGAAATCGCTTAGGTTCCCGCTCACGCACTCTACAACTACTTTATTGACTGTACTACTACACATGTAACGTAAAATACGTTACAATGGTTACCATGCCGGATCGCCGCGCCAAGGGTCCTGGGTTCGATTCCCAGCGAGGCGGAAATTTGAATGATGAGTTTGAATTTCTGTTCTCGGTCTGGGTGTCAATGTCCTTGTCTTGTGTGTTGTCCATGTCACCCACGACACAGGGAATCCTAGTGTGGGGCTATGAGTGTGAAGCTTTATTTATATTATTATTTATTTTACATAACCTCTCTTAATTTTTATTGCATTTAACGATTAGGTTATTTTGTCCAATATTAAAATTTTTATCTTATTGGTTCTTTGGAATTTAATTTAAATCACATCACATCTCATAAAATAAGATCGAATTGGGGTTTTTTTATTACATCTCCCAAGTTTCCCAAACTTTAAAAAAAAAAATAGCCGGCAAACGAGCTGATTATTCACCTTCAACTTCAAAACCAAAGGCATCACTGATGTTTTGCCGACCAAGAAAGAGAGAAAAAAAAGAAAGAAAGAAAATTTGCCTTGACTCGCTAGCATTTTATTGTACGCAAAACTTATCTGTCCGATTCGACTTAAGTGTTTCTTCATTCAGGAAGGGAGGGGGTAGAACCGCATCGCACGTGCTGACGGCGCAGGGTGGCGAGCTGTGGATCGGGTTCCTGGGGGGGCGGACCCCCTACGACGACCCCCCGGCGCTATCGGAGGGGGCTGGAGGTCGGGTTACTGACTACAGGTTGGTGCAGATAGGGTCTGGTAGTATATGTGTCTTAGTGTGAATAGGTCCAAGTGTGTCTTGTATAATGAGATTTTTCAGAAGTTAACTTTTAATTTTATGTATGAATGTAGGCACCTACTGGCGGCTATTGGTAGACATACAAAACCCAGGGGCGGTAGCTGCCCCTTATTTATATATTATACTATTACTTTTCATTCTCTTTTTTTTCTTTCCTATTTGATAACCGTGGATACAATTTATTATACAATTTATTTATAATTTATGGATACAATTTTCAGAAAAAAAGAGTTTTTAAACCGAATTCATATACATATTATGCTGTAGTATTACTTGATAATACAATACTAATACACACGTCTCATAGCTTAGCTCGTCTCATATCTTAGCTCGTCGGTAAACGTGTTTCACGTTACACATTTCCCAGGATAAAAGAGTTCGGTGCGCTAATGCAGCAGAATAAGTTGCACCCGTTGCGCGGCGCGGGCGCGAACGGGCGCGCGCGCTCTCGCCTGCAGCGACACACCACGTACTGGCCGCTAACTATGTCCTCCACGCTTATATTTAACCTGGGATCGGTGAGATATTCTTTTTATATTTCTTACTAGCTTTTGTCCGCGATAAAGATTGATTTTTATAAATCTAGCGGGAACCCTGATCTTTTTTGGGATAAAAAGTAGCCTGTCTGTTAATCCAGGGTATAGGCTATCTCCGTTCCACATTTCAGCCAAATCGGTTAAGTAGTATTGGCGTGATTTTTTTAAAATTCGGAGGGGCTGACGAAAAAGCAGACGGGCCACCTGATGGTAAGTGGTCATCGTCGCCTATCGACATGAGCAATACCAGAGGAATCGCCAATGCTACGCCGACCCTGAAGGAGAACACTTTTTACACCTTTTTTGAAGAACCCCATGTCATAGTGCTCCGGGAATACCTCAGAAGGAAGCTCATTTCACAGCTTGCAAGTACGTGGCAAAAAAGGTTCTCCATGAATCCAACCTGTGTGGACGAAACTTCAATCTTCGGCGAGTGGTTTGATTAAGGAACAAACATCCCAACATCTTCACAAACTTTCACATTTATAATATTAAATAGGATGCTATTGTATCATTCTATCCTGCTTGTATTTACATAGTCCAAAACCCTATTGCTCCTGTAGCGCCACCCAAACTTCATAATTTAACGCAGTTTAACGGACACTTGTCTTATTCACAGAGACAGTTCTCCATGCATTTTACTTATCTTAGGCCATAAAGAGCTCAAACAGCCTAAGATTTTTTTTACTATTCCGTAAATATTTCAAATTGATTATTTTAATAGAATCAGGGTTCGCTGTTAGGGAATAATCATGGACTCACTTTAAGGACACAGGGTTTAATCAAAATAATCATTGAATGTTGTATAAATGTAGTTAGTCTGTTTTGTTCTCATGGCCTGACATTGAGAGAAATTGTTATTTTATGTAACTACCCGATAACCGGTAGGAAGTTCGTCGGGTCAGCTAGTTTCAATATAAATTTTAATATCGATAATAATAATATGTTCCTCCAACATCATCAGGCCCTGGAACCCCTGACGAGGCTAGTGCTGCAAGAGTCCCTGTCTGACGAGGAGGTGGACTCGTGTCGTGGGGTGCTGCTCTCGCTGCTCGGCATGGAGTCCCGCCATGAGTTCCCTGTGGCTCAACTGCCTCCTAACATGCGGTGAGTTTGATACTATACTAAACGCAAAGACTCGTGGCAGGCGGAGTAATAAAACGTGCAAATGAGACGGCGAACCTCATTTTCTCTCTCGCACTTGCAATGTTTATGGAAATTAGGTGTTTCGCATCTCTGTGCCTGTGTGACGTCATCCATAAACAGTGCAAGTGCGAGAGAGAAAATGATGTGCGCCGTCTCTTTTGCACGTTTTATTACTCTGCCTGCCACGAGTCTTTGCGTTTAGTACAAATGATTATGACGATTGGCAAGATACGGTTGCCATGCCGGATCACCGTTGGGTTCGATTTGGAGTAAGTCAGTTTGAATGATGAGGTAGACTTTCTGTTGTTATCTGGATGTACTCGTATGTCTTCTTTCTGGTGGAATCTTGTAAGAAACGTGTAAAAACTCAACTGACAAATTACCAGCTAGGCAACCAGTTCTGCTCAGGTAAGAGAATACCTATTTTTATAATAAACTAGAAAAAAGCCCTAACTTCGCTTCGGGAAAAAAAGTAACAAAAAATATAATATAGCCTATGTCACCCGGGGATAGTGTAGCTTCCCAACAGTGAAAGATTTTTTCAAATCGGTTCGGTTATTTCGGAGCCTATTCAATGCAAACAAACAATCAAATCTTTCCTCTTTATAATATTAGTAAAGATATTAATTTATATGTTAAGTTTTATTTTTAAAAGATGTGCTGAGTAGTTTCCTTACGGCTTTTCTTCCCCTCCGTGACAAAGCACCTTTCCGTAAACCTGGCAGATTAAAAAAATGACGTGCATAAGTGTATCAGTGATACCTATATGAATAAAAGATTATTTCATTTCATTTCTTGTCGGTTTCTGTCGCCCTTGCCCATGGTACCTGGTACATGGTATGGTGGATATAGGGAATCCTAGGGTGGTTTTATGAGTTTGTAGCGGTTGAAAAATCTTAGAAATTAGATATGAGATAATGACTGCACTCATGATTTGTGCTACATCGAGAACTTAAGCCGTGGGTCTCAGCTGTTGCTGTCATGAAGAAGCAATAGAAATGACAGTTAAGTTAGCCACTTATCCCTCCAAGAATCTATATACACTGTTGTAGCGTATTGAGTCATGGTAGACTTTATAAATAGAAGTAATTTTCAGTAACGATCGCGATAGCTTTATCATTACTGTAAGAAACCTATTGTTACCGCAGTGTGTGACTGTGTGTATATCTTAATCTGTGTGTAATCTGGGTTAAGATTATGGAAAATTCCTTTTTATGGGAAATTCATAGGCTATGATCCTATTGAACCTAACGCAAGTGTATGTACATATGTGTAGGGGCAAGTCGAGCAGTCGTCGCGAGGAGCAGTGGCGCCAGATCTGGGCCGAGCTGGAAGCGCTGGTCCGCGCGCACGCCGCCACCGCCGCGCACCGCGCCTTACTTCGGACGCTGTTGGAGTGCCGCGCGCAGAGCACGCATACCAGTGACAGTTAGTATTATGTTGTTCAATACGGCCGACGTATCTTGGCGCGTCTGAACATAGGCTTTGCGAACTTAGCGCGTCTAGTGTAGGTGACAGAAAATAAGGCATTTGGACTTACTGCCATTTGAACGTATTGCCGGTAAAAAGAGAAAAGCTGTTTGTCAGTTGATAGTATAGTTGAGAACGAATAGTAGTTTGGGCCTTGTCGAGGTTGACAACTCAGTATATTTTCCAAAAATGTGCTTGTGAATATTGTATATTCTGGTTTATACACTGTTTTTTACTCTAAGATTTCATTTTATTGCAGTTTTAAGTCCTTTTTTTTCAAAACAATTCATAGCAGACAATATTCGTTAAATCAATGAATTAATCATGATATCAATCTGATGTGGTCTTCTTAGATCGATTTGTTAATCGGGTGAATTGACTCATTCTATTCCAGGCGATTCCCGAGCCACAGTAATTCGTGCGACAACAGATTCTCCTCTATCCCCCGTGGGCGCGGGCAACGGGGGTAACGGGGGGAGTGGTGACGTGTGGGCGCCGAGGAATGTTCTGGACGCCCTGCTCGGCGCCCCCCGACCAGCTCGCAGGCCAGACTTCGCGGGGCGCATGGCCGCCGGCAACAGGATAGCTACACTGTACCCCCAGTTGCAACAAGACGTTGAACAGCACTGATTTGATAAGAATAAAGTATTATTGACATACAAGGTATTTTTTATTTTTTTTTTTACAACCTCCAGTTACATAGTTCTTTTGTCCGTTGTGCCTAGATTACTTTATTTACACTATGATTAAGATATTATTATAATGCTAGCTACGACCATGCTACGACTAATGGGTTGGGTCTTGTGATGGGTCACCAAGTTATTGTAATGTAAAGAAAATCTTTGTGAATTTCGGAGAAAATCGCTCTGTGATGTAATTTAGTAAAAGCAGTACAAGCTCAAATCCTCAAGTACTTAATTACGTATTATTATTTTTAAAATCACAACTTTTCAGGAATATCAGTTATAATTTATGCTTGTGGAAATATTTCGCTCATCTTTCATAAACAGAATTAGACTGAACCCAAACGTCACTAATCTGATATAATATATGCAATTTTGAGATCACGCTCATTTTTGTCACAAGATACGGGACACGGGAACTAAGGGAAAGAGGGCACAATAAAAAAGTCAACATTATAAAATTAATATCTTATATTTGTTCAATAAAAACTACATTGTGGGCCCGTGACCCGGCGGCCCCGGCGCCCGGGTAACACGACCTTTGTATTATCTTGTTGCATATAAACTTTAAACTCTGCGGGCAGACTGTGTCATAAGGCAATGGTGTGTGGCATGGTCCGATTGACCCCTCGCCGCCAACCTCGTTACAATTATTGGAATGTCACGCGGGATGCGAACGTTCAAACATTAAAATCATTACAAACGAAACTAACACTAGGCCCTAACGCCAGTCGCACCCGATACGCTCGCATGGTCGCTCCTTCATTGGACGAACTGACACATTGACAGCTGACAACAGCTGACAGCTTTACCAGTGCTGCCACTGCAGTTATTATATTTTAAACGCTAAAAACATCACTTAACACTAACATTTACTGGTGTGGCAGCACCTAAGCTTTACCCCACTCGCACGCACGGAAGTTTGCGTGCGTACAAAACATGTCATCTCATCCCATAAAGCAGCGACCTTGTACAATCTCACTAGCGGGAACGCCCGGCGAGTCCATCGTCGACATCGAAACGCATCCAAAATCATTATAATTATCAATTACCCTATAAAACTTACAAAAATCGACCGGTAATCTTAAAACTTAGGGCTAAGTTAAAATAACGGAATTGAAAAATAAATTACCTAGGTACAATATTTTAGTCTAGAAAGCTATTTATAGGCGCACGAGGGATGCTTGGTGGGTGCGTGTCAGTGGGTGGCCTCGCGCAGCTTCTTGGCGATGGGCGGCGCTTGCGCGTCCGACGAGTCGCCCAGTGAGCTCTCTTCTGCTGAACTTGCTTCTTCTAATGGTCTGTTGGACAACGAACATGCATTTTAAACTTATGAATAAACTATGTTAATATAAAGACAACGAATTTATCAAATGTTACTAAAATGTCGGTTGTACTCGTATAATGCCGAACCACTAAATCGAATGGATTAAAACAAAACAATCCGCATCCGTTCGGTTAAGTTTCTGAGCAACACATGCACAGACAAAATTAGAGGGTTGTTATAAATTTGACATGTCTGTCTATCTGCGGCATCGTAGCTCCCAATCGAATGGACCAATTATGATACGATTTTTTTCGTTTGAAAGCTGACGCTATCGAGATGGTTCTTTCTCTTTCGTTACGCTCTTGTCAGAGCGGTCGTGGCCCTCATTTCTCAGTTACACGTTTGACGATCCATCATTCTTCTCGGACAGCTGCTTTTCGGGAGCACACATGTAATGAGACGTCCACTGCAGCCTTTACTTGGTCCGTTCATCTCATAGGCGATCTGCCGCGAGGTCTGGTTCCTTCTACTTTCCCTATCGAGATGGTTCTTAGCTATGTTCAGGCGTTTCAAGGTCATCAGCACTAACTTTAGTTTCTTACATTTTATTTATATTTTACTTCAGTGTTTTATTAATATTTACGTAAATATATAATTTTATTTATATTTACTGTTATTTTAGTACTATACTAAGTGTAAGTACTAACCGTTTGGCACGCGGCGTGCTGAAGGCGGAGTCTGAGTTGTCTGAGTGAGAGGCGGGCGTGGCGGGGGACGCGGCCTTCGCGTCCATCGAGTCCTCTGTACACGATGTCGTTGTGTCCTCGATCACAGAGTCCACGAGCTTGCCTGAAACAATGTCACCTTGTTAGTTGTCAGATTTTAATAAACTCTTAACAATCAGAGAGGGCAACACTAGTGGTTACTTGTCTCTTTTCTAACTTATCAAAAAATATATTATGGCTCTTGTTATTATTATTGAAGTGAAACTTCTTTAGAATCGTTAGTGATTTCAAACCGGATGCAACGACAGGTAAGATAATATAACCGCTAATTTCGTCTTTGAATTTAATTTCTCCGTAGCTCAATGGTCAGGACGTAGATACACAATACCTGATGCGCAGGTTCGCGTCTCTCAGTATTTCTTTTTTTTTAGTTTTTTTTTTTTTAGTTTTATTTTTATACTGTTTTTAAATACTTTCAAATGCTCTTTTAATTAGTTTTATTTTTATACTGTTTTTAAATACTTTCAAATGCTCTTTTAAATATTTTCAAAGAATTTATCAACAAAAAATAAGAATTTCATTCTTTCATTCTGTCGATCGACCGACCGATTATACAGACAGTAAAAATGCTAAGTTGTATTCATAGATGGCGCAAGGAATAAGATAGAAGATTCGTTTTATTGCTAGATAGATTTTTAAAAAGTGCTAAGTTGTATTCATAGATGGCGTGAGGAGTAAGATAGAAGATTCGTTTTATTGCTAGATAGATTTTTTAAAAGTGCTAAGTTGTATTCATAGATGGCGCGAGGAACAAGGTAGAAGATTCGATTTATTGCTTTTTCATCTCATTATCTTGAAACCAAAATTTTGGAAAGTTTCACTTCTACCACATGTGAATTGCACACATTTTCTTTTATAGCTTTATTTCCCATTTTATAAGTACATCTTAATAATTAGCAAAGTATTTAGTTGGGTTTATGGGCCCTTGTGGGTAAAAGCCTCTTCCATCGTCTTCCATTTATCTTTGTTGTTCGCTGTCAACATCAAATTTTTCCCTGCTATTTTGGTTAGTCGTCTGCGCGTTTGCCCATGTAAGACAGGGAGATCCTCTATCTTAAATGGCTCTTATAGTTTCACAATAATTTTACTGTTGAGACAATACACCACAGCTATACACCGATATGCAAGCCTGTGTTGAACTTTGAATAATCATAACAAATAACCTTGAGGAATCTTAAATAAACTGGTATAACTTCAACATATAATTAGCTAATGCCAATATGAATATTATGATAATTAGTTATGTAATTTGAAGACTTGGGAGTATCTAGCTACTCAAAATCTCTCAAGAATAGTCTACTTAGATTAAAACATCATTCGATCAGTAATTTTTATTAACACAGTCATGCATTTATTATTAATTAAAAATCTGGTTACATCGTGCTTTAAAAATCTATAGACACTATCGTATATCTCATAGCAGTATATACTATACTTTATCAGTTTAATACAATCAATAAGAAATCGAATCTGATTGCTAAAAGTTGATAAAGATCGAGATATTCGAATCAATATGATTACTGAAGCAATCACTCCTAAAATTACTTACTAAAATGAATTACTTTTATAGGATTGTTACAATTATACGATAACTTAGGGCCGGCGATTCCTCTGGTATAGCCATTGAAGTATAATGACATAGAACAGACATCTCGAACAAAATGTGTGTCCCGAAACCGCGATGATGCGTTCTTTTTTCAAACTCTAGAAGGCGATTTACACACTTGCCATAGAGTAACTTTGTATAAGACACTTGCCGAACCACGACAAACAGTCAACGACTCTAAATCTTTAGCTCTCCTAAATGTTTGATTTAATGTTCAATTGAATTCACTGAGTAATGTAATACACATAATTTATTAATAGTCATTCTTATCGGGCTTATTTATTTGTCCATTAACACGCTTACGGCTTGCCAAGTGTATAAGCCCGCCTCAGGATTTTTTCAATTCAATTCAAGTCAATTTATTTGCATTTCATTCAAAAATGGCAGGAACATTACACAATAATTGAAATAAATTCGTTTTAGTTGATTTAAGTTAATATTTTGTTTTCTTACTGATGATAAGTAATACCATTTTATTTTTTATTTTTTTTACGTGCAATTGTGACAGGTTCTTATCACGCAAGACGGCATTTTTTCAGTTTGTTATTAAACAATTTTGGCATGCGGCCGCAATGAGCGCAGGCGAGTGACAAGTGAGAGTGAATGAAGTGAGCCACCCTGGCTGCAATGCATTTCCCCGACTCAATGTTCGGGGTGTCTGTTCTATACGAAGTAATAGTACTTCAATGGGTATAGCTCATGTCCATAGGCGACGATGATCACTTACCATCAGGTTTCCGTTTGCTTTTTCGTCAGTCCCTCGGGCTATAAAAAAACTAGTAACCTCCCTCGCTTTGCTTCGGTTTCCGGATAGATCCCTAATTTTTTTAAATGAGATAAAACCCGTTACTAAAAACCTTAGAACATTCTATTGATGAAAGAATTATTGAAATCGGTAAAGTAGTATTTGAGTATCCATTACAAACAAACAAACAAAGAAAAACCAAAACTTTCCTCTTTATAATATTAGTTTAGATAACATACCGTTGCCATTGGTAGGTGGTTCAAGGTTGCTCTCATCGCTGGGCGGCAGTGGTGAGCCACCGTTGGTCGGCGGCACGGTCAGGCTGGGCTCCTTGCCCAGGAGCTGAGGCTGCAGGTCCGATACGATATTGTGTGTCCATACCGCGAGCTCTACCATATGCGGGGACCATTTCTTGCCGCAGCCGTTTTGTTCCTGCGACAACGAAAAACGTATAAATTGAATAATTAATACGTTTGATTGCATTCATTGTTCATCGTCTATTAATAATGATTGACACAAGCCTTCAGACCTTGAACCTTTTAAATAAGTTAATTAATAATAAAAGTAATAGTGATAAATACGGTTACTGATCGTGTAATTTCGATGCGTGAAAAATATTTTTTGTACCCTCGAGTAAGCGCTACACCACGCGCGATGACTTGCGGATTGCACGTACGTTTACGGGCGTTGTTTAAAATTAACAAAATCGAACTTACACACGACAAATACGCCCAATTAATCTATATTCACACAAATACACTCCCAATAGGTTTGTGATTGAATATCCCCTGTATTTCAAGTCATAGAAATGAACTCTGTAACTTATCATTACAAAGCCATACTCAAGGATTTACGCCATTGTGTTAACTTCTACACAACCATAGAATTAAGACTTCAAACAATAGCACAGTAAAAAATTTCCAACGGCTCACTATATTTATTTGAGTGACGGTAATTGGAATGGCTTAGCACAGAATGACTGCAATGTTATTGAGATACTCAAAAAACATTCCCTGTGATGAAATACGAACACTTCATAGTCCGAAGATAACATGAGAACTCAATTCTAATTAATATTGCAGTGATAATTTAGCTGTTTGATTAGGATAGTTCGGTGGGTGACATCTATCTCAGGAAAAACATTTTGACGGCTCCCTAGTTTTCGCATGTGAGGTATTCGTAACCTTTGGTAATTTTTTGCTTGAATTTGATACATCTTAACATAAGTTCTCAAGCATCCTGACAGGTTTAACCTATAGAATTCCAATTTGTAGCAAATCTACGCTCGAAGCTTTCTCAGTATTAAAACGAATCATATTCTACATGCTCGCAGCATATTAACTACGTACTTTAGAAAAAGAGGATATATGTATTTTTATTGACTAGTCTATTCAAACTGGCCCTTAGACAAAGAAGAATGGTCAACAATACCTATCAAGTACGTTACTTAGAAAAAGCGCCCACAGCCCAAATGTTTGTGTCAATCGTATAATGACTAATGATCGACTGGGTTAAGCAACTACGCTAACTGCAGGCACGGTCAGTAATTGGATACGTGACCGCTCGTGGCAAAATATCTTGAGCGCTTACGTGATCAGAAAGGAATTCGAAGAACTTGACGTTATGCTTAGATAAGTCGTTAAGAATTAGACAGATTAGAAAAAGAAGCACTCACCGTATTTAACCTATCACAGACATTCTTAATATGGGTTACAAAATTGAGGTATTCCTTGGCAGTGTAGTCGCTCCCTTCCATTTCGGGGATAGCTTGTAAGCATTCATCGGCCATGAATGGAGCTATATCGGGGCTGGCCGCCGCTAGCAGTGCTGACGCCGTCGCCGTGCCCACACCCTTTAAGTTACTCAGTGCATTCATTGCCGATTCGATGTTAGGCAGTTTTCGGAACGCTTTCTTTGTCTCTTGCATCACTGCTCTGGGTGTGTTCACTTTTATCAGGTATGATAGCTGTGGATAGAACTTTCCCCGCTGCAAACAAAGAAATGGATTTATGAACGGACGAAATGGTGTCTGTTATTCTGTTTAGCCCCTCACGTGGCATCGGTGGTCATGCCGGACGTGGAGTTAAGGTCGTAGCTCATCTACACGACACCGCTCCCACCCAACCAAAGTATGAGAATTCAAATATAAACTTTAAATCGTGCTCTGTAGATGCAACTATTGAGTGGCAAGGTTGCGGTAAGCTTGCTTCCCGCGCGCGGGCTGCAAATTTTTATTGTTACTGTAAAGTGCACCTACAGAGCACGATTTAAAGTTTATATTTGAATTCTCATACTTTGGTTGGGTGGGAGCGGTGTCGTGTAGATGAGCTACGACCTTTAGCCTTTGAGGGGCTTATTATAATAACAAAATTCATAAATATTGCTCATGTCATCTAAATGTAATTTAAATGGGTGGTAAAGTACCTATGCTAGAATGCAATCTTATTATATCTTATTATAATATCTTTACATTCATTAGCATGCACACCTGATTAAATTAATTCGTTCATTCACTTAACAAAGTTTAAAATGATTACTTTAATTCCATTGTGATTTGTATGCCAATTATTAATATAATATTCACGGAGCGGTTTTAAGGATATAATAATATGTAGTTAAATTCAATTAATTATAGGGGTAAGGCACTTATAGTTTACCACTTGACTAAACACGACAGCGAATAGTTTAGTTAAGTGGGTCCCATGCCATTGGACAGTATGCCTTCCCATCAACATTAGGTATATAAATTGAAACAAAGGTGGGGACTTTCACAATACCATAAGATTATTCTATTTTCAGACTTTCATCATTGTCCTATTAAATCTGATACTTTTTTGTCTGAAAACTACGCTCTTTTTGTCAAACCTTATCAAATTACTAAGGTTGTAATATGGGTAGTTATGGGAAAGGGGATGAATTTACTGAATTCAGCGAACATACCCGAGTGGGGCATTAAATGAAAAGGTTTACTTTGTGTATTACAAAATTGGCTGTTTGATGGGGGGAGGGGGGTAGTAATGGGGAAGGGGATGAATTTACTGAATTCAGAAAACATACCCGAGTGGGGTATCAAATGAAAGGGTTTGCTTTGTGTATTACAAAATTGGCTGTTAGAAAGGGGGGGGAGGTAGTTATGGGATAGGGGATGAATTTATTGAATTCAGAGAACATACCCGAGTGGGGTATCAAATGAAAGGGTTTGCTTTGTGTATTACAAAATTGGCTGTTTGAAGGGGGGGGTAGTTATGGGGAAGGGAATGAATTGACTGAATTCAGCGAACATACCCGAGTGGAGCTTCAAAACGTTTAATTTTTTGGTAATACGTGTCACCAACGTCAAAGAAATTCTACTTCAATCGCGCGTAAAGATTACACGCACACACTTTTTTCAGAGTGGTCAGTTTCAAGTTTTTATTTTATTTGTTAGTCTTATTTTATTTTTATATTACTTTATATGAAATGCTTTATGACAAGTCAATATAAGATTAAAATACAAATTAAACAAACAAATACGAAATGTGCAGACGTGTGTACTTGTATAACGTTTTAAGCTGCCATCGTGCGAATAATCCGCCACACTTGAACATTCTAGCAGATGCATTGACCTTGGACTCAACCAACTGTCCAAAATGATCTAGTTAGTACTCTTTAGTATCTACAGATTTCCTTGTAATAGGACTGGGGGGAAGAGTGGTTAATAATGGGTGTTGTTATGCATGTGTACTCTATAGTATACTCACTGCTTGTTTCCATTTCATAAGTTGTACCAACTCTTCATGTATCATATGCGCATCTTTACCCCTCGCTTTGATCTTCTTTGGCAGCTCATTTTGATACCTGTAAATAATAATTAAAAATAATAATTAAAAACCTGTTCTTAATATCAAAGGGGTCCTATTGATTTGAAATTCCGAATTATTTTTTTCCCTGTTCAGTTGTGAAACTATAAAACTTTATGAATCACTTATTTTGCTGGTTTTGATTCTGCATATTTGAATTCTGAACTATGTATTAATTATGTATTTTGTTACTCATATATGAAAATATTTGAACATCTGCAAATACAATGCATAAATACCAAATGTTTATAATAGTTTTGGTATTAAATAGCTAACAATACTTTTCTTTCAAAATGTACAATTTTTCTGAATTTCAAGTGAGTAATAATTTATTCATATTCCTTGATGTTCTCCCATTATGATAAGGATATTTCAACAAAACTAAAAATTTCTTCCAGTTGCCAACTGAATAAAAAAAACACATTTATTTAGTTTACATATTTTTTAGCACTTTAATCTCAGTAATGTTGGGTTTGAAATCTTATTATCCTTGTTATTGGAAATTATTTGTCACTCGTCAAAGCAAACATTGTGAGGAAACCTGTACATAAGAGTTCTGCATAATGTTCTCTAAGCTAAGTGAAGTCTGCCAAACCGCAGAGTGGACTGAGTTGGCCAGAGTGGACTGTGGTATAACGCAGTATTATAAACGTTACATGAGTGTATTATAAGTGTTAATAACAATTAATTTTCAGATACAGTAGATTAATTATATTTTTGTTCTTTTATGGGGCTTGGTGTACATTTCTATAATAAAATCTCGAAGTTAATATGTGACTTGCCAGTGGAATTGTTTAAGAAACATGTAAAATCTCAACTCTTAGGCAAAGGTTACTATACTATAGATGAGTACTTAGATGACAAAGACGCATGGAAATGACCAGCTCTGCCACCAGTTCCATTCAAGTTAGTGATATTTTTTTTGTAATAAATATAACACCTATGTATTTTTATTTTTAAAACATGTGCTAAGGAGTTTCTTTAGGCTTTTCTTCTCCTCCATGACAAAGCACCTTTCCGAAAAGCCAAAAAATGACGTGCATAAGTGTATCAATGATACCTATATGAATAAATTATTTTGAATTTTGAATTTTTATTCTTGTCTATATACAAACATAGTAAAAAGTACTAAGATCATTCAAAGCCAATTCATTCACGTATAATATGCATGACTTATTACTGTAGTGAATAATTAAATTTGATGTTTAAATATTTTTACATGAGTAATTGCATAGGCCTGTATTCTGGTCCAAGGACAAAGTACTTGAATTATTCTACATTATGTTTAAAAGTATGTCAAAATTTAGATTACTCGAGCAAAATATATTGTGTATGAGCAAATTATAATTAAAGTGGGTCACGAAAGCACTGCAAATGCTATATGGAATATATAAATTGATAAAATTACTGTATCATTACAATATCATTTACATCTATTGTGATCATTTATTTCTTTTCTAACAACAGGATTTTTTTATATTATGAAATTAATACAATTAAATTAAATTTCTACACAGTCATGTTTAGAAATGGTTTAGGATTTAAAATGTGTACCCACTGTCTAAAATAAAAGTAATAATAATAATATCCTTAAGTCTGGTTATTTTTTTTATCATAAATTTGATTTAATTTGGGATTGGGGTAAGGTAGATTTATGGTTAACATTATGGTTTTATTATAGAATTTTATGTTTTTTGAAGACAGCCGAATGATCAGCTCGAACTTTTAATTATATGTACCTATAATTTATATTTTTAGTAACTTACATACAATGTAATATTTCCATACTTTGATGGCAACCCATTATTTTTATCCATATAATTATATTGATATTTTATAGTATCTTAGGGTGGATGGTAGATACTTAATAATAATTAAGAAATAAATAATATGATTTTAACAATACATGCTATTCATACAATGTCTATGTGTGTGTACATGCTCATTCATGAATGAGCAGAACAAATCTCATTTTTATACATATTTAAAATACCTTTGACCTTGAATTCCTTGAATAAAAAAATATAACCCAAGTACCCAAAATGAACTATGAATTTTTGGAAAGTATACCTGTAAAATATTATAAGATTTAGCAAATTGTTAAGTTTTGAACTCAATTGCAGTAGAAAAAAGTAGGTGGGACAAGTATCAAGGAGCAATTGATGACTCATTGTACTTACTTATTTTAAATAAAAATTTACTTGGGCTTAAGTCAATATACACATATTTAACTGTTATTGGTGGCCAGCTTCAGCAGGTAATTAAAAGAACTTGAAATAATAATGAAACATCAAGCCAAATGGCAAGTCACCATTTTGAGCGGATGTGACTCGTATTCAACAAAGCATTGTATTTTAAACAAGATATGAGTTCATAGGGCTACAATAACAATTATTCCCCCAAGCCTACCCTGTTGTTTATTCAGGGAATGCAAGGAATAAGCGCGAGAACGCTTATTAAAGTGTAAAAGTTAATGCATTCCAATGATGATATGTAAGGACAGCCACCATTTTATAACGCCTAAGCGCGGCGATATTTTCCCCCACACTGACTTCAGGAAAAACGATAGTGTCAATTTGACATCGATCCCACGTGACGCAGTGATTTTAATGAGCCGTCCGCGGACTAGAGATGCAGTCCGCGAGGGAGGTAGCTATCAAATCAGTTTGCACGGATACACACACAATACAAGTTCATTGACACGCCACGGCCGCATTTTCTCCTCTGAAAGACGTTCGTACTTACCAATTGTCCAATTTTATGAGCTCCTCGGGTTTCTTTGTTTTCAGTTCAGCCTTTAGTTTAATCGCTTGTGGGTATAACTTCAAAACACTGTCAAATTGTTTTGCATCTGCCTCCAGAAAGAAAGTAGACGTGTCTTTCGCGGTAGCCATTGTGAACGTTCTAAATGTACAGCACTCTGCGTACCTATTTAGTTAGCTATAGCGCCGAACTCAACGCGGCGGCAGCACCTGGCCGACTGGGCGCCCTCTCCCCACTCGCCGCCATCTTGTTGACTGAACCTCGTTATGACGTTCAATATTATTACTACTCGTAATTATATTGTTTTCTAGGCAATTTGAGCACAAATACTTTTATATTTTATAAAATATAGCATTTTAACATAGATCACACTTATATTGACGTGATTTTCGCGTCAGTAAAGAAGTTATGACAATCATTCTAAATAAAAAACATACTCACTCAACATAGCAAGGTTATATCGGGCACATTTCGCGTCGTGGCGTCGTGCATTTGTCTGGCCTCCACGGGGAATATAAGGGCTGGGAACGATGAATTCCATAATGTTAAATCACACAATTACTTTGAAATATAATATCACTGTTGTTATATGGCACAATAAAAACACAAAGTTCACGTTATGTTAGTCACGTCGACCTCGGCGCACTATCAATTTCCTTAACGTGACGCAACACACGACACCGTTCTACCAAAACGACTTTGGTAAACACGCATATTTTCCGTTGCATTGCAGTACACACTGAGCTCGGAGTAGTCATGAAGTAGTAACTAGCGGTGTACATAAGGCATTTAGGTAGTAGGACGTACATATCACCGGGGTGGAACGTCACCAAACCAATCGGCTTTGTTGTTTTGATAGATCGCCATGTGCACTGCTCCCTATTTTTAATAATTTTTATATTTTCCTGCTTCTGTTTGCACACTTTCGTTTAGACAAGAAGTAGTACCGTTAGTACCGTCTAACAACGTGAAGTTTGTTCTTTATATCGCTGAACTATTTACTTATTTCTAGTTCAATGTAATGTTATTTGTTGTAATTCTGTCTTTTTAATATAACTATGCATGTAGGTACTATGTAGGTACCTAAATAATATTTATTTAGAGTATGATTTGTAAGTTCAGCTGGCTCAGCAATTATATTAAATTCGAATTTTTCTGATGACCATTAATTTATTACCCACATACATTTGCCGGATTCGAACATGGGACTCCATTCTACATGTTCAGTGATAAAAATTCATAACTATTATAGGTGTATTAAATATTGTACATAGTGTAATAATTATTCTTTTTGGTGTGGTAACAAACAAAAGTTAGAATTATAAATATAATATAATATTACATTGATAACTCCTTTAGTTAAATAGCTATGAATTAATGTTAACATAAGAGATATAATATAAAAAAATACCATTTCATTACATTAAAATCTGATCGATTGAAAATAATAACGGTGTAAAGCCAAGTTCTACATTAAAAAAATAGTTACAAAATGTACGCCCTTTGAAAGTTACAACTTCTGGCTATAAAATTGTCAAATGTTAAGAAAATTATAATATAGATTCAACAGAAAAATAAATCTTGACTACATTAAGATAAATATTTGCAGTACTATTATATTAATTAATTGGGCCTAGGTAATATTTGAAATGATTTCATTTTTCCATTTCCGATTTGCAAGAACATTTACTTCCGTCTACTTCTGTTAGCAACATTGACAAGCACTATTTTATTTGAATCTACGCTACCACTGAATTCAGAATTCTTTGTACAAATTATCGACTTATAAATATTTTTTAAAAGATTACCTATTCTAATAAATAGATCAAATACTTATTATAAAAAATTAAACTAATATATTTAATTTATATAAGTAAGTATGTATATTATGTAGGTAACTTATCAGACAATCTTCGTTTCATTGTCCCATTGTCGTTATCACAAGGGAATTAGGGGTTCTTGGGGAATCTGGAGCATATTCCACAAGGCCACAAGATCTGGATAGCTATATGGTTGTCATGTTGACAACAACGCGAGCCTCTCCAACACATTAACGGCCATGAAATAGACATGAAAGAGCTCTTTCAGAAACAGAAATGAAAGAGATTTTTAGGAGGTTAGTTGTTTTGTGTTAGCACGGAATAGATAATATTAAGTAGGGATGCTTAGTCTTAGCCTTAACAATATGGAAAACCTACCTGCCGCTATGTAGGTAACTATATTATTACCGTGTTTCGGGACTAAGTTGGGTTTTAAAGCTCAATGATTTTTAGGATGCCGACCTTCTAAAATTCAAGCGTAAGAAATTACTTACTTACCTTTACCTGCGTACGTACCAACCTTTTTCGAGCAGACGAGCTATCTAATTGTAAATGGTCACGCCTCACACTGCCATCTAGCCACGGACACGATAACATAACACCAAAGGCATCGCAGACGCATTGCTGACCGAGCAGAAAGTGGGGAGTTCGTTTGTTAAATAGTACACTTTCTATAAGATGGTATTTAAATATGTACTAAGATTTTAAGAGTGAGCCTACTTATTGCATTTTAATTTTTATTTACGAATCTAACGGCAGATAAGAACAAAAATAACACACCTTGTTTACGTAACCTACATTGATGACAACAGTGGGTTTCGTGAGATAGGTCAGTTACATGATTTGTACGTAAACATTCACTAAGCGTTCGATGACGGAGGTAAGACGCAGACGCACTATTCTTTCTTAATCTATAATTAAATATCTACACACTATCATTATTTTCTTCTGTGACACTAATTTATAGAATGAAAGTTGTATTTTTAAATGCAAACCCAATGTGGCCTCTGCGTTAATATTCATAATATTTTAATTTAATAGTTAGCAGTCAATATGTGACCCAAAGGACACGGATACCAAGTATGTCAATGACAACCAATGTATGTTGCGTCCACACGTATTAAGTAGATAAGTAGTTAAGTAAATTTTAACTAAATTTTAAGTGAATAATTTTAAGTGCGTGTCCACTCCACACGTAACAATTTAGTAAAGCTGTTAAGTAGATAAGTGCATTCAAAAATAAAGAAGGAAGACCGAAAAGAACTCATGAATTCCATACTGAAATTTGTTATTAGTGAAACATTGAATGAAGTTAATAAGTTAAAAATAAAATACATACTTTGTTGTAGCCTTGGTCCAATTGGACCAATGAAAGTGCCACATATTGGTGTGCATATATACGACGTACTTAATTAATTTGGAGAAAGGATATTTTTTTTGTAAATAGCGCAGTTCAAAATAAGACGTGTAACTTTCATAATTAATGTTGTACTAATAAAAATGCGTCCTGATCGTTTTATTCGGAATTTGGATAATAAAATTATACTCGCTTTTCTAAGTAGAAATTACATGTACCCTAGTTGGTAGTGAGAGCGACCCTGCCTGCGAAGTGATTAGATTCCCGGGTTCGATTCCCGGCCGGGGCAGATATTTATGAGACAGTTAAATATTTGTACTCGGGTCATGGGTGTTATTGGGATGTGTTATATGTGTCATCTATGCCACCCGCAACACAGGTAAAAACCTACCGCGAGGGTGTGTATGTATAAGCGTATTACAAATAATCTAATTTTTTTTATGGAAATAGCCGGCAAACGAGCTGTCGATCCACCTGATGGTAAGTGGCTATCGCCGCCCATGAACATAAGCAACACCAAAGGCATCACCGATGCGTTGCCGGCCAAGAAAGAAAGAAGAAAAAGAAAGAAAGAACTGGCTCTCAAGCTCCCAGCCGGAACACGAGTCGTTTGGCGGCTGACTCATGCTAGAGGGTGGTAGCTATCCAGGCGAACCCCTGGAGAAATAATAATAGTAATAATGGTATTAATTAACAATTAAAATCAATACTACTAATATAATCCCTCCGAGGGCCCTACCACCAGCGGGCCGGATTTAGTCGCGTTTTACGACACCCTTCCGGCGTGGGATTCGGGTTAATATTCTAAGCCGCCCCAATACGGCTGTATTTAATTTTAACAAAAAATAACCGACCACAAATGAAGTACATCTAATAAAAAAAGAATCGTCGAAATCGGTTGGATATTGAGTTATTCGTCCATTTGTCACGCACATACTTAATGCAAATTTAAGACTTATATGCTTTTGACATGGATGCCATTGTCAGATCTCGATCAAATTTATGTGGGACCACACGACAAGCACCAGCTTTCGATTAAAACAAAAATCATCAAAATCGGTTCACCCAGTCCAAAGTTCTGAGGTAACAAACATAAAAAAAATACAGTCGAATTGAGAACTTCCACCTTTTTTTGAAGTCGGTTAAAAATTGGAATAGTTAGCAGCGTGTAGGTACAGACAGCAAAGCATAAAAATAAAAATTTTGAAAAACCCCCCGTATCAGGCTACTGCAGCACCCTCTGGTGGCCTACCGCCATAAAACATATAATTATAAGCCCGCTCTTTAGTGATACCTTTTGAATGCAAAAAACTGCAATGAAATCGGCCCAGTAGTTTTCATAAAAACGGTAATATACATACATACAAACTAACAAACAAGCAACCTCTAACCCCTAATGCATATACCGCCTTCGTTTCGTTCCGTCCGTCGTGGGTAAAAATTAAAATGAAAAAAGGGATAGATACCCTATAGGAATAAAATAGGGCACAATGTATGCAGTGTGAGTATTGGTAGAAATTATAATACATTTTAAGAATTAAATATTAAAATAATAAAAATAAATTAAAATATTCATATAATATCTTAAATTAAAATAAATCTTGCATGCCCTTTGGTTTACTAAAAACTATTGATCAACAACGCAAAGAAGTAGAAGTTTACCACTTCGTCGTGAGTGTCGTGACCTACTTAATTACTTAACCATTTTAGTAAATTTTAAGTAAAAAGTGCCCGTCCAAACGTGTTAAGTGATAAGCCCCGCCCACCTACTTAACAGAAAAATAGAAAAATTTCTAAATTATTTGTTTACTTGTGTACTAAATTACTTATCTACTTATCTACTAAAATGTCCGTTCACACGTATTAATTCACTTAAAATTTACTTAAATTTTAGTTAACTACTTATCTACTTAATACGTGTGGACGGGACAAGAGATGTGGCTATAATGTCTTTATTTATACCACCGGAAGTGTGTTATCAGCGATCACAGCCACTTAAAGAAATAATACCGATGCGTCACCGATGCCTTTCCGGCTAAAAAGAAAGCGATAACCTGGCAATTATAATACTAGAAACAAAAAAACGTTTGCACTGTAGGGTAGGCACCCACGGTTGTTTTAGAATGGTTAGTCTAACTGGAAGTTAGCCATGCAAATAACATCACCACTTTACCACCATTTGTGTATTCCAAGCAGGTGTACAGTTGTGTCGGGTTTCGTAGGCGTAATCTACCTTCATGTTCCGTGTGACACTGACAGACAAGTCATTTATATTGTATGGTGCAAATAGTGTTTTTGTAAACAAATTTTTCGCGACTCGAAACAGGGTGCGTGTTCAGCGACCTTCAGTAGATGGGTCGTTTTCACCATTTTTTTGTACGTAGGTCAACAGGTGTGCGGTCAGCAGACTTCTATCAATAGCAAAATCTGTTGAAGAATGCTACTCAAACAAATGTGTAATCATTCTCGAATAGATGTAACAGGGCCCATTATCCAGTCCTATTTGACGTAAACTCTAGCCAGCTGATTCTGATTCAATCAATTGTATCGCTCCTTTCTTATCAAAAAATTTCGCGCCAAAAGTGTCGAATGTCAATAATCAGTCATTGAAGTCACTGGCCTTCAAGTTTCAACTGAAAAATTATTTAAAAAGCAGTCTATGTTGCGCGACTTGCAACACTTGCGACTTTTCATATGATTACAGTATCAGTAAATTGTCACGGAACACAGAGACAACAGGTAAATTATAGTAGTATACCTACATTGTAGTTCTTAGTTCATAAAACTAGCTTTTGTGCGTAAGCTATTTAATTATACCTCTCCATAGTGAATCAATACGTCTAATCAAACTTAACAAAATTCTTCCATATCTGCCAACATGAAATAAATTGCATATCCAATCCACGCAATGAAATTGAGCAAACTTCAATCAACCTCAATTCAACTCGCCGACATAACCTAATGAAACTTTCAGTGAAAGAATTTATCACCGATTACTCTTGACCAACTCTTGCCCAATTTTGAGCCTAATGCTATGGTGATATGGTATTTTATTGTAAATCTTATTAGTAAAGGTGACGAAGCAGGGGAATGTCACATACGTCCGATTTGACTATCTACTTGCAGGATATATTACGTTCAAACTGTACACCTTTAATCTGAGCTCTACGCCTGTTTTCATTATTACACTTAGTTATTTTTAATGATACATAATTGATAAATAATTATTACATCGCATATTTTAGTAATAGAAGTTTCAAGAACCACATTACAAATTACCCAAAACAGCTCAGGGAGAAAAAAATTTGGAAGACGACTACGCACGTTCGTTTGCCGAATAACTACATAAAAATACTTACTGACTTTACTATTTATTTACCCTCCCCTGACATACTTACTTTACATATTTCTTTGAAACAAGAAATTTTGGGAGGCTGTAGAATGTAGATACTAGATACCTATAAATAACGACCTACAAAGTTTATGTTATGAGTGCCTGTATCAAAGTATACGTAAAATAGATACAAAGGCCATAGGCAGTAAAAATCTATACCTACACCCATTTACTAAAATGTTTTTACAGTGATGTACCGTACCGCATTTCTAAATAAAGGTCGCAGCTCATCTACACGACACCGCTACCACCCAACCAATGTATGAGAATTCAAATATAGACTTAAAATCGTGCTCTGTAGGTGCACTTTACAGTAACAACAAAAATTAGCAGCGCACAGGCTGGGAAGCAAGCTTACCGCAACCTTGCCACTCAATAGTTGCATCTACAGAGCACGATTTAAAGTTTATATTTGAATTCTCATACTTTGGTTGGGTGGGAGCGGTGTCGCGTCGTTTAGATGGGCTACGACCTTAACCCTTTCCTTGCAGCCGTGCAAATAAAACCGAGATTTCTAAACATCCCTCCGGGAAGGCTTTTTGCTTTAGTGGGTTCATCCCTTGGCGAACGATTTTAGTACTCTCTCTCTCAATTTTCATAAATCGCATTGTTTTTTCTCTATTCACGATTCCACATTGAGCAATACGCTTAGGTTAGGTTCGTTCGGTTAGGTCGGTTCTATAAGCTAGTAATAATACTCCAATAGTTAATGAGAATATGTTTCAAAATAACAAAATATTTTGAACTAGCGAACATCAAATACAATAGTGTACCTACAAATAACTATAATTTTACCCTAAGAACAAATGGTAGGTTGGTGCCGTAGATACTTCATAATACTCCCCGAAATGGGTTTTACGATGGTTTTACGATAAGCTGTGAACAAAAATCGTTCTACAGACCCAACTCACTATAGAATAGGGTACACAATATAGGAGAGGGTATGTATTAAAAACCGTCCCAAAAGAATTAAACTGACGCTTCGTGCATTTGTCTCACCGACGCTGTATTAGTGGATAAGCGAACAATAGCGGCGCAAAATACAATGAAAGACTAATTTCTAAAGGTATCAAAAGGTTTGCTTTGCTCTGCAAATTCCTTTTTCGTGCTGTATTGTGTAATAAAAGACTTGCATTTATTTTTCCTTAATATGCCATACAAAACTTCGAAATCTTTGCCCTTAATGTAACGTTATTCCAGTCGTCCATTACTAGATGATACTAATAGTTAATACTAATAGATGATATTGATTTTAATAGTTCATTAATATCATTATCATTATTATTATTAGACCGCCCGAATAGCCCACCCTTTTTCTTGAGTCAGCCGCCAAACGACTCGTCGCGTCGTGTTCCGCCTGGGGGCTTGAGATCCAGCTATTTCTTTCTTGTTCTCATCTCTTTCTTGGCCGCCAACGCATAGCTGATTGATGCCTTTGGTGTTGCTGATTTCTATGGGCGACGATAGCCACTTACATTAGGTGGATCGTCAGCTCGTTTGCTGTCTATTTCCATAAAAACTTTTTATCTCTGTAGGTAAATAATATGAATACACAGAAATATTGGAACGAAGTTCCTTATCGCGCGTTATGAAAGGGGGCTAGACGGAAAATTTTCTCACGAAAAGTTGCCACGATACTTTTTGAAGTGATTCAGAGAGTTTTACAGAGATGGCGCTACAGCGCCAGTAAAGTAAAGTTGTACAGCGCCATCTCTGTAAAACTTTCTGAATCACTTCAAAAAACAATACTTAAATCGAAAGGAACTTCGTTCCATCCGGGTGTCCCTTGACACCTCTCATTCTTTTTTTATATTATACATATAACGTGCATTTCATATAGATGTGCTATAATTCGCTGACTAATCAACCGAAGTGAGACATGTGTCTTATGGATTGACTGGCGTTGGTTCGGTCGGTTGGCACGGATGGCCGGCCAGCTTCACAAAAAGTAAAGGGACGGAACGGGCCGCTCGCGCATCGCCCGCAGAGGGGTTCGCGTTCATGTTTAAATTTTTTATGCTAATGATGGCTGCCATGCCATCATGCCGTGTTATGTTAGTGACTTGTGAGTAACAAATAAAATACCGCGCGCAGACTTTGTGTTCCGATTATTTATACTTCTTAAATAAGTATATTTTGTTTTTGGATGTCCATATTTAAGCATAATGAAATGTATTGTATACTACTTCTTAATAAGCACGTTAGAAGACTGTTGTGTAACTAACAGCTGTAAATCATTCATGGAATTTACGAAATGTGTTAAACACTGGTTTCGATATTCCTACTGATTAGTTAGGGAATATAAATATTTTTGGAATTGCTACTTAAGGAATACTAAGATTATTAAGAGAATTAATAGCATGACAAGACGGTAGCAATAAGTATTATACATAAGTATGTAATTATAACTCACTGTCTCGAATCTACTTGTCTCTACTTGTCTCTACCTACTATTTTTACAGGAAATGCCCGCTCTGACCTGACCCATTGCCTGACCGGTGACCCCCATTCATAAGCCCCATTACATTAGAAATCTTAGGTATTGGGGAAATGGGAACCTTCTAACTTCATGGTATTTTACATCGATTCCTTACTTATCCCTTCATACGAAAAATAACTGTAAAGTATTTCTTCTAAACTAGTGTTTAGGAAAATATTAATGTTGAATGATAATTAAAACTAACCGATAACCAGCCGATAGCGATACCCTGAGTAGGTCTTGCCCATAAGCCAATAACCTTTTATCAGGAACATTCTTTAAGAATTTTTCTCAGGTCTTTGCAGATAAGCGTATCATAGGTACCTATTTGAAACTTATTCAAGTTGTTAGCTAAGAGAGACGAATGTTAAAGAACGGTAATGTAGAGCTAGACCTGACTTGCCATAATTCTGCGCAACAACTTACACATGACTTACAAGCTTACAACAACTTACAACCATTACAAGATGTATTTTATAGTCATAGCCAATGATATTATTTGGTCATAGCACAGAAGAAATAATAGTATGTACTTAAATAATATAGGAAGAGCTGCTAGTGCTACCACACCTATCTATACACTTTGAAGCAGGTTTTGCGTTTTTAGGGTTCCGAATAAAATCTGTAAGAAGTAGTTTCGTCATGTCATGTCCACCTGTCCGTCCGTCCGTCCGTCCGTCCGTCCGTCCGTATGTCCGTCTGTCAGAAGCAAAGCGCCGAAACGCTTAGTGCTAGAGAGCTGTAATTTGGCATGGATAAACATATATATTAAAACTCCCAAATCATAGACTAAAATATTGAAAAACATTTTTTTAGGGTACCTCCAGCTCCCCTACGTGAGGATGAATTTTTTATTCATAGCATGCCCTATAGTGTGGGGTATCGTTGAAAAGGTCTTTCAAAAATATTATGGGTCTTCTAATACCATTTTTGGATTTAGGGGTCCGTTTACGAAATATTTGGCTTTAAAGTGCTAATTTTGGTTAGAGTCAAGTGTCCCCCTCCCCTGCCGGCTTGGAGTTGGACAAGTAAAAAAATTCTCAAAAATAGGTTAAATGATGAATTTACAAGGAAAACTAAAACGGCTATGTTAGCATAAGCGGTTAATAAGTAACAGTCTGACAGTCTTGCCAGGTCCATGAGAAACCAAAAAAAAAACAAGATTTTTGAAGTGAAGTTTATTTTTTGCGTTTCGCAAGTAATTGTTAAAATAGTAAATTAGAATACTTAATAGCCCAAGTTTTGCTACGATTCTTCTTCTACGAACTTAAAAAATTGCGAAATATTAAACTTTTTATAAAAAACCGGCTTCAAAAAGTAAAAATTAATCCTTTTGTATTCGGTACCAGCCAAGGCAAAAATAATTAAATTACGTATATTTTACCATTGAAGTAGGTATACACAGATATTTTATAGAGAGTGATAGTAATGACGTTAATGATAATAATATGATGATGCGGGCTACTTTGAACGCATTTTTGCACTCGACATAGTGATGTGGTGCATAATTGGTTTGTTTTTAAGAATAATAATGTTTTTTTAGAATGATGATGTTTTTTAGAATGATGTTTTTTTAGTGCTTTGCACATTGAGCGTCCTTTTTTGTGCTAACTTTATTTTGATGGGTTTATTCTTTATTCTAAGCCTCAAACCAATGGAAAAACGATACTTTTATTATACCCTTAATTCTCCTGATTACAATAAGAACCAGCAAGAAACTCTCCTATCGAAAACCGTATTTTTTGCAGTTTGGCGATTCATTATATCATCATGCAGCCTACCCGGCTCAGCTACGGAAGACTCCGGTTTCTCATGTGATGTGAACACATTAGTGAAAATCACCCACGAATACCGTTTTTGTATTCATGGGTATTCGTAACAATAGTAACAAATAGTAAAAGCACGAACTTCTATGCGGGTTCTCAGACAACACTAGTAACCGTATGAAAACTTTGGTCCCTTGTGCAGACTGCAGACTTCCCGCTGAGAAGTTGGGCCGTTTCGCAGTTGGCAGGTTTCGATAACGTAAATTTATATCAAGATCTTTTTGAAATGAAAAATTATTGAAAATTGACTATGCTATATGCCCCTACTAATACTGAGTACTGGGATATCTATTATAATATTGTTAAGTTACATACTTAAGTACATATTTAATTATAATTTGCCTAATAGAACTTAACGCTATGTTTATTCTTGATAGGTATCTAGTCCTAATTTGAAAGAAAGAAACATTTAATCCGACATAGGCACTGCAACAATGTTAAAAATCGGTGGTATACCTATTACTTATAACAACAAGTATTAATTGCATTCGTAGTTGCATTTACATCTATGCGGAAAAGGGTCGCACTCAGAGTACGGCGCAGCAAGTAGCAGGTACTTTCTACGTCCTCTGATTTTCAGTGCGCCCGTTAAGATCGGCGGCGATTTGTTTCCCTGTGTAGATCCTACGTGGCTTCATGCAGTCTCATGACTTGGCTTTACAGACTTAAACTCTTGAAGTAAAGTCCTTAGACCTGAAGTAAGGCTGCGATATGCCGCTTTGTGAAGGGAACAGTAAACATCTGGCGAACACAAGTTGCCAATTTTATTATTAAGCTCGTACATTGCGAATGTTCCCACGTACGATACCGCTATCCAGTATCCTGTTTCGAATTTCGAAACAACTAAAAGTGCTTAATGCGATTTATAAATTTCTAAGAATGAATCGCCTTATTAGTATTCTCGAGTAAGAAACACACAGCCAGTATAGATTGTTTCTCCTTTTTGCCCCAAGGTCAGTGAGTTGACTCGTTATTATCACAACGTGTCGGCTGGTGTTCGCTATAAATGCGATACTACCGAGAACCGAGATATTTTTGTTACACGACCATCAACGCCATCTAGTTACAAAAGCTGGAACTTTTTAAAGGACAAGTCATCTTGCGCGGGCGCATACGTAACATAAATATCTAATATACCTACTACCTTAGAGTAATAATATATACTATAGAGCGCGAGTATTACACAAACGGCATCGTACGCATCGTAGGCAGATGATCTATAGATACGTATATCGATGCGTGTATGACATATAGGGATGTATCAATTACGTGCCGATCGGCAACGAGGTATCGATAAGTTATTTCGATAAGTTATCTTATTTCCTACTATTAAACGAGATTTTTTTGTATAAATATGTATGTTTATTTGTATATTTGTTTCTAATCACTTTCTCGATAACAGTACTAACGATTTCGATTTTGCAATGTAATGGTTTACGAGGGCAACTAACCGATCTAGCTAGGTCTCATATCTGGGAAAATTCGTTTTCTCTATTTTCACATAAGCAAGCTCATTTGCCCAGGTACTTATTACACCATTTGTTGTACTACAGTACATTAGTTATACCAATGGCACCCACAATACCAGATTCTCCTAGTGGTGGGGCTATGAGTGTGATCTATATTGTTGGTTATTTAAAATACGAAAGTCACTCAGTTTTTTAGTTTTGCACGAGTATTCTTGTTATTTAGATAGTAAATTTTTATGGTACAAACAACCGAAGAAAATATAGACATAGACTCAATTAAATAAATGAATAAGCAGTTTAGACGTGATATTATTATATAACATTCCATAATTTACGTTTATGCTAGAGATAACGATACCGATATTAATGCTGATACATCGGCCGTTATATATCAACCGATACCGTTATCGAAAAAAGTCTTAGAAAAACGTCTTTTTCAATGCTGCCTCATACTAAATGATTTACAGTTCGTCTGCAAATAATTCAAATAATCTTTGCTTTTAAAAAATAATGACGTTATGTAGCAAATTGATACTTCCTTTGATAAATATTAATATTTTTTTAATAAATAAAATATAATTCATTTTATTTTTACACTCTTATTTGCTGTTTAGAGATTAGGCAAACCTCTTTTTATCCTCTAGCAGTTAGGATCATTTGATATCGGTATAGCCAATAATTTATGGCAATAATCGCATCGGCAAAATCCGTTCCATACAAAGTATATTAAATATCGACTACAGCGTTAGTCACGTACATCACTAGAGTCTCGCGTGGGGAGCGCTACGGGAGCGTGGGTGAGCGCGGTGCGCGGGCGGTCTTGTGCTTGCCCGCCCCTCACCCCGCGATGCGAGATATGTTTTCATAAAAATAAATACAAAAATCAACTTACCGATGATATGTGATACTGGATTTCAATTTTGTGTGTTTCCTACTATCGTTTTTGCAAGATGGGACTGCACATTTGACCATTTTGATAGGTAAATATTTAAAAATCTCTCTAGAACCGCACACCGCTAGCATTCAATTACGACTACAAGCGCTCGCGGCGGGAACGTCGTGTTGTTCTCACCCGTGCCTACTGTTCCCACTTCGTTGCTCGCGCTCTATAGTATATATTATTACTCTAAGCCTACTACAAATAACAATCGTTACGTCTTTTAGTTAAATGTTTAACGATTTTACAAGTACCATCTCTGTAGTGTTTCAAAAATATCTTTATCTATCTTTATCTATCTTTACATAGGTATCCGTAATTGAAACAGTACCAAGAAATGTTGGCTAGCTACTAGTAGTTATAGCTACGTACGCGATGCGCCTTATCTTATCACGTGCATCGCGCGCGGTTAAAAGTCGTGGTTAAGTTTAGTAGGTAGGTAGTAGGTACTAGGTACCTATCTAAACTTCAGAATGTTATTATGCCATACCTTGTTTTCATTTATGCACTTGCTTCCGAATCCGAGTTAAAATGACGGAGGAAGGTAATAGGTACTAATAATCATTAATTCACTAAAATAATTTAAATACTAAATTATAAATTAGCAATTAATTCAATTACATTAAAAGAAATGCAACGCCATCGGCCTTTAAATAGCAAGTTCTATAATATAATAATTAATAATAATAATAAAAAATAATATTATTTTAAGGTTCCATACGAAAAAACGAAAAACAACCCTTATAGGATTTCTTCTTCTTAATCGTTTCGCTCTTGGCAGAGCGGTCGTGGTCGTCATGAAGTCGCATTTGTGGCAGATGTAACTCTCTTCACAATCTCTCGCCATTTTGCTCTGTTGGTCGTCATTTTGGTGCACTCATGTAATGGACCGCCCAAAGCAGATTTGATTTGGTCGGTCCATCGCATGGGCGATCTACCGCGTGGCCTGGTACCCTCTACGTTTCCCTGCACCACCAGACGCTCTATGGAGTCATTGCCTCTCCTAGAGACGTGGCCGAAGAACCTAAGTATGCGGGATTGTACTAAAGCTGATAGCCGCTGCTTAATGCCGAGTTCCTCAAGTATGGAGGCATTTGTACGAAATTCCGTCCACGATACTCCAAGCATCTTTCTCCAGCACCACATCTCCAGGGCGTCGATCTTTTTCTTCTCCACCTCACGCAGCGTCCACGTCTCCGCAGCATACAAGAATATGGGGAAAACAAGAGTTTGAGTAAGCCGGGTCTTAGTGGCCTTCGTGATATTACGATTCTTCCATATTCTTTTAAGCTTAGCCATGGCGTTCCTGGTTATGGCCATACCAGGATATAGGATTTAACGAAATCAAAATTAAACAAAAACTGTGTTGCAACAATGGATAGTTTTAAAATTATTCAAGAAAGAACGAAAATTATCGATCAAAAGGAAGAAACGATCGATTTCTCTAATGCTTTTAACATGGTCGACCATGATATTCTCCTTGCCATTCTTACCCGGTTGCATTTCTCGTCCACAGTTCTGGAATGGTTCTCTTCGTATCTGCGAGGCTGTCAACAGCCCGTTAGAGTTGATGGTTCTGTCTCTGATTGGTGTAATCTTAACTCAGGCGTGCCTCAAGGTGATATCCTCTCCCCTCTGCTTTTTGCAATTTTCATAAACACTCTCACACCGTTCCTTGGTTGCTCTTACCATCTTTACGCGGACGACTTGCATACCGCAACTGTTGTCGGATATAGAAAATGCCATCAAGCAGATTAATTCTGACTTAAATATGGTAAGTATTTGGTCTCAGAATTACGGCATTAAAGTAAACCCTACAAAGTGTCAAGCCGTTGTTGTGGGTAGCCCCCGTCAGCTGGCTAAGATAGATCTCAACCTTGTTGCGCCTGTCATGTTTGAAGACGCGAGAATCCCTTTCACTCCCAGTGTCAGAGACCTTGGAAATCATACTGACAGTTCCTTGAGCCTTCAGACTTCAGTTCCTTGGAATACACAGGCAAGTGAAATCAGTCGACGTGTTACGGCCTCATTGACATTCCTGAAACGGCTCAGGAATTTTCTCCCTGTTGAAACTAAGATTAAAATAGTACAGGCATTAATTTTCCCCATAATGGATTTTGGTGATGTATGTTGCTTGAAGATGCTGCTTAAGCAGTGATAGCCTAGTGGTTAGAACGTTGGTCTCCCGAACGCGGGGGCCCGGGTTCAAATCTTGGCACGCACCTCTAATTTTCAAATATTATGTGCGTATTACAAGTTAATTATCACTTGCTTCGGTGAAGGAAAACATCGTGAGGAAACCTGCACACCTGAGAGTTCTCCATAAAGTTCTCAAAGGTGTGTGAAGTCTACCAATCCGCACTTGGCCAGCATGGTAGACTATGGCCTGTACCCCTCACATTGTGAGAGGAGACCGAGCCCAGCAGTGGGACAAATATGGGTTGTTGCTTTGCATGTTGCTTGAACCTTAGTGAGGCTCTTCTTGACAAACTGGATCGACTCATAAATAACGCCGTTCGCTTTGTCTTCTCTCTTCGGAGATTTGACCATATTTCCTCGTATCGATCAAAGCGTAAATGGCTTCCTATCCGCCAGCGACGGCAAATTAGGTTACTGGTTACTGTGCTCTTTATTTACCATTCTTTTTGACTCCCATTCTCCAGATTATTTAAAAACCAAATTCCAATATCTGCACTCTTCCCACGATCGACAGCTCCGCTCTGCTGAGTCATACATTCTATCTATCCCGATTCTCGCTACATCGATTTGGATTTGTGTATCTGACACAAACCCAGAACTGTCTCTCCATTTCATTTCCAATAGGACTAAGGAGGAGCGAGCTTACGCTATCGATTCTACTTCCAGCCGGGTTCATCTCGACCAGGAAAATCCCTACCTTCATATTTTGATTGAAATTAAGTAGATAACACTTACAATTACATAAATAATTATTGATTTAAATTGTGGTAGGTCCACTATAGAAAAATTATTATTACAAATTACTAAAAATGTTTAACTCATCATTCGTTTTACAATAACATGAATAGAAATATAGAATCAATCACGCATGCTTTTCAAGGATAGCTGAGTTCAATGAAAGTTTGCACTACGCTTCTTGAATGAAATGACGTCACTTCTAGTACGTCCGTGTGTGTACTATACTACGGTATTATAGATAATTGGGCTCTTTCTTTTGGCGCCAGATATTCTGTTTCTGTTGCGGCGGTAGGTAGGTACTTTGCTTGAGCCTTGAATAGAATAGAATAGTCACAACTCAGTAGCGATGTGAGTCGGACGGCCGCTTTTCGTCCCCAATCTTCGCGCTCTTTCGCGCTGCGGACGGCGCATTCCGCCGTGGATTTGGGCCAACCATTATTTCTCTCCTACTCGCACGCGTGTACCCGTCCCTGTCTATTGTTTTCTCTTTGATCGTGAGTACTCGTGATATAATTCAGCTTGTCAATTTGAGAATTTGATGTAATCAGCTCAATGTTTACGTTGTGCCCGTATTGTCGAGTGATGAAAATTCATTGCGGATTCGGAAGCGGTTCGCAATACTGTGTAATCGGTGACCGCATCGGTAAAGTAAGTAGGTGAACTTGTTTTTACTTTTAAAGTAGGTAATGTAATATGTACATAGTTATTTAATAAATATGCGGTATTATGTCATACATTATGTATAGGAAATTATACTATATAGATATAGATTGACACTTGGTAACAGCGAGTAAAACCGATGTTAAGCACCTATGTACCAGTGTACCTACCTAACCTACCACCGGTTTTGTTGTCGGCTTAATATTTCAATAACATTACCCTTATCTTATCATTATTCTACTTGTTAGCCATCAAGGCTTAATGTTTCTACCTTAGGTAGGTAATCAAAATAAATAATTAGGCATAGGTACCGCAAGGCCGGTATTTTCGACCTGTGCAAACATTATTGTCAAATTTTAATTAATTAAAATAATTAAGCCTCTCATTTCCATTCTTCTCTCATTTATTGACTGGGAAACCTTTGGTGGTGTTGCCGTCGAAGACCACATAATATCAGATGGCTAACTAGTATCATGTATGTCAGCTGTTTACCGATGTAAAAAATTGCATTGTTACTGTTTTGTTAAACAATTTAATGTAATCTAATTTAATAATGTAGGTACCTACTTAGTTATTTACTCAATAGACAATAGACCGAGCTAAATACTGGTAAGTAATAGGAGAAAAAACTAATTGTTTGTGACTGTTGTATAATATTAATCGACTGCTGTGAATTATTTGTAATAGTATATTCTAATAGTAAGTATAGAAGGTATAAAATGATTTGAAAATAAAATAAACATTTCGTTTGGGCTCCGGTTGGTATTTTTTTTAAACAAAACTACGTAAATATTATTTCTACGACCGCCGTCTTGAGTTTAGACTTTGATCCCTCAAGGTTCAATTAAACTGACGCCCGTTTAATTAAACTGTTCAAGCTTCATCAACAATTAATTTAACATTTTGAAAAGGTTGTCTTATTCATCCAGCATTCCGCACTGGAGCAGCGTGGTGGAGTATGCTCTAGGCCAGTGTTCAGAGTTACTAACGGTTACTTTAGAAAAGAAGCTCCTTAGTTACCATACAAATTATACAAAGGACCGTTAGTGACTAGTGACTCTAAGTTGGGGCGTGATTCCCCCTGACCAAGTTAGGTAGGCAATAGGTACATAATGTCTAACTTGGTCAGGGCGTATTACTGATATTATTCAGTACTCTGGCTCTTCGGTAGCGTTCATGTTACACAGGCCTTGGCTGTTACGTGCTGAATAATCAACTCGTCTGGAGTAGGATTAATTTACAACAGTGGGTTGTATAATTTGTATATGTATATATAAAACTTAAAAAATATGTAATCGTCCTACCGATGTGGCCCAAACTGGAACTGGTTTCATTTGAAAGGTACGAGTAATAATGCAAAGATGGTTTGAGACCACTAAAACAATGCATTAGGCACATTTTAGATTTGCGACTACTCCCATACCATTTTTTAGCGTAGTAGCACACACACCGGGTATCCAATAGTAAATAATGCAGTCTATCTACTTATTTTACTTATTTAAAACAGTCTATTGATAATGCAATGTCAGTAATTTTAATAAGTTTGCTCCATTTACTTTATAGTGATTAGTGGTTATATAACCTTCCACACATTTAAAACATGACGCCATGGAGTACGGTCTATTTACGAGTAATTAATTGAATATTATATTGCTCTACATTGGCTCTACATTGTAGCGCTCTGACCGAGTTCGACCCATTTAAGCGCTGAACTAAGCCGCCAAGAGCACCGTATTTTGAAAAATAATATTATGAAGTAAGAGATTTGCAATATGAGAATTTCCCCCTAGTAATATAACAACAATATAATTCCATATTTTTATCTGTGTTATTAAATTGATTCATCTCGATTGATTTTTATTTGGCAAAATACTTAATTTCACTCAATTTATTAACCTCAGAATAAAAATGACTTTCATTTGTGGGTCTTCAGAATCATGCCTCTTATCCGCAGGGTACAACGAAATAAAATTATCTATTTCCTAGAATCAGACTACCAGACTTTTCCCCTTCGATTTCAGGGATGTGTTTCCGTAGAATGAAAGCTCTTTAAAAAGATTTAAAAGATTAAGTAGTAACATAATGTTTGTGGTTTTGTTTTGTAATCGTTGACATAAATACAGTGCCGGGGCGTTAGAGCCACTGACGCCCCAGGCAAGAATATTGTGGCGCCCACACAATCGCCCACATAAGAAAATCAAAATCGTGCTTTTTTGCTCGAAAAATTTTTTGCTGACGACGGGAACGTTTAATAAGAATTTTATTTTCCCTTTTTTGCTCGTCACCCAAAATGTGGCGCCCCTCCAAATTTGGCGCCCTAGGCCGTCTCTGCATACATACATGAATGTATAATTTGACTTAAAGAAAACTGACATCGGAAGGAAAGTGGTATGAAGACAAAAATATCAAGATTTGCATCCTGCACTGTAGTTATAGTCTAAATGTCTATCCCTTGCAAGATATCAAATCAAGTTCGTGTTATGAGACTATCGCGATCGCCACCTATACTATAGGGCTATTGAAACTGTCAAGCAGTCAATGTTTTTTATACACATACCTACTTCATAATGTGCGGAAATCGAGACGGAAATGTTTTGGTTTAGTAGGTATGTCTGTCTTGTCGCCACCATTCATTGGCGCAAGCGACAAGACTCATACTGGAGTACATTGAAATGGCTTCAACCTATTAATGGCCCAATAATGGGCACGGGTCTCTCCTCTTGAGGAGGCCTAGAGCATACTCCACCACGCTGCTCCAGTGCGGAGGGGTTAGTGGCCAACCCGAGTGTCGGCAGTTTTCAAACCGCCCAAGGGCCTCCCACATGGCTTAACGATTGTTATCTTATGATAACAACCGGGACCGACGGCTTTACGTGCCCTCCGAAGCACGGAAACGCTCAAAAATTTTTTGCCACTAGCGGTCACCCATCCAACTACCGACCGCGCCCGCTGTTGCTTAACTTTGTCAATCACTTAAGATCGACGCAAGACGCAGGGCTATGAGCGCTTCAGAGTTCATTGTAGTACATTGAAATAACTGGATAAAATATCATGACTTAACATATGTATGTAACATATGTATATACTTATACATATGTATAGTATATACTTATACATATGTATAGTATATACATATAGGTCATTAATCAAGATCTAACTTAATCTAAACGCTCTAGGCTTCCTCTGTTACGAGGAGATCCGCGAACTGTAATGGGCCATTAAATTTAATAGGATGAAGCCAAGTTCTGTTTAATTAACAAGCTCGATGGGTGGCACAGTATATGGCCAAATTCGTTATTTACTCAGCAAAATGATCCATCATTTAGAGGTTTTAGACCGAGGTCTGTCGGCAGAGCTTAGGGAATAATTGGCTGAGTGCTTACGAGGTCATTTTCATTTAGTTTATTTTCATGATAATTCACGACCATGATGTCCGTGATATATCTGTCGGAGATCATAAGATAATATGTGTATTCGGATTGTGAAGATGGCAACACTATGCGAATTAACTACTGTCATCGTTGAAGTAAGATTGAAACGTCATTGTCACTCTGGCTGAACGTCAAACGAGCAGTCATCTTGTGGCAACCATCAACTGGACGCCGCGAGAGAACCGAGGAGAGCTATTGACTTGCCAGCGACGAACGAATATTTTGGACGCCTAGACAAGAACGTAGTTACTTGGAGACGGAGCGCGACGTGTGAATTGTATTGTGATATCAGATTGACGAGTAACAGGATCAGACGATTATGCGAGGCATTGGGGTGGCTGTAAGGGGTGATGGGAGGCCACTGGGCCGTCGTGCCCTATTATTTGTTGGTTGTTACTCGGATAATTGAAGACAATCAGTCCTAATCGCTTTGTATCTTTGCCATCAAGTTACTTTAAAGTTTAATTGGGTTGATTCCAAAGTGTAACCATTAATAACCATCTCATCATAATGTGATTTTAGTGCAACCGATTAAAATACGTGGATTATAATCTGATTACATTTATTTCTACTTCCACGCCCACCTACCCACATAATTAGAGAAGATGAGTTCTAGTGAAGGCCCTCTTACCTCTTCATCGGAAGTGAGAAGGACCCACATGGTGAGAAAGTTTCGCCCACAAATATCGGAAAATAAGTGAAGAATGACGGTGGTTCGGATGATATTGAAATGAATTGGTTGCAATGAGAAACGTAACGACAGTAAACGCGAGTAAATGAGAACCGTGGAATTTTACAAAGAAAATATGTGTGTGAGAAAATATGTGTGATACCTACTCGCCTCACGCGAGATTTTAGTCGAGAAGCAATTATGGTGGAAGTGAACGGTGGAACGGAGTGCGTTACTATTTGAACATAGAACACGAGGACGTGTTCAGTTTGTCAGAGATGGCCGAGGGAGTAATAGCATCCAAGACACCAAACCAACACAAGACAACAAACCAAATAAAACAAAAAAAAAAAAATTTCATAAGACGTGTCTTTGAGGGAAAAGTACTGTCTTTTCATTCGGATTGCAAGAATCCGCATTCAAGGTTTTTCAGATATGATGTTACAAACGGTGGACGGCAAGCATGTAAAATAACAAAGGATCGGAAAAATGTCATTAAGGTTTGAGGTTATAAGACAGCGATTTGGTATGGCATATTTTTCATTATTCTTAACAAGATTGGATAATCCGATAGTGTTTTAGTGTAATATCTTGTGTAAATGGTGCCGTCATCTTGAACTGTCAAAAACCACCTGACAGAATGTTCAAAGTTAAGATTTCATGAATTTGTGTTTAAGTAATTGTGCTTCGAGTAAGTTCAAGGATTTCCAGAAAATAAGATTGATTAGAAAGAACTGGTTAGAAAGGTGGTTTGCGTAAACTACAAATCGTTTTGGTCGTATTTGTGCTTGATTCAACGAAGTATTTTAAAGTCATTGTACAGTATCTTTTAACGTAATTATGATTAACAAAGTCATTCAAAGTCAGTGCAAGTATATTGTTTTGTGACACTAGAAGCGTTCTGCAAATAATATCAAGAATTTTAAATTTTCAAACATCTCGATATTCTTTAATTATCGTCTACCCTCAGTTCAGAAAAATAACAATTAGACATTTCGTGTTTTTGTCTTTTGTTTTTTTGTGTGTGTTTCAGATAAACTAAGTGACAATGTCAGTGGTATGGACATGCAACCTGTGAATATCAAAACGTTTCTGAGAACCCAAATGCTGTGACCTGCTACACGCGCGGACAAAAGGGGCACGTGACAACTAACTGTCCTGACAAGAAGAATGGAAGCAAGGCTGCGGTCAAGGAGGTTCATCATTGTTAGCACTGCCCTTCTAGGAGTACTCTGGTAACATCATCCGGTGAGTCTGTTGCTTTTTTATTCGAAAGTGGATCATCTTGGTTACTTTTGAAGGAAAGCTTCCGCGATAAGCTCTCGGGTATTGTGTGTAAATATATTGTTTATCTTAGTACTATTGGAGGTAGACGAAATGTGTCGTCCAAGTTACACCCGCGGATCGGGTTGACTTGTCACAGCGGTTTGTTTAGCACCATCAGACGAAATGTGTCGTCCGAGTTACACCCGTGGGTCGGGTTGACTTGTCACGGTGGTTTGTTTAGCACCATCAGACGAAATGTGTCGTCCGAGTTACACCCGTGGGTCGGGTTGACTTGTCACGGTGGTTTGTTTAGCACCATCAGACGAAATGTGTCGTCCGAGTTACACCCGTGGGTCGGGTTGACTTGTCACGGTGGTTTGTTTAGCACCATCAGACGAAATGTGTCGTCCGAGTTACACCCGTGGGTCGGGTTGACTTGTCACGGTGGTTTGTTTAGCACCATCAGACGAAATGTGTCGTCCGAGTTACACCCGCGGGTCGGGTTGACTTGTCACGGTGGTTTGTTTAGCACCATCAGACGAAATGTGTCGTCCGAGTTACACCCGTGGGTCGGGTTGACTTGTCACGGTGGTTTGTTTAGCATCATCTGACGAAATCTGTCGTCCAAGTCTGGTCCCTCGAAAGGGCTGACTTGTCCTGGATGACTGCTTGTTATTAGAAAGACGAATTGTGTCGTCCGGGTCAATTCCTGGCTAGGATTGGCTCGTCTAGAAGTTTATAAAGATGAAAATGTGTCGTCTGCGTTGTCACTAAAGTTCTGGCTGCTACATGTGTTATCATTATGAAGCCATTATCATTATGGGGCTTGAGGTCAGGGAGGCCGAGTGGGAAACTTTTACTTTGCGAAGGTTATGTCTTTTCCAGATGGTCCCCTGCTGCCTCACCGAGGACGGTGAGATTGTCACGATGGCCGTGTCGGAGATCATAAGATAATATGTGTATTCGGATTGTGAAGATGGCAACACTATGCGAATTAACTACTGTCATCGTTGAAGTAAGATTGAAACGTCATTGTCACTCTGGCTGAACGTCAAACGAGCAGTCATCTTGTGGCAACCATCAACTGGACGCCGCGAGAGAACCGAGGAGAGCTATTGACTTGCCAGCGACGAACGAATATTTTGGACGCCTAGACAAGAACGTAGTTACTTGGAGACGGAGCGCGACGTGTGAATTGTATTGTGATATCAGATTGACGAGTAACAGGATCAGACGATTATGCGAGGCATTGGGGTGGCTGTAAGGGGTGATGGGAGGCCACTGGGCCGTCGTGCCCTATTATTTGTTGGTTGTTACTCGGATAATTGAAGACAATCAGTCCTAATCGCTTTGTATCTTTGCCATCAAGTTACTTTAAAGTTTAATTGGGTTGATTCCAAAGTGTAACCATTAATAACCATCTCATCATAATGTGATTTTAGTGCAACCGATTAAAATACGTGGATTATAATCTGATTACATTTATTTCTACTTCCACGCCCACCTACCCACATAATTAGAGAAGATGAGTTCTAGTGAAGGCCCTCTTACCTCTTCATATCAAATAACACCAAAATTTGTTATTGTTGTAGTTAGGCAGGTACTAGGTACCTATGCTAATCCCTAATCTTCAACAAACTCAGACCAATAAAATTGGTACCTGTATCTAACTATCTACATTATATTATGTAACTTCGCACATAGCTACGATTCGCTCCCTATACTGATTAGGAACCCGATCAAACTATCGGCCGATTTAAAGTCTGCAGTTTGCGGGGACTCTTACCCGAATGCGCCAGGAGGGTTATGTTTTTCGTGTGTTTATATGTATATTTCTTCGGCACGCTCTGTAGCCTTAACGACTTGATCGGTTTCAACTTGAGAGGTGCGAGGTGCGGTTCGTCGTAATTGCGAGAGTGACACTGGGTATATCACAATTGAAAAAAAATTAAAATGGCCGATTTTTAGCGCAATATCATGTCTTCAAAATTTTTTTTCTCAAAACCTATCGAGTGGGGTAGCTATCGTTGAATAGGTATTAAAAATAAGTTTTAGATTCCTTTTATCATTTTTCATTTTAAGTAACAGTTTAGGATTAACGATTTAAATTTGTTTAAAAACAACCATTCTCGCTAATTTATTAACTCCCTTAATTAAATGACAACATTGTTATTTTTTTCGTCTAATAAAAAAGTCTATGAGTCCTAACTATAAAGTGTAAAATAAAAAAAAATATTAAAAAAAAACAATAAAAAACCCGACTCCCTAAAAAACTAAAAAGAAAAAAGCCCAGTTAACGATTAAACGTTAATTATTACGATTAACGATTAAGTGATTAAAAGTCCGCCGGGCGGCTTGAAGGGCCCCCGATGCCTATAGTATGAAAGTGAAAGAACTGAAAAAATGTCACACAGGGTTCAAAAACACTTTTATTCACGCATAATCGTTCGCATTATGTAAGTTTTAGTAACGGGAATAAAGGGCATCTTATTGAGGTTGGCCTCAGGTAACTTACAGACAGGGATGTTTCGACAGTCTAAATTAAAGGTATGTACAATATAGACACAGCGTCTCTTGAAGAAAATTAAATGTGCGGAACAACCCAAAATGGCTCCGGACCAATATTAGAATGAAACCTAATAAGGGTAATTGTAACATACGTTATGAAAATAATTACGTAAGCTATGAAAAGGCACATCATTCTTTGAGCTGTCACGGTAGAGTTTATAATACATAGCTAATAAAAAGTTATATCTCGTGCGTACCTCTACCTAATTAAAACCATTAACACGTAAATTATAGATAATTTTAGTTTCAAAGCATATCATTACTTCTGTTGAGTTGCTCGCTTTAACAGCACGTAGAGTTATTATTTTTTACTGAAAAAAATTTTCTGCTGTAAAATAAAATCATTATAGGAAGTGTCCTAATTTCGCAGTTTTTATGGTGCTAATGGCTTAATAAATAGACTACATACGTAACATCTATAAAGGTAAGATATTTCGCACCCTCAGTAGAAAAAAAGCATAAGTCGTCTTACGTTGATTTTTAGTTATTAATATGATTGGAAAGAGGGACAGAAGCTGCATAATGCTCAATTTTTTTCAAATTTTTATCATTAATCTTGAGGGTTTTGTGCAAGGAATCGTAATGTAAATTCCTTTAACTACTTACTAATATTTTAACAGTTTTTTTGCTGTAGGTACTGTAAAATTGCAATGATTTAAAATATGTATTTAAGAAAAATTAAAAGGAAACATTAATTGAAATTTAAATTACATCATACAGTACGCCATTTTAACATTGTTTGAATCAAATTAATTGATGTTCTTTTCTCTATACTATACACTTAACGTAGTACTTACAGGAATGTAAAAAGCCGTCTTTACCATATTGGAGGCTTTGGCCATATAAAATGGGAACTTAGCCTTATACTAGACTATAAAAAGTAATAAAATTGCAAGTGCATGCATCTATGTTGTTAATAAACAATACCAACGTAATTACTATTACATTGATGACTATATTTGGGTCACTAATCCTTCATTCGAGTGAGGGCTCCCGGATTCTATTTCCAGCCGCGTCTGACGGACATTATATTGGACAGATAAATATTTGCTTTTATGTTTTATAAATGTCAATACTACCTCTATAATAACTTTGTAGCTCATGATGTGTTTAAGCAATTTGCGATGTGTATTTTTCCTATTTACAACCGTGCCATCAGTCCAAGTGGAAGAAGCTTCGAGAAACCATGTTTCTATAATATTTTGACGTGATAACGTTTATAAAGACGATGAGCCTGAAAGGCATTCACGAAAACCGAGTAACGGCCGCTCACGTCACGGAAGCGCGCGCAGCATTAGAGAGAGAGGCACGCTAGACCGGCCGTCTCTCTCCCACTCAAGCGTAATCGGTCCGCTTGGAAGGCATTCTCGAAAACGTGGTAACGAGCCTGCTCACGTCACGAGCCACAACGCGCGCAAAGTATCGAGAAAGAGATACGCTGAATAATAATAAAACGAAATATATATCTGTAATTTAATATGTAAAATTGTAATTTTCATTCTATTTCCCGTTCCTAATGTGCGAATTGACAATATTTATATCATAAATTATTCTTCTACGAAATAGACGTTATCACGTAAAACCATTGTCCGTAAACCGACTTTACAGACAACCAATTTTTTTTTTACAGGATGTTGACGTTTCATAAAAATCTTAATATATACATATAAGTTACGTGTCACGTTGTTTGCCCGCGCTGGACTCCTGCTACTTAACTGATTTTAATCTTTGCACACCGTGTGCAGTTTGATCCAACTTAAAAGATAGGATAGCTCACAGGTTAGGCGATACGAAGTTCGCCGAGATAGCTAGTACATGTATAAAAACTTACAAGATCCAGGCAAAATAACAATTATTGTTAACACGGGTATTTACTTATTGGCTTCAATCCATTAATGGCCCACTCCTAAGCACGGGTCTCTCCTGTCGAGGAGGCCTAGAATACTCCACCATGCTACTTCAGTGCGGATTGGTGAAAGGATTAGTGGCTAACCCAAATGTCCGAAGTTTTCATGCCGCCCGAAGGCCTCTGACATGGCCTAACGACTGTAATCGTACAACAACTGGGATCTCGAAGGTTTTGCGTGCCTTCCGAAGCACGAAACGCTCAACAAATTGCCACTAATAGCCATACCCATCCAGCTACGGTCAACTACCGCTGTTGCTTAACTTTGTTGATCACTAATACAATCGACACAAACTGCCGGGCTATTAGCGCTTCATATTTCAAGGATTTCAGGAAGGAAAAAAAATATTTAGATACCTTGAACTTAATACTTCGTTAAACTAAATACATAATTGTTCTTATTAATGTTTAACATACAGTACAAAGAAAATAGTGCACTGAAATGAAAGTAGGTTAAATCGTTGTCCAAACTTTTGGGCTTCATTTATTACTTGTTGTAACGAGGTCAATTTGTTGATAAGATAAGCATAAATATATTATATCTATTTCAACTTACGTGTCAGACGTTTAATCAAAGCCTATGTATGTAATAAAATCTTTTTTGAACAGAGTACTCAATAAAGAAAAATCCTTTTTTAATATCGACTTAAGATCTCGGGGATTAGAGACTTGAGGGCTTATGTACTTAGATACGTATATATTCCACCTGTCTTTGATGATAACCTGAAGCATTATGTGAAAGTGTGAACAACTGAATACTTTTAGTATCTGAGCTAAAAATATATCAATTAATCAATAATATATTAATTAGAATTATTATAATATTATTAACTATCTCATTATTATGAGCATTATCACAGACAGGCAAGTAGACAGTTGTTGAAATCGTTTACGTATTCCTAATAGATTAGATTGTATGTGATCCCAATGCATTTTTATTTTTATATTCTAGCGGCTAGAATCTAGCCCGTTTATTTATTCATGTGTTCTAGCCGTCGCGACGCTGTCGTGTTGTGTTATCAGTGGCGTTTTTGCCTTCATCTAGATCGGAACGACCTAGGTACATCAGTTTTCCATCGTTCTGGTTAGTTTACTTCGTTAAATAATTATTATTATTCTGTAGCTTGTGCTCTATAGTCTGCGTTTAAAGTGTAAAGTCAAGAAAATCGTGATGTTGTGCATTGAAGTATAATGTCATAAAACAGACATCTCGAACAAAATGTGTCCCCCCCGGAGGTTCGATTTTCAAAATTGAGCCCCGGTTCTCCTTTCAAAATCGAACGAATCCATTGAAGATTGAAGCCACGTGGCGCCAAAGCTTTGGGTCATACATGGTGTTCGCGGTGTCGGTTTTATACGCTAGTAATAATACTTCAATGGTAGAAATAAAGAATACGTTCAAGTATGATCTTATTATCTTTGACAATTAGAAATTATATTTTAAGGCAGGCGCCAAGTGATTAAGTACTCTGTGGCAGGCGCCAAAGGTTAAGTGTGATAAACTGGGGCTCGGGTTTGTTAGCAATTTTTTTTCTATGTTCCATCCCTCCAAAGTAGATAGACAATCTATTGAATAAATGCTTTGCAGCCATTTTAATCATTATTTTAATGAAAAAATCAATTTTTTTTGTCTTCGGTAATTAAAACGCAATCCTTAGTTTACAGTCTACTAGAAAAAAAACGAAATTTATTTATTTATTTATTTATTTAATCTTTATTGAACCCCAAAGAGTGGTACAATAGGCGGACTTAATGCTAAATAGCATTCTCTACCAGTCAACCTTCAGGATGTACAGAGAACAGTTAAAGGCGGTACAGTATGTTAGAAATTATGTTTGAAATTTGAAAAGTTCCAAATAGGTAGGTACATATAAAATATTAGAAATAAAGCTAAAATTTGTCGAATGAAAAAGAAATAAGAAAAAAAGAAAGAGAAAAAAGAGAAAAAGAAAATTTCAACTTAAATATACAAAGAAAAATAATAATGTTTTCGTATTCCCCGGGTGAGTCTCATGTTAATACGCATAGTTGTAGAAGCAGGAAATGCAGGTCCCGACCGCAGGATGCGAGAGCGTCGCAAGCTCGCCAGTTGGCAACATCTGCTAGGAACATATTGCGTCGATTTGTGCACAATGCACAATTCAATGGAGCATGTCCTTTACAAAGTAGTCTTGATTAAGTATCAAGAATGCTTAGGGTGAGAATGATGTTATAAGGAAAAAAGAGATAGATATGTCACTAGCGCGTCGAAGATGAAGATCGTAAGAGCAGTCAATTGACCTCGTCTGCTCGTGGTCGCTCTGTCAATACAAGATGATATGCACGCTTGTCGCTTTTGTTGTTCTAGTAGTACTTGACATTTGACATACAATACAACGTTATAATGCCTTCGTGTATTATTGTAGTGTGATTGGTGTAGTGAAACAAAACATAAACGCGTGTGTGTTGTTGCTCTTTTCGGAATAAATTTTTTGGTTGATTTGTAAGGGCATCATGGCGTATCTAAGTATGTTATTTAAATATGATAGGGGTGAGATCTATAAAGCGTAGCCAGGTAGGTCAGGTCATACATTATCATAGCCCAAAGCCCAAAATGTTCGAGCTAGACAGCTGAAATTTTGCAGACAGGTGCCTTTATATTTTGTATTGTAAATAAATTCCGCTTGAATAAAGACGAATTACAACAAGACAAGAATTTGACAAGTTTGGGATAATTAGATTTATGAATGACTGTTTTCAAGGCTCTTGGCGCTATTTCTCTTCTTAACTCTTGTATGGCGTTCCGCTTCATCTTCGCCGCATCATCTCTCAATGTAGAGATGTGGATTAACTGAAACAATTACGTAAGGGAACATACCAAAACCACGTGCCTCATTTAGGGGGGGGAGGGGGGTCTTCAAAACACCACACGGGTTTAGGTTTTTGTCACGTAGTCAATATTTTAGCAACCATTACGCCACAAAGTCGTCAAATATAAGCAAAATTATTATTTTTTAACTCTGTTTTTGCAAAAAAGTATTGAAAACCGTATTTATCAATTATCACGTGAAAACTAGGGGGGGGGGTCTTCTCATATACTACGGATGGTCACGAAGGGGGGAGAGGGGGGTAAAAAGTTGGAAAAAATGGGTTACGTGGTTTTGGTATGTTCCCTAACGTTCGGAGTGTTTGTAAATAATTTAAATCCATTTTTGTATCAGGACCCTGAATCTGCTTATGTTTACACTATCAATAGTATCAAAACATTCAAAACCAATAGTGCCTACTGGCTATGTAAGGTAAGAGTGCTTATGTTGTACTTCCTTTTATTTAAAAATTTTATTTTAAAAGGAGAATGCCCATAGCTAGTACTCTCAAAAAATTTATTGTGTTACAATGATTTTTGGACAAAAAATTAAATTAAAATATTTCAAGCATATACCCTATTTCCTACAAAAATCGTCTTTGGGAATATTTTTCTGAAATCAATAAGTAACTATACTTACTTCCGTTTTACAAAAGAAAACCATTGGGCCATTTATGTTTGGATAAGGGCCAATCAGGAATCTTTTAAGATCCTTCGCGCCAATAGGTTGGCTTGATTCCATTATGAATGATACAACAAACTAGATGACGTAAGGAGACTGTCAAATGAATTAGAAAATTATTATAATCAGCCAGGAGTAATAGTGTTCTGTGATTATAATACATTACAAATTACAAACTACATGGCGTTTTGGGACTGTCAAATGAATTTGAAACTTATATGATCGACATTACATACGCAATCGACTATATTATAGAGTCCATATTACTGTGAGTTTACTATAACCCAAATTGAAACCAATTTTGTTGAAAATCTCGTATTTCCTACTATTAACATTGACTAAAGTTAGTATGTGTAATTTATTAAGATAACATAATCAAATAAAGGTATTTTTATCAAGCCACAAAAATGTTAAAGCCAGTACATTTCTCCATACTAAATGGGCATTCTTCTTTAGTATGCAAGTAAAGAAGTAGATTAGAAATGTTTCTATTTTTTGTTAAGTTTGTAACATAATTTTTTTAGTTAAATTTAAGTTGTGAAAGCAGACTTACTTCCGTTGTTGATTATTCCTCTTGAGTAAACTAAAGGACATGCAAGTTCTTAATAAGTTAATGCGTTTTACCATCAATGACTACATCGCCACTTACCATCAGGTGGGATTGTAGTCAAGCCTTAACTTATAACACATAAAAAATACAAGATTTATTTTAATATAAGTTATTATATTTATGTTACGGAACTCACGATTTCTATGGGTACCCGTTTGCATATAAAATATCTATATAATTAGTGTTTACAAATACAATTTTTGTGCGTTTAATGCAAACGGGTAAACACATTTTGTATAAAAAATCATGCGTACCCTTGGTTTTGGAACTTGTATTGATTATACTTGCTTGTAGTTAAGATAGGTATGTTGGAGGTAGACTTCTGAACTATGTTTAACAAATATAATACACATTTAATGAACAAGGTGAAAAAGGCCAGATAATTATGAGTGTGGCACCACTTAGGCTTTGGTATGACACTGACACCCTTACCCTATTAATTTCACAACATGTTTTTAATTGACCGGTAGATTTACATTCGTTTCGTCCATTGTCTACGTAAGTACATTGGACTATGGACGCAGTACACAGTGTCTGTGACGCAGTAGGTATATTAATTCGATGGCTATGGACATTTTTAATAATGCATACGGAATAAATTATTTGTGTAATACAAATAGGTACGTCTAGGTTCATTATTTACTCGATGAGGCCAAATAAGCGTATTTATTGAGATGTGAGTCGCGTGAATTGAGTCGGTTTCATACTAAAGTCCAGTGATTTTGCGTCGCCGCGTGGTAAAAACAGGACTTTAGTATGAAACCGAATGCACGTGATTCATTTTTAAACGCTTTTATTTAGCTTCACTTCGGAGCATCAACGCATCAAATCTTCAATATTATGATCAAAATGCTACTCTATTTACACGGCAATAAGGTTATTAATCGCTTTTATATTTAGCTTCACTTCGGAGGATCAAAGGATCAAATCTTGTAACGTTAATTTGAATGACTTCCCTTTAATGAAAATTGATGAAATTTGGCAGACATGTGTATTTCCGATGACAATACACGAAAATCATATTTTAAACTAATTTTCATTGTTTATTTGTTGTTAAATTAAAAAAAACGATTTTCAGACTTTAGACGCATAATTCTCTATGTTCTATTTTACGTAGAGACTTGAAATTTTCACAACTTGTAGCTAATTTTATAAACTAAACATTGAAATAAAAGCGTTTAAAAAAAAATTTTTTTTGGATTCAACTTATTCGCGACTGACTGCGCAAAAAAATACGCTCATTTGGCCTCAATGTTAGGGTCGCTGTACTCGACGCAGAGCACGTGATTTTTGTAGTGAAAATTTTATATCGCCGTTGCGCAGACGCGACGTACACGTTAGTATTTTAGTTCATTGCATGTACAGTATTCATTTTATTCATCTTCAAGGACGGGAAATCATCAATGACCGTATATAGATACAGGTATGTTGTTTTTCGTCAGTTCACTACCAGGCAACTGACATGCGGATTATGGGTAGATAGGTACCGTGAATTAAAAGAAAGTGTTTTTACTTTATATGCAAAAATATGTTGTTTTTGAATTTTATATAATAATTTATTCAATTAAATTTAAATTTGTCTTATTCAATGTTCAGTTGTTATTATTAGACTTTTATTGCAATATGTATTTTTGTGTGTAATACCTACATAGGTGCATAAAATAAATGATTGTTACTTATTGTCGTTATTAGTTATTACATAATAATTTTTATGGTTATATTGAAGTCGAAATCGAAAGAGCATCACATATAACTTTCAACAGCGCTATAATCCATCCATCCATCCATCAGCCCTTGGAGGTCCACTGCTGAACATAGTCCTCCCCTAACTTGCGCCACTCTGACAGCGCTATAATACGAGTACCAATAATATTGATTTCTTTGTTTATTATGACATTATGCAAAAGCCAACAGTTTTAGGCTTCGAAAAAATATGAAATTCATGTTTCCTTGAAAAAATAAATTTAATGTTAACGAACCTCAAATAATATGTGACAAAAGAAAATATTATGCTTTTCCGAAAATAGATTTTGTTTTTCGAAAACGAACATGATAATCTTGGTTAATTTTACATTTACCGCGGCATTGGCAGTGGCAATATGTTTGGCCGTTATCCAACGTTTGATATGTAGATATTATTCAGTCGAAATAATTTCAATATCAATTTCCAAAATTGTTATACGTTTTATAATCTTGTGGTATTTAGGGTGTTTTATACATTTGATGAACAGAAACGAAATATAAGAACGATTGTATTTATGGCTGTTCCGTATTTTATTTTTTCCGAATCGAACGGACAAAAAGATTTGGTATAAGTTTATACACGGCCGTGTATGTGTACCTACCGTAAAACTGTTTTTTAAAATGGTACCTTTGAGGTTTGAATTACGTTTGACGAGAAAATTTTATAGAATGACATAACATTTTTATATAATAAATATTAAAACGAAAAAGAAAAACAGAATAATCCCCAAAATCTAAACGTAAACTACTTCTGGAGTTGTTGGTGCCAACTTCAATAAATACAAAATCAAAATAAATAGATGTAACTTGGGAGCACTTGTTATCTAATCATGAATTAAGTTTTATGTTTTTTTCTAATTGACTTTTGAATGATATTTTGATTTAACATTGTTTTTTTGTTTTGTAAGTATTTTTAAGTAAGTTTGTAACTTACAGGATTGTGCTATAAAATACATAATTATACCTATGTATATTTTGTTTTTGATACTTTATTGATAATTAAGTGCAATGTTGATAACTAAATAAATTCATGTTATTGCCCCTGTTATCGTTAAAATAACATAGATACTTCGCAACAAAGATAAAGGCTCCTTTACAATAGGTACAATAATAAATGATATTATCTTCATTGTTCGATTCTATTCGATTACATATAGGTAGTACCTACCTACTTACCTCGTTATTTACTTAGGTATTGAAAGTATCTTTTGAAACGTGAAGTAATAACATGTAAAGTAGTACATGTGTATAGTAATAACATGTAAAGTAGAGTACAAAAGGGAGCTGAGTATTTTTTTTACCCATGCCATGATCATCCAAAGTTATAATAATTATGAAACATGAAGCATAAAGATGAAATTGGTAAAAATTCTCGATAACTAGGTTTTCCTGTCTTTAAATAGAGTTAACTAGTTCATATCTCTTTTAATAGTTTTAATCATGGTGACAAAATGAACTTTACTGAATGTCATTTCTTCTCCATAGCGAAAGCCGAAGACACTTCAATGAAATGGTGACGATGACAATGGTTCCGGAAAATTTAATTTAACCATGGCATAACTTGGGGGAAGTTATGCCATGGTTTCATCCCACCTCAAAAATGCTTCAACGCGCCTAAAGAAGTTTACATTACACTTCAAAAGACATTCAAATTCCCTGCCGCGTCGCCCGCGCTATTGCGGCTATTTTATATTGCATTTTAGTTTTAAACACGACATCATTCTTGAAACTTTTGTTTAACTTCGGATTAAACTAGTTCACATAACATCTTGCTCGATGATAATCCATAAGTATTGAGGTTAGAAAGGTATTAGAATGCATAAGACTTGGACATTAGCGTATTTTCTATTGTTCTCTAAGTTTCAAGTGTTTTACATCTTTTGATTTGCATAACATTCGAATATGACACTAAGGTACTTATGTCCCAACTCAGAGTCACTAACGGTTACTTAATCACTCCTTAGTATAGAATTTGTATGATGATTCTGAACTAAGGAGTGATTAAAGTAACCGTAGTGACTCTGACTTGGGGCGTTAGTCTTTCATTATTATATTTTCTTAAATATTAAAATACATAACCGAATGAAAAAATAAGAGAATATTTTTTTTTACAAAACGTAAATTTAACAAATCACACAGTCCAAATAGCCACATCATTTTTTAAAACCTCTTTTTATAATTCTCAATATTTACCCTAGCCTTTACTATAGACACTGATTTTCCTTGTAAGTAAATAGGTATGTTTTTTACATCAACTACCGGCATGCAGCCCAGCCATCTTATGTGGTAAGTGGTCATCGCCGTTCAGGAACACCAAAGCTTCTTGGCAGAGAGAGGAAAGAAACTGGCTCTCAAGTATTTTTAAAATATAGCTACATATGAATCAGAGTTTCCGGCTCAGTAACGGCCCAACTTAGAGTTACTAAAGGTTACTTTAATCGCTCCTTAGTAAAGAATCACCAAACAAATTATTAATTTAATTACATATTATTATCAATAAAATATTTTTGAATTGAATTTAATCATAGCAAGCATGTCGTCCTCTATAACTGATAACAGTCAACTTTGATCAAAATCATTGTAGGTGGAAGGTGCTTTGCAACTTGAACTTATGTTCTGTTATCTTATCACTTAACTGACACGCGAGTCGCTTAAGTTTTATGATGGAGTTCATAATTCATACGAAGTGTAATATTTCATAATTACGTGTATATTGCTCATATTGTAATATTAAGTAGGTAGGCACCTACTAAACTACTTACATAATATTATTTTTCCAAACTTGATTTTCCAACATCTCAGTTGATTTAAAATACGCTTAATACTGAGAAAATTCGTTGCGTGCAACTGCACGCATTAGGGGCAAAAAGTGAAATACTTTCACCCTTGCCCCTCATGTGAGGGGTTTATTAGTGACTGCTCTGCAGTAGTCTAGCCTGGGAGTAAGGAATTGAAGAGTGCAGAGGTAAATGTCGGTCATGCACAGCCCTTGCAGCATTACAGTCAACCTCTGATGATGCTACGAAGTTCGAACCAGACCGAAATCGCTGGATTTAGAGGACTCAGGGTCGCGATCGGTCGTTGATGCCGAATAGGGGAAACCCTTAGGTTTCATGGCTTACTCATGTTCGAAAGTCAGTTACGGTAGACTGATATACCACATGTTGTTAACAAAAAAATGTTTGTCCACAGATATTATGGACAAGACATTCGTGATAGCTCGGTGACAAGATGCCGGTACTACGCAACGCTGACCACCCCGCGTCGCAGTTCACAGACTCCATCGCCACCAGATATGGCGTCGCGGTGCTGGGAGCCTGGGCTGCAGAAGGAGGTAGACTTGGATTTATATTCCTTTCTTATTTGTACAGAAGTGAAGGAAAGAAGGGTATAAGCAGCTTTAATATACAGATTATACGTCATTAGTGTTATTACCTCCTATTAGATAATCTTTTTATAGCAACGGGTACTTACGATTTGTATTTTATAATACCAATATTTCGATTGATATGTAATTTTTTTTTCCAGCAACATATCCCTTTGACCTAACGAAGACAAGGCTGCAAATACAGTCAGAGGTAGCCGCAGCGAAGCATGGATTCAAGGTAAATACCTTTTTTTCTTGAGACAAATGATGATGGTAGACGTAGTTGAGACAAATTTTTACTGAACCATTTTTTTCAGTTGGAAAACCATGGGATGATAAAGACAGTGGTGAGCATAGCGAAACAAGAGGGTGTGTTAAAGCTGTGGACGGGGTTGATGCCGATGTTCCAACGACACGCGATATACTCCGGCTGTCGCATTGTCTTCTACGAGCATTTTCGGGATACTTTCAAAGATGAAAATGGAAAGGTGTCTTTGGGAATCGCATCTGTAGGTGAGTTTTAATATTCAAGCATTTCAAAGATTTACTTTCATCAAAATTCAGTAAATGAAATGAAATAAGTTTTTATTCGAAGTAGGTTTGTTACAAACACTTTTCGAAAGTCACTCAACGCCATCGCTTCAACAAATCCCTACCGTGAGTGGTCCCGGGAGAAGAAGCGGCAAGAAACTCCCGGGATTCTTTTTTTCCTACTCACAGTTACAGACAGGAATTTATACTACTTATTGCAATATTTGATATAAAAAAAACTCATGTCCAAGCAGTCTTGTCATTTAAATGTAGATATAGTAACAATTGTTCTACAAAGTCCTGACGCGAAGTTCAGGATTTAATTTTTTAGATGTGATAAGTTAATGCTTGACTGCAATCCCATCTGATGGTAACTGACGATGAAGTGCAGGATGGTAACAACTGGTGACATTAACTTAGTAAAAGCTTATTCACTCTTTTCTTGAAAGCTCCTTCGTCGTAGCTGGGTGGAAATGCCGACGCAGGTAATCTATTCTAATCAAAGACAGTGGTAGATTAGGATTATACATTTGTTATTGTCTAGCGTTTCATCAAGCTATTGAACTCTGCTTTAATTGAAAAATAACACTCAAATTTTAAAAATTAAAAATAAACTCGCCTGCTATCAAAAAAGCTATCATGTATACATTTTTGAAATCCTTATGGGGAGCTCTTTAATTTGATGGGTATCAAATTATTAGATACATATTGCATTATTCGGTGTATTTTTATTTTTTGATGCTTCAAACAATAGCATCTCACAGCCACAGTATTTTTTTTTAATTTCACTTAGAAACCTAAGAACACTTGGGTTATCAAGCCGACACTAACGATATCTTATTGTTAAGTACATATATTATTATGTATAAATCTGTTCAGCGGTTTGGAAGATATGAGGTAATAAAGAATATTATACGCAAACATACATAATATACAAGATACGCGCGAAAAACTTAACATTTCCTTGGTAGTCGGGTAAAAATAGAGTTATTATTTTATCAAAACGACTTTTTAATAATGTGGAACATAGTTTCGCTTTTACGTTGTAAATTATAATTTAAGTAATTATTTTTTATACAAAAGGTTTTTATGCTTGTAAGCGATGAGGCTCCCCTGACCGCCCATTGTTATAGATACTTATTATGCTTACGATTTACGAACCAATAAAATTATTAGATTATGATGTTCAAATAATTATGTACCTAATGGTTTATAAGATAGTTCTTATTTTGGCAAACAATAATGTTTGTTTTGTTTTACATTTTGAAACAATACGGTATTTTTGTCTGTCTTTAAAAGGCACGCCTTCATCTGTAGAATTCTGTCTACGCGTGGATCTTATACCAAATTATAAATCTAATATCTAATATTTTATATAAATTGGATAAATTAATTAAGTAATTTATAAGGACCATTACTGCACGACTTGAAAAGTTTCGTATATACAGGTTGTCCCGTAAGTAGTGGCTCAACCGTAGAGGGCAGGTAGCTTGAAAGTGGGCCTACCACATTAACAAATATTATAAATAATAATAATAATAGCGACTCCACAAATGAGCAGATATTTTGATAATTTTTGAAGTTATACTTCTTTTGGCGCGATGGAGAAAAATGATGAGAGTGAATTTTTACGATGCACGCGCACACCGACACCTAAATTCTACATCGTGAAGTTAGTTCTAGGTGGCATGGTATCGTAATAGTTCTCGTAATAGAACATAGATGGTGTTTTTACATGTAGATACAAAATTAATTAATTAATACAGGTAGCGCTTAACACATATAGTTTGGTTATAGAGATTCGTAAATTAAATTATTTCAAAATATTAATTAATTATTATTTTTAATATTGCTGTTTTTGAATATTGTATTTTGAATTTTTTTTTTGCCAAAGAAGTATAACTTCTCACGCGCGTATATAAGTACACGTTTATGTTTTTTTTCTTAGGGCCCACTTTCAAGCTATCTGCTCTCTACGGTTGAGCCACTACTTACGGGACACCCTGTATACTGACTTAATTTCCTTTTGACAATTTATTTGCGCTATGTCCTAAACATAGGTCCTAAAATAGGCAATAAAACTGCTTTTGTCACTTTGAAATAGTTCCAAACTTTCAACGTACAAGGTTGTTGTACAGGCAAGACACGTCCAAATGGCCTCTTGCCTCTTTCATATCGGAAGTGAACAGCGTCGTTAGTTCGTATTGTGTAGTACGGGAATGTAGGGCGAGTGCTGAAACTTGGCATGACTTGGGTATTTATTTGAGTGTCTACTTGCTTTGTTACTGAGTTATAATTTGGAAGTATATACCTACTTCTTTTCCTTACTGGGAAGAAAAACCAACAGTTGTTTTTTGATCGAATCTTCCTCTATTCAGATGATGGAGTTGTAGAGACTTTCCTTTCGTTGTATCAGTTACACAAGAAATTTTAAATTGTAACAAACAATTTAGACTAATTTAGGGAGGCATTGGAATAAGTATAATTTGTATCTAATTATCTATCTATTTATCAAACAAAAATTATTTTCTTTGAAGTTCACCATCAAGTGCTGAGGCATTTTGTTTTTTGACCAAATAGTCGTCGATGATGTCGGAGACATTCTTGTTGTATCAACAACAATAAAAACAGATTTTGTCACAAATTTTAGTCCAGTTTACATTATTTCAGTCCAGTAATCCAGCAAATCAATCCAATCCAGTTCTGGACTGGATTGTATTGTCTACACTCTACATCATTCCAGTTGCAATGGAATGATTGCACTGGATTCAAAAGTAGGCAGAATGCTTACGGGATTCAGTGCATTCCATTGCTGGTTTAAATTTTTCTAGTAGTAATCCAGCGCTGGATTCGATCACGACTGGAATAATGTAAAACGGGTATAATTTATAACACGCAATAGTTACAGGAACAAGTACAATTATTATTTAACAAGAATTAATTGCCTTGAAGTCCATCAGGTGGGTTAGCGGCGGGGTCCTTGGCGCAGCTGATCGCGTCTCCAACCGACCTGGTGAAGGTACAGATGCAGGCTGAAGGGAGGCGCCTGCTGCAGGGCAAGCCGCCAAGGTTCTCCAACTGCAGACAAGTCTACGCCATGTTGTATGCCGAAAGCGGGATCTTAGGGTTTTGGAGAGGTATGTGGAAATTTAAGCAGTGTTTTTATGTAACAACTAACTAGCCTAGCAGTCGAGCCACCGGCCACCTGAGACTTAAGTGGCTGAGGCATGACTGATGCGTTGCCGGCCAAGAAAGAAGGATATAACCATCTCTCAAGTTCGTGTTAAGTGATCAGCTAAGTTAAGAAACATAGATAAAACGTTTCTTTTTTATGGAGATAGCCGACAAACGAGCTGACGACGAGCGTTGTTTCAGAGAACAAAGTTTTTTATCGATAGTCGTTATAGCAATTTATTATCGTACCAGAATTATAAGACCCTAACACTGTGCTTATGTATGAGCTTTCATAGGCCTTCAAATGACATAAAATCATTTGACCAATTGGTTCTCATAATCTATCAGCAATGTCACAGTGTGATGATGAGATGATGGTCAGAATTACTTTAGATAATAACAAGAGCTGATAATGGACTAAGGTATGACATGTGTTAATTATTATAACAGTTATTTATTATTTGTCGGGAGGTTTAAAAGCAGGATTTATCGTATTTTACATTTATTGCGTGGTTTTACATTTACGAACGAGGCCAGTAAAAAATAGTTAGGTAAATGAATGTGGAAACGCAAACGGTTTCATGTCATGTTTAACATAACAAACACGTCACCGATTTTATGTCGTTAATAATGCAGCAGGTTCATTCTGTTCCACTTTATGTGTTCTGGGTCGATAAGAACGGGCGCCTAGTTTGTACTTTGTATAGGGCGTCAAGTATCTACTCTAGTTAATTATTTATGAAATGTATGTTCATTTGATAGTTAAGTTCACAGAATTAAATAGCATTAGATCAAATCAAGTAGGGGAAAGTTAGGGGAGGCCTATGTCCAGCAGTGGACTCCAAGGGCTGATGGATGATGATGAGATCAAATCGCACCCTCAGTGGAAAAAAGCATAAGTCGTATTACGTTGAATTTTAGTTATTAGATATTATGATTGGAAAGAGGGACAAAAGCTACATAATATGCTCAATTTTTTTCAACTTTTTATCATTAATCTTCACGGTTTTGTGCAAGAAATCGTAATGTAAATTCCTTAGACTACTTATTGATATTTTAACAATTTTTTTTACTCTACTGTAAAATTGCAATTTTCATCTTACGCCCTTTTTCCACTGAGCGTGCGAAATGGTTATCAAAGCATTAATTGTGTTGTAGGAATAAGGATGAATTTTTACGGTTCCGAAGTAAAATCGGAAGCCTTGTGGTTTTGTCATCTCCGTCCGTCCGGGCGTCCGTCATAGCGTGGGGTATCGTTGAAAAGGTCTTTCAAAAATATTATGGGTTTCCTAAGACCATTTATGGATTTAGGGGTTCGTTGGCGAAATATTTGGCCCTAAAATGCTAATTTTGGTTAGAGTCAAGTGAAAAAATTCTCGGTAAATCTGTTGAATGAGGGCTGTAGCTTTAAATACACTGAATTTTTTTTCTTACAATGATGAATTTACAAGGAAAACTATCACGGCTATGTTAGCATAAGTAGTTAATGAATAATAGCAATAAACTTAGGTACTACTTCGGAACCCTACATTGCGCGTGGCCGACACGCACTTACCCGGTTTTTATGTAATAATTATTTTATTTAACAATGCAATACTTAGGAAACTTCTACTTATTTACTTTACTACGCAATTTCTTCTATTTATTATTTATATTTATGTCTTTAAAATAAATACGTACAATCACTACAATCGATTTGTAACTATTGTATCAGCTGTAAACAACGTTCTCTTTGATGACAAAAATTATGTCAATGAATTTTTCCGTGAGGCGTGTTTCCGTGTTCTGTGAAGATTTCTTTTATGTTTTGGTCACGAAGCCTAATAAAGATAACAGAACGAAACGTGACGCGTTGTTTTATTGGAATACAGAATTAATTTGTTTCTATCTTGTATGACATTTTTCATGAATTTATTGTTAACTAATTTATTACTAAGAACTAGGTAGTTATTAGATTTATCTAAGCATTCTAAGTTACATTAATCTTGACTGAAAAAATATATGAAGCTTAGCATGAAGACGTCATAGGTCCCATTACACTACACTTGCAATGGGCCATACGGTAGCTAAATTGTATGGTTTTGCAATTTGTAATTTGTTGCGAGACGTTAGAGGTTGAGCAGTTGCTTTTCACGTTCCTCGGAATTTTGCATACATTCGCAGCGCGAATTTACCTCACTCCTCTTTTTCCAGGCGCGGTTCCCAACGTCCAAAGAGCAGCGTTGGTAAACATGGGCGATCTAGCAGCTTACGATTACACCAAACAGTATCTAATGCGGGAGTTCGGGATGGCTGATAATGCGCTAGTCCACGGCTTAGCTGCCTTCACAGCTGGGTTCGTTGCTGCCGTCATGGGCACTCCGGCTGATGTCCTCAAGACTAGACTCATGAACCAACCAGTTGGACCGGATGGCAGGTGAATATTTGATTTAATTAACATTTTTTTCTGCGCTTAGTAGGGACCCCTTTTGAGAGACACCTTTTTAAAACGTCGATTCGCCAATCAACAGATTAGAAGACGGGGAAAAGACTTACATAAGTGACAATGAGTCGAATCTAGGTATCTCTACTATTATACCTATAATATTATGTACTATTATTTCTTCTGTTCTCTACAACTTGCGAATGTAGTAACAAGGTGTAGATAATTCTATTTTGGATCATTGTAATACTATTAGTAGAGGAGACGTGGAAGAACGACCTTCACCGATCTGATAACTCGATGGGACATATTTTTTATCAAATATAATTTATAAACAAATATGCCTATGATAACTTGCCTGTCGTAAAGTGTTCATAGTTATTTTTAATTTAATTAATTTTAATCAATTTTTTTTCCTCACTTTCACTCATGTGATAACCGAATGAGTTTTATCTCAATTGATAGTTTTTAACACAGAGAATATGCTTATGTAGGCTTGCCTACTTATTTCTATTCATGGCTATTATTTTGAAAAAATTTTTTTTTTTCTCCAAATCTATGTAACTGACGCAAATCAAATTTTGCACAAATATTGTGGTAACTTAAAGTAATAATAAGAAAAATCAAGATCCCTCTAAGTACTCCCTATATTGAAAAAAAAAATTTAAAAAATTGGAACATCCTGTATAATGATTTCCTTTCGTGGTAAAAACACCATTTTTTTTCCAAATGTGTACCAACATCCAACCTACGTAATCTCCAAGTTTGGTCTGTCTAGCAAAGGTGGAACACTACTTTTAGTTCTACTAAAGTTTTAATGCCTGCTTTATAAGGGAATAGAATCCCACGGTTTTATTTTTTTCTCCAAATCTATGTAAGTGATGCAAATCAAGTTTTGTACAAATATTGTGGTAACTTAAAGTAATAATACAAAAAATCAAGAGCTCTGTAAGTACTCCCTACATTGAAAAACAATTTTTAAAAATTGGCACATCCTGTCTAATTATTTCCTTTGGTGGTACAAACACCGTTTTTTTAAATGTGTACCAACATCCAACCTACGTAATCTCCAAGTTTGGTCTGTCTAGCAAAGATGGAATGGAACACTACTTTTAGTTCTATTAAAGTTTTAATGCCTGCTTTATAAGGGAATACAAGTAGAGCACAGCTTGGATACTTCAGAATCAAATCAATCGTAGCTCGATACCAAAGTAAGATGGGTAGAAGAATCTGTTAATGGAATAATTAAACAAAAATATCATTTACTCGACCTTAAAGTTGATAGTAAAATCTTACCTAAAATCGGTACATTATGTAAAATTGCTTGTTTTTTAAATAACAAATATGAAAAAAGGCTCCTTAGCGACGTCAATAACGCGGATGAAATAATATCTAATTTATAGATAAAATCCGCCACGATAGTCAATAACTTGGCGTGCAGTTAACAGAGGCAAATGGATGGATAAGAAAAAAAAGTGTGCGCGTGTAATCTTTACGCGCGATTGAAGTAAAACTTATTTGAGGTTGGTGACATATATTACCAAAAAAATTAAACTCAATTTAAAATAAACATCATATTACAGTTGACTCATAACAATATACTTTACAAAAACGAATATAAAGCTAAAAAAAGCAAAGCAACAACCCATAATTGTCCCACTGCTGGGCTCGGGGTCTCCGCTCACAATGTGAGGGGTACAGGCCATAGTCTACCACGCTGGCCAAGTGCCGATTGGTAGACTTCACACACCTTTGAGAACGTTATGGAGAACTCTCCGGTGTGCAGGTTTCCTCACGATATTTTCCTTCACCGAAGCAAGTGATAATTAACTAGTAATACGCACATAATATTTGAAAATTAGAGGCGCGTGCCAGGATTTGTACCTGTGCCCCCGCGTTCTGGAGACCAACGTTCTAACCGCTAGGCTGTCACTGTATATCACGTAAGAATCTCCGCCGTATGAAACTCCGTCGAATGAGCCTCCTCCGTATAAAGCTATAATTACCGTTATTATTACCTTTAATAAAGCTATAATTATTCGTTACCCCGTGATACTTATTGAATCTATAGACTTGTCCCAGATACAATGTAATCTTAATAGAATTATGTATTATGACACATAAGTAAGAAGAGTTATCATATTTTCCTTAATTACACATTTAAAAAAACGGTGTTTGCACCACGAAAGGAAATCATTATACAGGATGTTCCAATTTTTTTAATATTTTTTTTTCAATATAGGGAGTACTTAGAGAGCTCTTGATTTTTTGTATTATTACTTTAAGTTACCACAATATTTGTGCAAAACTTGATTTGCATCACTTACATAGATTTGGAGAAAAAATAAAACCGTGGGATTCTATTCCCTTATAAAGCAGGCATTAAAACTTTAGTAGAACTAAAAGTAGTGTTCCACCTTTGCTAGACAGACCAAACTTGGAGATTACGTAGGTTGGATGTTGATACATATTTGGGAAAAAAATGGTGTTTTTACCACGAAAGGAAATCATTATACAGGATGTTCCAATTTTTTAAATTATTTTTTTTTCAATATAGGGAGTACTTAGAGAGCTCTTGATTTTTTGTATTATTACTTTAAGTTACCACAATATTTGTGCAAAATTTGATTTGCGTTAGTTACATAGATTTGGAGAAAAAAAATAAAATCATTTTCGGTTTAATTGAGTGCCGTAGCCCCCTGAGGGGTAGTGGGGGGGGTGAAATTTTGTACATCATGTTATCTCTATTTATAGGATCATTTGGACATAGTTTCGAACCCCAAGGTTTGGGGGCACTTTTCCCAAGGCTATCCGGCTATACCCTTTATAGCTTGGCAATACTATTTCATGAACATTTTTTTGTAGGCAAGCCTATATGATTGGTTTTGTAATTAAAATATCTACCTATGATATTAATTTCAATTGGTTAACAGATCGGTGTAAATACCTATATTTTCTCACCTGTTCACACCTACTTGCCAGGTAGCCATGAATAGAAATAAGTAGGCAAGCCTACCTAGGCATATTCTCTGTGTTAAAAACTATCAATTGAGATAAAACTCATTCGGTTATCACATGAGTGAAAGTGACGAAAAAAAATCGATTAAAATTAATTAAATTAAAAATAGCTATGAAAAATTTTCGACAGGCAAGTTATCATAGGCATATTTGTTTATAAATTATATTTGATAAAAAATATGTCCCATCGAGTTATCAGATCGGTGAAGGTCGTTCTTCAACGGCTCTTAGACCATATTGTGTAACAATTTCAAGATGGAAATGGAATAGATGTTACGGGGTCATTAGGTAATGGTGTTAATCGGCCGTGTTTATGACTCTAAATAAAATAGATACCTAGTCACTTATATTAGACATCAGTTTTATGGATTCGACGATGTTGTTTGAGTCCCCTTGTTCGCCCCGTTACATTGTAAGTGTTGTAAACTCGTATTATAACATGTTATCGATGTAGGGAGCGTACCTATGTCGTAAGTGTCGTAACAAATATTGATTACGCAGCTTTTATGCGTACCATAAAGATAGGATAGTACTCGTATTTTATGAGGTGATATATTTCCATTCTTGAAATAGAAGCCACACCCTCTATGTGGTTGGTAGCTGCTATGGTCGGTACGCCTATGAAGATGGCTTTTTACTGGTCTAACTATAGCAGTCACACTTCTTGGCCCGCTATGTGGAATTCACGTCCGTGCAATGTGTGTGGGAATGGGAATTGATGACCACGGCAAATATTTGGCTTTGTTACCAACAAACCGTCACATAGTTCGTTATATGCCAGCAGCACTTACACGTGTAAGGTACACACATCACAGAAACATAGTTAATATTAGTTACCTACTTCAGCATTTACAGTTCTAACTAGGTCTCGATAAGACTAAGTACAGAGTTGGCATGGGGGGGGGGGGGGACAAGGTTGGGTGACGGCCTACGCGCGAAAGGAGGGGCGCCACATTTGGAATGAGGAGCAAAAAAAAAAAGGAAAACAAAATTCTTAATAAACATTCCCATTGCTTTTTCGAGCAAAAGAAGCTCGATTTTGATTTTCTTATGTGGACGCCACAAATGCCCACAATATTCTTGCCTAGGGCGTCAGTGGCTCTAACGCCGGCACTAAGTATTATACTATTATATTTTTGGTCATCACTGATCAATCAATTGCAGTTATCAATATAGATATGATCTATCAGTACTACACGTGAGCCTTTGTTTTGAATAGTGCCGATTGTGCGTCTACAAAGACGTGGGAGGGGGCATTGAGCGGTACGGCTTACGGCACGTGCACCTATTCTATAACTACCTATACGTACACTGTATATTAGCTCGGTCGAGGTCACGGAACGGGGTCAAAGTCGGACTCGCACCGCGCACGCTCAGACCACAATCTATGTCCTTTTCCTTTCGTTTCAAATCTCTGTCAATGATTTTAGCTACTCTGTACTGTCTATGCGGTCTGTCTATACTCCGAAAAGCACGTTGAAAGGGAAATCACTTATGAATGGGGAAGTCGTTTACCGCAGTTAGTCTTTAGTTCGATTTTTTTTGGATGAGTCTTAGTAGGTTTACGAAGTACTAATTTATCTTATCTTATTAATTACTTATGCTAACATAACCGTGATAGTTTCCTTTGTAAATTCATCTTATTACGTATTTTTGAGAATTTTTTCACTTGTCCAACTCCAACCGTCTAGCCGGCAGGGGGGACACTTGACTCTAACCAAAATTAGCACTTTTAAGCCAAATATTTCGCAAACGGACCCCTAATTCGAGTCTATTAGTGAAAACAACAAACGTCTAGTGTGCATCGTTACAATGTTTGTTTGGGTGACCCCGTCGTGCCCCGTGACCCCGTTATGCCCCCCCTTTCCCTATCTGGTCAAAAGTTTTTATCAGCATAGGTTAACCAAAAAAAAGCCAAGCGAGGGTGGCTAGTAAAAATAATATTAAAATAGACAATGACATGACACAAGCATTATTAATTAGATTTTAATAAGTATGGTTATGATGATACTGATATGATGGTAGGTAGGTACCTAAAAAGTTATCTATTATATTATAATAATTTACTATTAATTTAAATAAATTGAAACTTTTAAGAATGCAACCAATTATGTATGGCGTTATGGCACTCTACCGCGATGCCGCGCGGGGATAAAATGATTTACCGCTTGCAGCATGCTTGCAGCCCGGGTTGTGTTCGCATTCTGTCTGCTCAATTTTTGAATGAATTAGTGTAGTAAACGAATTGCCGACCATAATACGCACTGCGGCTACGACTATGAAGATTAATCAAATTATTTAATATTGCCTTAACTGACAAAAAATACGTTAAATTTAAAATAAAATCCATCTGGACAGCAAAACCACAGAAGAAATAATAGTATCTACATACGTAGGTATATGTATAATAGTAAATTAACTTTAATTAAATGAATAATTACAATAAATTCACGGAATAGATAGAAAATATAGTTAAAAGTTATTAACCATAGACGTAAAAGTTTTAATAACAGAAATAGTCATTTATATTTTTGTTATTTGTTTACAGGGGCACACTCTACCGAGGCATGATCGACTGTCTGCAACAGTCGGTGAAGAACGAGGGAATTCTCTCCCTATACAAGGGGTTCCTACCCCTTTGGATGCGGCTGGGGCCGTGGGCGCTTATAAATTGGATAGCGTTTGAGAACATTATGTTGGCTATAGGGGGACACACGTTTTAATCATCACAGATACGGATTTTAGTTTTTCAGGTTGCATATTTTAGTATTTAAATACATTGTTGCGTGAAGGAAGAGTGCACAGCACAGCTACTTAATAGTTTACAATAATTTTCTCAAAACAGTGTAGTTTCTCAATCCCATGGATATATTACTCTATCTGGATTACTGACTGTACTTTGTAGAGATACCTGAAGTGACGTGTTATCGGAATGACCATTCGACCAATCGCAGGCCGGATTGAGGTTGTCCTTCACAATTGTAGTGTCCATACTTTCTTGTCAATATGTTCTTCAAAATGATAAACAAATGAAAAATGATTTATTCAGCAACCATTATTACAAAATTTCAGTGCCACTAGCTCACACACTAGGTTTCCCTGTGTTGTAGGAAGCTAGGATTCACTCTCTCGCTACAAAAGTTGTACAGTTGTGCTACAAATGTTTTTTATTGATAATTTTTCTGGTGGTAAAAATTATAATATTGAAATAATATATTTTATTAAAAATTTTCAAAATTACCGAATTTAAATTATAGCATTAAGAGTAAATTGAATTTTAAGGTACACAATTAAGTACGGTACATCTTTATTATAATGTATGTATAAATATCATCTTAGATGTTTTTATAACATTATAAAAAATCATAATCGAATGATATATCCTGGGACTATAGATAACATGGACATAATACAAAAATGGTCATTCCCTTATGACGTCATCGATCTTCAGGTACCTCTACAAAGTCAGTGATCCAGATAGAATAATAATATCCATGCTCAATCCCCACTTAGCCAACGTTAAGAACTTTAATAGGTATGACCTTTATACCCTTCACATGTCGTTTGCATCGCGCTACTATTACTCGATACGCTAGGGTTCGTATGTTATGGGTCGCGATTTACTAGACTTAAGATTCTGAAGACCAAAATTACTTACCTTCGTTTTTTATGTTATTATATAAAATTTTACAAAGCCGTTAATTATCTTCATCATAGGTACACTAAAGTGAAAAACATTGTTAGATACTATTCATCAATATTATTGATAGAAACAAAATGCTTCATTGCCACAATGCAGACATAGCTCACAGCTAGACCCTATGTACGTTCATTGTCACGTACAATATTCGAACGATCATTGTTTATGCAAGTTGTTGCATAGCGAAAACTTCCATCGCTTGCATACGTTTTTTAACTTGTCATCTACCTTAAGCTGGCCATACACGATTAAGCGGACTTGTAAAGTTTGCAATTTGACGTGTTGCAAAAATGAAATATTAAAAATCGGGAGCATTGCCAGCTAAAAATCGGGAGAAATCGGGAGATTCTTAATTTGACTAATGCAAGCGTTGTTTGTATGTTATTATCACAATAATTTTATTTATAAAAATAATTTATTAATAAATTTATTATTCATTTACATTTTTGTACCATCTGACAAGCCATTTTTGCGAACATGTCTTTATTTATATTAAAATTGTAACAAGTTTGATCATTTGATCAGGGTATTTATGCGGTATGGGGTTAATCCTACCTAAAAAGTGTAAAATAAAAAAAAAACAAAAACCCAACTGCGTATAAAATACTAAAAATGAAAAAACAAGCCCAGTACTTAAGCAGTCGGAACCTATTCTTCAACCAATGAAATCTTCTCAAAGAGCCCTGTAAAATTTAAATGGGTTCCGACTGCTAAACTATTGGGCTTGTTTTTTCATTTTTAGTATTTTATACACAGTGGGTTTTTTTTTGGGTTTTTAAATATTTCTTACGTTTAATAGACCTATCATTGACAAAGTTGAAAAAAATATTTTAGAACATGATTGTGTGAGCCATCACCACGTTTTCTATTTACATATACCTACGATTGCCCAAAATTCTTCTGTATTTTCACTGAGCGACTCCATTTCTTTTGTATTTCGTTTTTAGAACAGTATTTTCTATTTTTAATTTTAAATATTATATTACATTGGTAGAAATGCAAAAAATCGGGAGAAACGGTCGCTAAATCGGGATATCGGGAGACGACAACCAAAATCAGTAGATCTCCCGATAAATCGGGAACTTTTGACTTGATGCGGCATCCAGTTTGCATGAGACAGCTATACGGCCAGGTCAGATAGCGTGGCCATACACCGTCAAGTTTTACTGGATGCCGCGTCAAGTCCGTTGTAAACTTGACAAGTACACTTGATCGTGCATGGCCAGCATTATTTATAATTTTTATTTTTATTATATTTTATCATAGGTTTAACATCGTTATTGTTCTTAGAAGGGTGTATTATAATGTGGGTGTTTATTAGCATATTGTTATTGTTTTTAAACGTTTACATAGCCAAGTAGATCAATCAAGTCAATTGAATGAATGATATTCCAGCAAAATTCAATTTCTTTCGTTACTATACATATAAAAACCAGAGCTAAAATTTCCGAAAAATGAAGGAAAAATTGAATTTGGCGGGAATACATTCCATCACAAATGTGAGAGGTAGCGCAAGGGACTATTTTATTATGAGAGGCTCAAGATGAAAGAGAGATGAGATGATGAAGTATTCCTATTGGTGGTTTTTTTTCTCTTCTCGCTTCCTCGTACATTGTATGTCTAGTAGATTATCTAATGGTAATTACAAAAAAGATAATTTAATTAGATAATTACTAAATTATCTAATTAAGGCCCAAGTCGAGGTATTTTTTTGTGTCTAACTAATAAGTATAAGTGGGATCAAGATGCAGACTTTATTTTGAGGCTATTTCTTTGTTTCGTCGTGTGTAATGGGGGTAATAGAAAATAGAGTATTTTTAAAGATAGCCGTAAAGCTTGGGATGATGTAAAAGTGTTTATAATTATGTAAAATTGTACACAATTTATAAAATTGATTTTTCTTTTACAAAAGGTACTATTTACAGTCCAGAGCAATTATTATGAACCCAAGTTTGATTTTACCTACCTACATAGTTGTAGAAACTTGACAACTTTGTTAAGTGAAAGTAAGTTGACTATCTTTTTTGACATTATCTGCCTGCAAAAATAAAAAAAAAGCAAAAGAAATAAAGATATTTTTCGCGCTCGTATCTTTCCGGTCACAGGAAAAGTTAATTACTCTATGCTTTTTTTTTCTTTTGCTTTTCGTGTACGTTCTTGTGTTCCGTGGGAACACATCCCATCATCCATTGTTCGTTATCTATTATAATTTTACAATAATAAGACATTACAACGAACGCATCAAGCCCTGTGATTCATCTATATAGTTATATTAGTTACTAGCAAATAATACAATAGGTCGGGATTTTGTAGTTATCGATTTCTCCCATTACAGGAATTCACAGTCCGTGTTTGAAATTTAACGTAAAATAAAGAACAAGGCTTAATTCTACCAGAGGCGTGAGGGGTGAGGGCCGGTTTCCACCAAAGCAGAGCGGAGACGTTTTTTAAATAACCATTCGATTTTCCAATATCGTTATTTTTACACCACCTCTCCGTCTGGCTTCGGTGGACACCGGCCCATAATGTGTACTGACTGTATGTAGTCTACAAGCAGCGCCTATTCAGTGGGGCAATTTGATTATGATGTTATGTATAAGCCGCGCCATTTAAGAATCGAATCTAAAATGGCGGAAATTATCATTGCCCCTCACTCGCACGCTAAAGACAGGAATAATGTGCGAGTGAGGCGGAATGATAATTTCCACCATTTTAGATTCATTTCTTTAATTTGTCATATGGAATTTTTAACGTATCTACTCCATGTGGTACTATATATAATGTAGTACTACTAAATAATATTACTACTTTTTGGTTCAAATATGAAAAATATTAATAACATTGTAAGATTTATACGTAAAATCCTAAAATCATAACCAAAAGTTTCATCATAATACGATAGGACAAAATTATTAACGATAGTATAATATAAACAATATATTGTGATAGTAATACTAAGTAATTAGAATGCCTGCTTGCTCTGCTAAATTGTAACGACCAGTTTCTATAACCCATCTATCTGTTACTGTCGATAAGAGATCGTACTACTTATAGTTAGCTGTATTACCGAAGTTTTTGCAGATCAATAAACTTATTTATAATATTACATATCTACTTAAATAGATATTGCAATAAAGACAACTAAGGATGGTAAGTGATAACCTTTTGGCCGTTTTCCAATATGCTATGTATAATCAGTTGTAGTTAGTTGATATAAAAATCACAACGAATAGTGGTACATGACTAATGCTAAAAGGTAACTTACTGAGGATTATAGGATCGGTAGAGTATAGAAAACGATCGTGATTTAATACAAAAATCGTAAATTCCAATTAGGGACGGTTAGGACTTAGGAACTGGCCGTGACTTGTTAATTCTTTAGATACTAGTTTGGTTTCGTTAACGTTTAATAGTTAAATATTAATTGAGATTCATAGTACACAATTCAGATTTTGTATTATGAAGCCATGTGATGTTGTTACAATTAATATTTATAGATATTTAATAAATTATTGACTGTTGAACAAATACTTGAGTTTAATTTCAATCCAGCTTTTATTTTGCATAAATATATTATTTTTAAGAGTAGGACTGTTTTTTTTTCAATTTTTTTTTTTGCAAATAATGCTTTAAATCAATGAACGAAATAAGCTCTATAGTGTTATATTATATTACATATTTATATTTATATTGTTAAAATATGTTGTAATTAAGAACAGGTAAAAGGAAATTGTGAATGATTTCAATTGAAACACAAAAGTACAATATTAAATTTATTAGTAAAAAATATTATACATCTTCCACAATATGGAGAATCATAACTTAACTATTTAAATATTTGATTATTATAGATTATAGCACTTCCGATTTCTTAAAACATGCCTTCTGTCACTACAGCGAAAAGCACAACATTGAGACACTGTTCCGTTAACCACCCAGATCGATCAGGCAACCACTATGTGCGTTATAGGTTGATCAACCCACCTTCCATGATGCAGTACCAAACTATCCTGGTATCGGTACTGGTCACTGGTACCAACCTATCCTTATTACACTTTAGTTGAAGGTCAAACAAAAATAAACACGGATATACGACGCATTCTTACTCCTAACACGAACGGCCTAACGTTACAATTAGAATTTTTAATTACACGCGATTAAAATTCTATCAGGTATGATTCGATAAATATAGTAATTTTGGGTACATTACAATAACAAAAATAAATATCTACATTGGATCAACGAGCACTCAAAGTTATTAATTTCAAAAGTCTATATGTTATATGCTAACTAAGTACAGAGGCACGAGAGTGCCGATTTTTGCGCATCCCGATCGAAACATCCAATGGGCATGATGACAGATTTTGAAATACGGTTGTATATTGTTAGGAAATATATTATAATTACAATGTATATCATATTTCCGCAAAAAATAAGGTTTAGTATTAAATAATACACTTTAATTTTTAAGTTTAAAATTCGCACCAAAACACTTCAATGTGTCATGGCGTCGCTTGTGACGTCACGTTTAAATAAAGTAACAGACAAAATGTCATTTTCAGTATAGTAATATTCGTTTGTTTACTAAAGCGTTACGTAATTCCCTTTGATTGAGACTGACTGGCGTTCAAGACATGGCGGCTTGCCGTATTTTGTAGTTTTATTTTATCAAAATATTATTAATCTCGCTCATAATAGTACAAATAAATGAGTGTTTTGTAATCCATTAACAGGGTTTCATTAAATAAATACATAATTTTAGTGATTTTTACTTACTGTCATCATGCCTATTACATTACATTAGTAGCGGCGGCCGTAGGACGCTACGGACTACCTTGTCGATTACATTAAATACATTCAATTTTACGTTAAACGTTTAATAATTTTAGACATTTCCATTCACTGCTTATTAATTGGTAAAAACACTAATGGGTAACAAAATTCTCTCAAATTAACACGTCGAAAGCCATAAAAAGCATTGATACATTAATAATACACGAATACTAATAATATTGTTCTAAAATCCTCGCTGTACATTCGCCTATAAAACATCGCCAATATACCATCGGAATAATAATAATATAAAATATATTGTATTGTAGATTTGTGCGCCGCACAAACCAGCGATCTGAGCCTATATGTCTAACGAGAGCTAAGCTTTATCAGGACGCTACACCGGGGACTCCCCGGCTCATTGACACTGCTTGTATACATATCATTGGAAACTAAGACCAAACAAACTTAACCTCTACTACTTAACTAACATGTAAATGGTAAATATTTTTAAAATGAGCATTATGCACTAATAAAGGGATAAAATAATGGTCAAATTAAAAAAAAATCACATCAATAAAGAAAGCTTATATCATGAGGGATTCAGTGTATAATTAATTATAGCAGCTGAACGTATCCCATTCGAATCCTTTTTACTAAAGAATATAATTCAAAACCTATAAATAACATTCTGGCACGTAAACGAGGACAAAAACTATTTTCATCCAGCGATTGTCACGATAAAAAAGTAATGTTGAGAAAATTAATAAATTCGTAACAGGACACGAAAACGATTACATACACGGCACATCATATTTTTGTACTACCAACCGACGCATTAAATTAAACAAATCGAGGCAGTATTCGCGTCCAATGTCAAGCTGGTTCTCTAGATGTAGGTTCGCTCACAAAACATTCGCTAATTCCACGTAATAAAATAGCTGTAGGACATAAAGCACCATAAACGCTTCAATCATTACAATAAAAAAATCAGACTTTTCCCGAACGGAGCCCTGACAACCTCGAACACGGACCAGCTAATAAAATCTCGTAAAAATGTTATAAATATTGCACACTTAGAGACTACGTGGCGATAGATTCAAATCAATCGATGTTTCGTTGATATTTCAACCCCTTAAAACAATAATTGTAGTTGTATGTAATAATATTTTTTTTGTTGTAAAAAAATTGCCAAAAGATGGCGCTGTTAAAATATAAAGTAAAACAAGCAGAAATGAATTAAAAGGAATTCTCATATATTGGAATGAAACTTGGCTGAACTTGCTTTACCATTTTTTCCAAAGGGTCGATTTAAAATTGTTATAGAATAATTTTGGAAATGGCTTCTAAAAAATAGCCACCCTTTTCAGAGACCATTATCATTCCAGTAGAAACATAAAAATAATCATGGAATTAATCATTCATTGTCGTTTAAAATAAAAACATTAAAGTCAGTAAATATACACCGAGATACTAGGGTATCATACATTTCTTGGTCCTATAGACTAGGCGCTTACGTTGTCATTGTCATTTAAGTCACGCAACGAGTGCTATAGTATGTCGGGTACATGTCCAATTTAGTAAGGTGGTGGTCACAAAACGACATAGTTATGTTACATGACATTTGCAATAGAATTTATATAATTTTATATCTCATTTGTCATATTGGAACGAAGTTCCTTATCGCGCGTTGCGAAAGGGGGCTAGATGGAAAAAATTAAGATCAAAAGTTGTAACGACATTATTGTAACGACTTTAAGACACAAAAAGTGTCGTTACAACTTTTGGTCTTATATAATTATATCGAAAGGAACTTCGTTCCATCCGGGTGTCCCCTGACACCTCTCAAGTTTTTTTTATATAATATATGAGTGTTGCCCTATTTTATTTTTCAATGTTCATTAATATTTGACATATATCCGACGTACTTTACATGTCGTGACACGTCACGGAAATAATGGAAAATTCCAACAAAATCCCATAAATCAAACCAAACATTACAAAAGTTACCAGGAGCACATAAGCCGTGGAGGTTGACAAGTCGGGGCGCGGGTGGAAACAAACCGTGGCAACACAAACACAATCGAACGGTAGGGGCAAGGCGCGCGGCGACTACGAGTGGTAGGCAGTCACGTACGACGCTGGGAACAGACCGCGGCGGTGTGCTATTTCTCCCTGGAATGGAATTATGACAAGTAAATAAACGTTCACGTGCATCTTTGTACAGAGTTTATAAACTCGATATCAAAAAAAAATTATAATATTTGAGGAGGTCCTTCAATCCCTCGTGGATCCCATAATCAGAACTGTATTTCGATAATATGGGATCAGTTCGGGAGTATGCATTTCCAAATAAAAAACAATTTTCCAATCAGTCATAAACAGAATTGTGAGGTAAAAAAAGTAAAAAGAAACCCAATTCGTCACAATCAAATTCAAATGTGGGTCTTCCGTCACAGAGCGAAATCGCTTTGGGCGAAGTGGCCAAACCCTTGGGTTACTTCGAGAAGCAATAAGAATTTTACTTTAGTACACTGTGCATTAGTGTGCATGTGTATCTGCTCAATTTATACTATGTTCAGTTTAAGAAAGATAGTTAAGATAAAAAACAATGTTTGTACAAACACAGCATAGCACAACAATCTCACCTGCCACCAGTGCTGATCGGAGCGGTCGGTGACAGTGATGACGTCACCGCGCCTGAACTCCAGCTCGCCGGCCTCCTGCGGCGTGAAGTCGTACAGCGCCTGGACTAACATCTGAGGATATCGACATTTATTATTAGTACAATACAATACAAATATTATTTGTTGTTCACCAATTTCAACACAATAAAAGGATATTATATAAAAATAAGAAAACAATCGGCGGTCTTATTGCTAAGCAGTAATTTCTTCCAGACAACCTAAATAGCAGAAAATTACTAGGACAAAGATTTCTTAGAACTCGTAATTTAATTAGTGTTTAAAATTAAACTGATATTGTATGTATTGTGGTACCATTATTATTTTAATACCACAATGTGTCACAACCCTTTGAATGTAAATAGCTGGCAAACGATTTTCTTCATCATTTTCTTCTCTCTTTCTTTCCCGGCAACGCATCAAGTGATGCCTTTGGTGCCGCTGATGTCTATGGGCGACGATAGTCACTTACCATGAGCTCGTTTGCCGGCTATTTTCATAAAAGAACTTGCCTACTAAAGAGCAGTATAGCGCAGTATAGCAGAGTAGCGCCAACTGTAGAGCTTAAATTTCATGATCTTGTGACTAAAATTTTAGGATTTTTCACTCAGAACTTGGCACCCTTTTAGATCTCAATTCTTTTTTTTATCTTGGACATTGCACTTTCACATTGCACATTCATGTTTTTGATGAGATCAAATTTTCAGGCTACTACTAGAATGCTTTATGTCACGGGGGGTATAGACACACTCAAATGAGACATCACCACAGAACAGACAATCATCAGTAACTTTACCCGAAAACAAACATTTTATTTAATCAAATGGAAAGACAATTTTTTCTTTAAATTTGCAATAATAATCATGGTCAAAGAGGACCACTGGAAACGTTAGGTAACGTTAGGTTTAAATATTTATATCCGGATGACCGAGCTTTGCTCGGTTTAGTGTTGCTTAACAACGCCATTTACTGAAGTAGCTTTAGTATTGCTACTTGCCAATAGATGTCAGGAAGAGTATATTGTAGAAGTTTATCATTGCCTGAAAACACCGATAAAACGACATTTTCTAAAAATAAATCCTAGCTAGATCGATTTATCGCCCCCGAAACCCCCTATATACTAAATTTCATGAAAATCGTTGGAGCCGATTCCGAGATTCCAATTATATATATACAAGAATTGCTCGTTTAAAGGTATTAGATAGGTGTGTACAATGTACATGTCAAAAAGATCCAATACTCATTAAAACATTAGGTAAAAGACTCGGAATTAGCGCAAGACCTTCAAGGTAAGGTAATTAAGCCATTTGCACAATTCCGTGGAACTACAATTATCATCCTACTACGCTTCATCTGCATTTCCCGTCGGTTACATAAATTACAATAGTGAATAGTTAAAGACGCCTCAATTTCTTTGAAGTATTTAAATAGTGTTGTTTGCTTTGACCGTTCATTTTAAAGTTGTTGGCTTGTTTGAATATAAATATAACATTTGATTCTTGTAACATTCACATGAAGAATGTAAACAAAACAGTCGAAATAATATTGTATTAATTTTTTAGAGGCAGAACATAAGGTTAAATCGTATTTTTGTGAACCACCTTTATGCATATTATTATTATTATCAATGCATATTTATTTTCACAATATTTTAATACTGATTAAAACATAGATTAAAGAGCAATGAATTTGTAACACAATGGTAAAGTGAGTGCTTGTTTTGACAGCAATCGTTTAAGGTCGTGGATGTTTGTGATGTGATGTTTCATTAACCGTCTTCCAAAACAAGTTAATGGTAATATATAAAGAAATAAAATTGTAGTCACAAGTGCTGCTAACCTTTAAGTACCGTAGTCTGGAGCAAAACTTAAAGGTAGCAATCAGCCATCAGGTCATAGGTACTTATCATAAAGATGGTTGTTATCAGAAGTAAATCAACATATTACATTTCAATTTCTTTGGATAAGAGGAAGTAGGTCTAAAGCAGAATTCTATTTAAAACCCAATTTGGAAAATTCTTTATTTGAATGAGTAAATACCTCCAGATTCATCCCACATAAAAAATGTTTTCAATTTCTTCTTGTTTGTCTGATTAATTATTTCTTTGATAAATAAGGAAATTGTATTTTCCTTAAAATTGGACGTAGGCGTGAAAGATGGATATTAAGTACGTCTAAATATAACAGTGATGACGTAATCCAGAAGGATCCAAATGGATACTCGTTCCGTAATAAGCACAGTTAAGTTATAGGTAGTATTAATATTAACGCGGTGCGTAAGTGCAGTAGCATTTATGTATAAGAAGGAGATTAAGGAGTTGCATGACAAACCATTGTAAAATACCACTGCGGGAGCTGTATGGCACCTACATTGTAATCCCATTGCACCCACGTAGGGTTGCTATATGGCAAGACTGAATTATCTGGACAAAACTTCAAAAAGTCGGGATTTGTCCGGCCAAATTTTTTTTTGAAATAGCCGGTAAACGCGTTCTGTGGGCCTATTATGAACTTTTATAAAACCATTCATGTTCCAGGCAATTCATTTCTCGGGCTTTAAACGACGTTATGATTGGCTAAAGTATCACGTGACCGCTTTCGTAACACGAATTTGACGTTTACACTGGAACTTGGCTGGAATTATAGTTCATAATAGACCCGCTGTTGAATCAAGTGAATTGTCAGGATATTTTGTATTTTGTCGGGACTCTGGACATCATGTGAAATGTCGGGACAATCCAGACGAATTCCGACCATCTGGCAACCCTACACCCACGCGATGACTTGTAGCGAGCTTAAAGCACATTAACCGATTAAGTATATTGTTTGAAGCTTGCCGAAGCCATAATAATGTGTTCAAGTTAATGTGCGTGTAGAAATGTACTGTTTTACTGAAACGTTGAGTAGTTATGAAGATAATGAGAAATCGAAGGATATCGAGTCTAGGCAATTTTGTACTATTAAGTCTTCTGTGGTCTAGGTCTGCGAGAAGTCAATGAAAGTAATATGATGGAGGAAAACATTTATTTCACAGATAAATGATTGTCCATTGTGTTGGTTATTTTTCATTTTATATTGTTTGTCCATGACAAATGACAGACGCGACAAACAAACAGGAATTTTACTGGCACATACATACATATCTATCAAATTAAAGGACTCGTCGTGCTCCGGCTGGGGACTTAAGAGCTTTTCTTTCATCTTTCTTTTTCTCTTTTTTCTTCTCTCTTTCTTGGCCGGCAACTGGCAACGCATTAGTGATGGATTTGGTGTCGCTGATGTCCATGCACGACGATAGCCACTTACCATCAAATGAATTCGTCAGTTCGTTTGTCGGCTATTTCCATTAAAAAAATCTTGACAATTTGTAAATGAAACTTAAAAATGTTGAGCAATTTAAAATAATAAAAAAATCTCATTTAGTTAGATGACTGAGCATCAGAAATATTAACTATTATTATCATCAAAATAATTATGAATTTGCTAAGTGCCACTCACATACTTATACAGTAATAAGTAGCATGAATTTTCTCACGGATTATTCAAAATAACAAATCATTTTTACTCGACTGCCAAGGAAGGGTTTTGTTTTTGTAAAAGATAAATATCTAAATACATTTATTCGATACTGCTTTTGCCCGCGGCTTCGCCCGAGGTAGAGATAGATTTTTAAATTTTTTTACAAATCCCACGGGAACCCTGAACTTTTCCGGGACAAAAATTAGCATAAGTGGTAACCCAAGGTATAGGCTATCTCCATTACACAGCCAAATCGGTTGAGTAGTTGTGGCGTGATTGAGGAACAAACATCAAAACATCTTCACAAACTTTCACATTTATATTAATAGGGTAATAGGATACATATCAAGTAGAACCTAAATTCATAGTTAAATAAATAACGCTTCACACTCATAGCCCCACACTAGGATTCCCTGTGTCGTGGGTGCCATCGACAACACACAAGACAAGGACATTCACACCCAGACCGAGAACAGAAATTCAAACTCATCATCCAAATTTCTGCCTCGCTGGGAATCGAACCCAGGACCCTTGGCGCGGCGATCCGGCATGGTAACCATTGCGCCACACGGGTCGTCAAAAATTATATTTACTTGAATTCGATTCTTTACTCGAAAAATAAACATAAGTAACATGACATAAAGGAGAAATTAGGAAAATGATTGGTTTAAGTTTCTTAATGCAATGATTGAAAGAAACATCATATTTTCGTGTTTAAAAAATAATAAAAAATAGATACGATAAATTTACTTAATTTCTGTTAGGAGATATAACGAATATTTATATTGTTTTTACTTTTTTGGGACTTTTTGCGGTGCGTTCGTCACTTGCGTGACAACGTGCACAATTTACTTTTGCGCGTGCGATTTTACGCACTGTCGATATGATGCATCTATGCGTTTTATCCTCCTTGTAATAATTATTTAGTCCACTGCAAGACTCCAAGAGCATAAAGATATTTCATAACCAAGAATAATAAATCATGGAAAAGATCTCTCTCTCGCTCTCTCTGAGAAAAAAGCTAGGTAATGATTAATCATTATAAATATCGATTATTTACTAGTTTAACTGTAACGAGTGTGCCATATGGTCGACAGTCTCGTCTACTATAGATCAACAGATGTATTCCACCGGCGTGCCACGACGCATGTAGCCACTGTGTAAATAGTGGCGCGTTCCGACCCTGATAAAAGCAACAAAAATAACTGTTTGCGCTGTATTCCAATAATCTCTCGGTACATAACGAATACCAATCGTTGGAGAACAAACGCCCTATCGAGGTTGCGCGTCGCTGTTGAGTTGTTATATTGGAAATAAAGCTTTATTATCTCAACTAATAACAGAAAGAGGAAATTTCTGATTTTTTGTTTGTTTGGTTGTAATAGATAAACACAAAAACTACTGGACCGATTTCGAAAATTCATTCACCAACAGGATGCTCTATTGTTTCTGAGTAACATTAGATCTCGATTATAATCTCATCCGATGGTAAGTGGCGATATGTAGTCTTGGGTGGTAACGCCCTAACTTAGTATTATAAAAGCTAACACTTTTCTTGAAGACTCCCCCACGTGGTCAGGGCGGGAACGCCGACACATCAATCTTTTTCATTACTTCCTTCCTTCTTTACTTTCTTCCATTACGTAATTAAAAAACACAGTAAACAAAAATATTGTATTTACAAAAGGATTTGAAGACTCAATCCGATCCACACTAGTGCCAATCACAGTTTGTTTTTGTTCTGATAGATTCTAATATACCCTTGGCACAGCGCGACGGTCCGACATGGTAACCATTACATCACACGGTTCGTCGTTACCGAGGAGTTTCTTAAAGTGTTTTCTTAACTAATTAATCAACCATGTCTTCTACAAATGTCCAAGCAAGCCAGTAACTTGACTCGATCACGACACGAGATGTTAAATAAATAAAAATCGGTCAGCTCCAAATTGGAAACACGAGGATAGGTTTCCTTATTCATGATAACATAGATATAACTTTCAATCAGATTTAGGTACCGCGATTTGAGACCGAGGTAAAATTGTTAAAAGACCAACCACAATAACAAGGGACACTAATTGCGTGAGGGCCCTGAGGGGGAAAAGCGTCTTCAAAAACTCTACATACCCTTACTTTGGGGTAAAGCCATTCCTTACGTAATATTTTTTTAAAGTTAAAATACTAATATAATAAGAATTATTGTTATTTACGTCAAATTATAAGTTTTACTGCAATAGGGATGTTGACTACTTTTAGGATTCAATTTTATTTTATAGATAGAACCTCAATATTCACGAAAAAAATATTATAAAAATAATAATCTTCAATTTAAAAACAAAAATTGATAAATAAAAATCATTATCAAATTTCCCACCAAAAACGTCACGTGACGTCACTAAACGATATTCAATACTATCTGCCTGCTAAGTTTGTTGAATTTCCATATAAAATTGTTCCAATGACGTCATATTCTCAAAATGGCGTTTGAGGTCACGTGACAGTGAGTACAATTTTTAACATTTTAAATTAATGATATTTAATTTATTGTGATTGATTTTAATAAAAGAATCATATTTTAGGCCTTTAAATGTTACCACTAATATTTTAGACATAAATTTATATTAATTTATAATTAGTGTCAACATCCCTATTGATCATTTACTAAAACCAAGTAAAATCTTCCCTAAGAAGGGGAAGGTGAAGTCCGAGAAATCTCATGTGCTCTTACATGGGGGGTTAAAATGGCCAAAACTGTCCTTAGGTAATTAACGAATGGCCCCTAACCACAGTGAAGCATATTCTTTCATAGAGAGTCGAACAACTGATAAGATAAGACACAAACTAGATAAAGTAATAGTGCAGGGTGAGGGACGCATTCCCGAAACCTCGATACCGTTTGGGGAAAAGCGTTGACGAGAAGCACATAATTTAAACGGCAAATATAAAGGTGCCCTCTGTTCCTACTAGGAAGTTAATGCTAACCTTTTATTAGTATTGAATCAATTTTAAATAAACACTATTAATTCGATACTGTTACTGTGTTATTATTAACTAGGAAATCGCCCTCGCTTCGCTTCGGAAAAAAATTGTAAAAAAATAATATAATATAGATCGCCTATGTCACCCGGGGATAGTGTAGCTTCCCAACAGTGAAAGAATTTTTCAAATCGGTTCGGTAGTTTCGGAGCCTATTCAATGCAAACAATCAAATCTTTCCTATTTATAATATTAGTATATACATATAACTACAGCGTACATTACCGTAACTCAGTTGACGACGGATACAGCTTATTGGGAATGAGTAAACACTGTCGATAACCAAACAAGGAGGCGCGTGACAGATTAAGTAATTTGGGAATTGGATATTGCTCATCAACATGCCTATCATATGTTTATGTGTGTATTTATAAATCCACTACATTCATCACATAAGATAATTAAACAAAATTATATTATTAACCTCTGACGCCAAAAGAGGTTAAAAGTTAGAGGTGTCTGTGACCTGTACGATGTCCGTAGCCCCTAAACGAATGGACCGATTCTGATGAGCTTTTTTTGTTTGAAGCTGACGTGATTGAGATGGTTGATACTGAGTTGTTTTGTGAAAGCAAAACTGTCGGGGGTTTTTTTAATTTCCTTTATATATTTTTTCATCAAATAGGTGACAATGAGTAGACGAGCTGCCTGATGGGAAGTGGTCACCATCACCTTGAAACGAAAGAGAAGAAAGAAAGAACTGGTTATCATTCCAGCCGGAAAATGGCGAGTGTCAGCTAGCTTAAGTAATCAAGGGAGCAGAAAGATAATATCAGATTATTATACATATAATATTAATTATTATGAATAAATAAAAATATACATATATTTATCATTATCACGCAAGCAAACATTACGTTTAAAATAGATCGAAACCTCGTGAATTTTAGAGACACTAATGTGCAAAATAAATGACGCAAGTGTAATAAAACAAATAAATGAAACAATGCTCGGGTGTTTGCTATAAAATCATATTGCGTTACTATAAGTCGGCGTCGCGTCGCTTTCGTTTAAATTTTACAATGCTGTTAAATAAATAACAGGACAAGTTATTTATATTGCTCTCTTAATGTTATGTAAGTAGTAGATGTGTACAACAGAAGCAATTATGGTCATTACCAAATATGTTATATTATATTACAAAGTAATATAGGAAGTCAAAATTAAAAACACTTCCTTCCTTATAATACTGTGCCATATTCTGTCATCTTACAGGTGAAGCTCACAGCTGATTTCGTTCCCGACAGCCAAAATCCGAAACATGACAAAACGACGCTGGCGGGACGCGATGAAGTTGTAACGTACAGTCACCTGCAGAGAAAAGTAACCCATCTGTTTGAACAGTTTAATAAACAGATGGGTTACTTTTCTCTGCAGGTGACCGTACTAGGTTATGTGGAAGATGTCACACAGTGCGTGACGACTGTGGCCGCGTCACGTTACTACAACACTTGCAACACGTCGCGTCATCGCCAATTGCCATCCCCAACCCACAGTAGGACGCAAACGGCTTATTGGAAACTATTTTAGAAGTCTCAATGTTATCGTAATTAAGGCACCTTAGGCCATTCTGACACGAAGAATTTTTTAAAATTTAAAACTAGCTGACTCGGCAAATGTTGTTCTGCCAAAAAAATTCTGGATAATAACCTTAATCACCTAGCGGTATCAAATATACTTTACGACGTATTCTCATATCTACCAAATATCACAAAAAAATCACGAAAATTGGTAGAGCCGTTTCGGAGGAGTGCGAGTTGCGACCACAAACACCGTGAGACGAGATTTTTATACATTATTAAAATTTATCAACAGAATATAACAGAAAAATCCCCCTTATTTCGTCTGGTACAATTATTGCTCCTATTTTTCACAATTTTTTGACGTACGAGCCGTTATCGACTGTGCGCCCCGCCCCGCCCGTTAAGTGGACGGACGCGGACTGCTCAGTGACTTTGTTCATCACTCTCAATACTATGAGCATGAACCATAGATGTAATTATTACATCATTGGCATGAACCTTTCTAATCGGCTTAAACAGATTCCGCTTCCACCATGAGGAGACTATTCCGTATCTGGTAGTCGCGATGATATTGAAGACGGCATTAATATGAATAAAAGTTGATGAAGACAGTAAAAAATGAGTAATCGTAATTTAAAAGATATCATTTTCGATACAATTTCCTCAGGATTACCTATTTATGTTACAGTGCTACCTTTGTATAATACATACATAATTATAATTACACCGTTGTCACATATAACTTAACACCATCGACAAGAAAAGCTTAGTTCTTAAAACTAATTCCAAGTTCCCGAGTGTGAAACCGTATTTACAAAAGCATCCCAAGTAGGTCGTCGACTGGCAGAGATGACGTTTATGGGAACCGCACACGTCACACATTCCGATAGTGATTCATTTGTCGTCGCGGCTAGTGAGAGGCCAAGCGCTGAATGGAAATGATCATATTAAGCACCAATCAGCACCATTAATTACAAATTAATTTGGACATAATTCTTATTATATTCATTGGTTTGGCTCCATTCGAAAGCTTTATTGTTAGTTAAAACGTTAATGATTTGTAAAAAATAATGATAGATTGAAAAAATGGTGATGATTTTGTCATTAACATTAGGAATAGAAGATAGGACACTTATTATACCGGAAAACACGGGAAAAGCCGCGGGCAGAGTACTAGTTGGATAGTTATATAGCCATCCAGCCATCTAGCCATCATCGAATTGAGCAAATTATACACCTCTTTATCACTGCCTGGAAAATAATCAAGAAAAACTGGAGGTGTTCCTTGACGCTATAGATTTTAGAATTTTTATCCATCCGTTTCTTCCTGCTAATCTTTCCCGAAATAAAGCAGAGATGGCGTTTACTAGTGATATTACAAGCATAGTTTTCCAGCAAAAACACATGTGCTCGATGAAAAATACTGACATGATCTGACATGATCCAGCGGTCATAAAGAACATTGATTATGTGCGTAAGAATTTCGTGATAATGAATAAATTAATTAAAATAATGTACGCGTGTATAAATGAATATGAATAGACCTGAATATCAAGAATCGAGTGAAAGTTCGTAATTCTCTAACGTGGAAAAAAGCGGCATGGAAAATAACGTCATCATTTTTCACAAACAAATAAAAATACAGTTGATTTTATTTTTATGTTGGCGATAATTATCACGCAGTCCTCGGATATATCTTTACCGGAAATCATAGTACGGAAAGCCTACGCGCTATAATTATGACACATATATTAGTCACTAGGATATTAGATTACGGCAAAAAATTAATAACCATAATATCGTACCAATAATTGATCAAAAATCTAATCACCCACACTTCAGTAAACTTGCCGCTAATATCACCTTAAAAGGATAAGGAACAAGTTAGTCGTTAGTCCTTTAGTTACATTTTATCTAATACGAGTAATCGCCCTCGCTTTGCTTCGGTTTTCTTTATTTTTTACACCTTGGGTTACAATATTGGAGTTTTACTAAGGATCCCTAATTTTTTTGAAAATATAATATAGCCTATATTACTCGGAGATAGTGTAGCTTTCCAACAGTATAAGAATTTTTCAAATCGGTTCAGTAGTTTCGGAGCCTATTCAATGCAAACAATCAAATTTTTCCTCTTTATAATATTAGTATAGATTATACTATAGACGACAAAAAGATGAACCAAAAAAAACAATAAGGCTATCATTAGTAAACTAGTCAACGTCTGTATGACAGATATCAAAGAGTTTAGATGCCTCGCATGTATCTCGGAAGGAAGATAGATAGAATTTAAGGTTCATCTATAGCCAGAGCTTGTTTACTCAAACGATAATATCGCGCTGGCGGTCACCAAGCCAAACGGGGGGTCTCAGATTCGATTCCAGATTGGAGCAGACGTCGATTACGGTAAATGTTTGTTAGTGATGCATAGGGTTGCCAACCGTCATAAATTAATCTACTATTTTTCAGTTGGCTAATCCTATGTTTAACTTATGTATGTGTATCAATAAAATGTTATAAAAAAGTTACATTACCTCTTCAGGGACTACGTCTCTAAGCTTGACGTCTTGCAAGCGGCTGACCGACGCCGTGCGATGGTAGTCTACCAGCTCGTTGAGGGAGTTGAACTTCACCACCCACAGGAAGAATTTGCTCGACGCGTCGCGTAATACCTTGAAATGTTGCACGCCGTCCGGACATCTGGGAGAAGGATTGATGGAGAAATGAATTATGGGCTTTCATGTAAATACTAGCTTGGTCAGTACGTGGGCCCTGAGTCCTGACACATTGGCCGTTTCATCCTTCATTGGACGACACGAAACGACATTTTACCATGTATGTTTTGTGTACACACTACACACACACACACACATGAAAACTTTCGAATGTATACAATGCACATACATAATATACGACACCGACGCCTTGCTGCCAATAACGATATTATCGTGTCGTTCTTGTCCAATGATAACGTGCAGTACAATTTCATAGAAACATTGTGAGAAGAATCCCGAACCCAGCAGTGGGACAGTTTGGGTTGTGATGAAGATGATGATGTAATTGGGTGTACTTCCTTTTAGCCCATACCTCCGATTGATCTGAGTTTTGATATGCCTATGCATTTCGACACGCTGATAACGAATATCATAGGCAAAATACTCGCATATTTCATTTTCAACGTCACCATGGAAAAACATTATTTTTAATTTTTCACGTTTGTTTGGCTAAATATTAATTTTAACATTTTTTTTTTTTTAATATTTCCACGAACGTGGCAGACTTTTATAACAGCGTGTTCGAATTTGTTTGTGATTTCTCATTTGTGTTTGTTACATAAGGGTACCTATCACAGCTATCTATTTTTAATAGAAATAAGTAACTTGTAACTCGTGTATTAAAGCCGTATAATTAATTTTCTTCATGAATTTAATACATAACTAGAATTGTATTTAGTCATTTATAACTAATGAACAAGGTGGCTCTAATTTATTAGGGATCAACTGGAGGGCGCAAGATTCTCTTCGTAGGTAATTGTCCTCAATTAGTGCTTTGGCCTAGAAAGTACCTTCGGATTGATGAAAGACGTTCAAAACGTTTTGTGGGTAACACAGGGCGGTTAAGAAATTTGCTAATACCGGATTACTAACCGAGAGTTTACAAATTTTACAATCACCATAAACAATCAAGCTGAGAGTTCGTTCCAACTTCCAAGCTTAATCGATTTCAATAAATAGCTGGTAATTTTAAAAGTATTCAAGGTGACATTTAATTATTACTTCGGCATGAAATCGTTATGGCGCACATAAAATCACGCGACCATGACACTTAATATTTGATATCATATAAAAAAATCACGATAATTGCTGCTATGATGCCAAAACTCAATCTGATTTAATCGAAATAACTATAATCGACTACGGAATACAATTCAATCAATCACGGAATATGTGGTTTACAAATCAATGAGCTAAAACTCCAATATAACAAATGTTATAAAATGGAGTCGAATCTTGAATCTTTGGCCGGCAACGCATCAGTGATGACTTTGGTGTTGCTGAGGTCCATGGGCGACCATAGCCACTTACCATCAGGTGGATCGTCAGCTCGTTTTTCGGTAATTTATATTAAAAAAAATGTGGATCAGATATAGAACCACATAAGGAACGTACGGAACCCTCGCCACGCAAGTTTTAACTCGCACCAGTTTATTGTTTTACTATTCGGTAAACATTGTCTTTTTATCATTATTTGTAATTTAAATACGGACACAAAATGATACTAATTTAAAGATGATTAAACATTTAATGTCAAAACTAATTTCTGTTCACCATTAATATATATTTTTTAATTTATTTAAATTAATATTTCTAAAAAAACTTGACAAATGTGAGTTAAACTCGTTTGGAGAGGTGATAGTACGTCTTATAAATTATTGCCATTTCTTTAAGACAATAGACTTCTTACAGGTTTTTCTGTAATATTATATGTAAAAAACAATTTTCTGTATTTTTCACAAAATTCTAGCCTCAGTAGATTCTATACGGAGATAAGGGGGGAGAAATGGTCAATTTTCGTCTTTAATTTTCGTTCTTCCTTAAATAATTTTAAAACTATCCATTGTAGAACTATGACAAAAATATATTTGAGATCCTTACAATAAGCCCTTTCATTTGACGATACGGTTTGCAAAACAGTTTTATTTTTATTTCGTTCAATTTCCTTTTTCAAAATTCATTTTTTTTCTTTATACCTTCGTCTTTGGGTTACAAAAAGACACATAAGTACCAAATTTAAACTCATTTGTTCCAGTGGTTTCGGAGAAAGTTGCCTGTGAAGTGTGAAGGGCGGTCGCCCGGACACGAGTGATTCTATACGGGTTCCGTTTTTAATTTTTTCCGTTTTTCAATTTTTCCCATTTTTCGTTTTTCATTAAGCCTCGTCTAAAATTAGTAGATATATATAGAGTATAAGCTCCAATAGTTCCTTTGCACCAAGTACACCTTTATCAGTGTCTTTGTCTGTCAATGGCACTGTATGAACGTAAACAAACAACAGTTATCTGTTACTTGCCTACAGTGCAACAATCACGTACCTCATTTCTTTAACTCCACTACTCAATTTACGCCCCGACTCAGAGTCACAAGTTAATCACTTGCTTCGGTGAAGGAAAACATCGTGAGGAAACCTGCACACCGGAGAGTTCTCCATAAAGTACTCAAACGTGTGTGAAGTCTACCAATCCGCACTTGGTCAGCGTGGTAGACTATGGCCTGTAGCCCTCACATTGTGAGAGGAGACCCCGTGCCCAGCAGTGTGACAATTATGGGTTGTTGCTTTGCTTTTTCAGTCAGTAACGGTTACTTAAATCGCTCCTTAGGAAAGAATAACCATACAAATTCTGTACTAAAGAGTGATTTAAGTATTTTAAGTAACCGTTACTGACTCTGAGTTGGGGCCGGGCGTTAGAATCTGAAACACTTGAATCATGAACTCATGACGTATGACTTATGACTATAATAATACGGCATGACGCACTGTAATTATTTGTCGGATTTTCCAAATTATTTATCCTAGTAAACACTTAAATCAATTGTTCCAGTCTAATATTTGTTATTAAATCAGTAACTATATAAGGTAAATAATATTTTTAATTATCAAACAATTACGTACACCGGAAATAAACTAATTATTACATATCTCTTCCGTCACACCAACAAAAACTCAGATAGAATTTCTCTAACAAAAATGAAACCTCGCTGACTATTTTACATGTAACTAAAAATTAGTTTAATAAAATTATGTAGAACGTAAAAAATTACGACCAATTTTCTGAAATACACCGAATATTTTGAGTCTAATAATAATCTTACCTTCATTCGGTAACCTTATCCATTCCATAACACACGAATCCACGCACATTTACAGGTACTATAGATATAACGGTCAGAGAGGAAGTAAGCATTTGCCTACATTTAAATCATAAGGAATCCTAATATCCAAATTTCGCCAACAAAACTAGCAAATATACACCCTAAACCTATACTTAATTAGAGACACAATAGCATGTCACAGTTACATTGCAAGACGGTAACACTTGACCTTAATGGACTGGTCCAAATTGGTCGTAATAATTTTAGCTTATTAAAAACTGACCCCGTAGCAATGGGTGTCTAACTAATGAGATTTGATGAGAGCGTAGTTTCATTCTGTGGTTTCATCGCGTGATTCTAATTGTATTAGTTACAATACATACCACGACAGCTATAGGTAGATAAAATATAGATAAAGTAGTAAGCACTAATTTTATAAAGCTGAAGAGTTTGTTTGTTTGTTTGATGTATCATCAGCAAATAGTACAATATCCGCTTGTTTTTTATATAATGAAGTAAATCATTAATGTATACCAGGAAAAGAAAAGGACCCAAGATCGAGCCCTGTGGTACACCCATCACCGCCGGAAAATGTGGTGAAGTAGAGTGAGCAAAACTTGCAAAAGCGAATGATGAGGATACGTGCAATGCAGTTCAGTACGTGGATGATGCATTTAACATTATTAAATCCTGTAATATAGGTAGGTAGGTACTTTTTAAAATTGAAATAGTAAACAGCTCACAGCCGAGAACCGGGATACGAGTACATTGTTATGATAGTGCATTTATTTATAAATGATATTATGCATTTTTATCATTGTCGGTATTCAAATTCACCTTTTGTTTTCGTGCATAGCATCTTCAAAGAGAGTATAAGATTTCAATGAATTTACGCGGTGCATTAAAACGATATTGAAAAGAGAATGAAGACCTCGAGGTGTCGTAATTATTTCCGTTCTGCGGTTTTTACATTGGCTGTATTTTGTTACAGAAAAACTGGATGTTTATAGAAACATACACCGCTCTACCAACATGAACAAAGTTAATTTTATTGACTTTCTGTGGCGCCTAAAATGTCTTTCTGACGATATTTAAAAAAATGAGAATAATAATATGTGAGGCGTTCTTATTGTACAGCTAATAGAATAGAATTACTAAATCTAATATCGCATGAAGTTGTAATTTCCACTTGGGCTAACAGCAACTAAACGTTCGAAAATAGAAAAGGTTGCTACAAATCGTTGGATTTCCCTGAAAGGAAAATATTGGAAAATTTCCTTCGGGTTGTCATGGTAACTTTTGCTACAGCGAAGCGTGGGTGCGTCAGCTATAAATAATTCTGTTGTAGCAATAGGAGACATTGCTGCAAAGTTTTCACGCCAGAGTGCAGCACCAGCACAAATCGTAAACAGAATTTTGGACAAATTGTTCAAAACGTAAATTGCGTATTACTCTACAACAATGCATCAATGTAGTTTGGATGTAGCAATAAAGGGACCCATTCATTTCCAAAAGAAAATGTGCGAAAACTATGGGAAGTGGCAACACGTGCAGACTTTCGAGCGAATAAACACTCATAAATGTGTTCAGCATATTTTAAACCCGAAAATTTAATAAAAACTGGAGAGTATTAAGAATTATAGACTAATCTTCACTTTTATCACGTAAGACAACCAAATATGATTTTATTTAGCACTTAATCTAAAATCTCGTTTTTTTCAGGCATAGTTAAACACCAGGCGCTTTTAAAAAAGAAGCAGTAGTGTAAGAAGTAGTAGTAGTAGCTATTTTGTTTGAGTTTGCATTTATTATCTTTAAATCTATCGATTATGGAGTAAATAAACATTTTAGTGTAATATCGTTGTCAATGTACGTAATCAATTCTTACGTTACAAGTTTTAATTTTCGTCGTATAATTTGAGTCTGAAAGAAGTCATTTTGTGAAATTAGTTTAATTGAATTTTGAATGAGTCCATTACCACAGTCAGTTAACTATCATTATTATCGTATCTTTCCATCAAATCTTTCTTTTTAACCGACTTCAAAAAAAGGAGGAGGTTCTCAATATGACTGTTTTTTTTTATTTTTTTATTTTTATGTTTGTTACCTCAGAACTTTGGACTGGGTGAACCGATTTGAATGATTCTTTTTTTAATAGAAAGCTGGTGCTTGTTGTGTGGCCCCACATAAATTTGAACGAGATCTGACAATAGCATCCATGTCAAAATCATATAAGTGTTAAATTTGCATTAAGTATGTGCGCGATAAATGGACGAATAACTCAATATCGCGCCAACCGATTTCGATGATTCTTTTTTAATCGAAAGCTGGTGCTTGTCGTGTACTCCCACATAAATTTGAGCGAGATCTAACAATGGCATCCATGTCAAAAGTACAATGTACTTCATTTGAAGTCGGTTAATTTTTTGTTAAAATATTAGATTATTACCCTACAGACTCACACCACGTTTTCGCAGCAGTTTAGATCATCCACTCTTTAAGGGTGCTTTTCCACCAGAGATGTGCTATGCAGCTATGCTGCGAAGATGTGAAATCCAATAAATATGATTGGTTCAATAAATTGATTGATTTCCACCAATTTATAATTGGTGGATATTAAACGCATCCATAGCAACGTAACATAGCACATCTCTGGTGGAAAAGCAGCCTAATGGCCGTAGGATGCAATCATATCACAAAGTAATGCAATAAAGTGTAATATTTTAACACCTAATTATTGTTATTAGCATATTGAATGAAATAGTAAAATTATCAATGTTTAACAAACTGCTAAAGCGTCAAATTATCAGAACACCAATATAAGAACAAAATTGTGCATGAATCACCCATAGACAAAAACTTGTTCCAGTAGGTACTCTATTCATTTCGGCTGATTCACGCTCCTCGATACTGTCAGAACTGGTTTAGTTAGGCATATCACGAGAAAATTGTGTAAAAATCCACTTTGCTTCTTGTACGTACAAATACTAACGTTCTAGCTTCTAGCCAGCTTTAGCCTTGTTAGGACATGGACACTAATCAAGTTCTTTCTAATAGCGTGTCCAACTCCAGGGCTTTTAATAGATACAAGACAAATAAGGGCGTGGAAATTAATACACTAAGTGGTATTGGAATAGCGAATTGAATGAACGCGAATTATTCGGTATTTATTGGACAGTCCTAAAATACTTGCCAATTATTTACAATTTTTATGAGAAGACATTATATTTCAACTTAATAACAAGGTTTATGTCATAAGTTCATAAGAAAGTGATTGACTGTTTCATCATCATCATCATCATCACAATCACAACCCATACTATAGCTCTGTGAGGAATACAGGCAATAGTCTAGCAAACTAGCTGAATGCAATCCGCAGACTTCACACACCTTCCATAGGATAATTATGGAGAACTCTTAGGTGGGCTGGTTTCCTCATGAAATTTTCCTATACCGAAGCAAGTGATAACTTGACCTCTAATATGCACGTGACAATTGAAAATAGATGTTCGTACAGATTTTACAGATTGCGCTGACGCAGCATGACGCAGGCCTTCAGGGGCATAAAACCTTTCTTTCATGATTCATCTTCATCATTTGTAAAAGCAGTTCTGTGTTTGCTTGTTGGAAAACCTTATATTTAGGAGAAAATCTTACAGCATTTGATTAAGATTTATAACCATTTTAAAAAAGCTATAAGTCGACGTAAATGGTTTAATAGTGAGGAATTTCTCAGCAAGCCTTAAGTAGGCAACTCGTTTGAAATCTTCTTTAACTTATAAGGTTACCTTTAATTTTATTTTATGAAACATGAAAAGAAAACTGACTTATTTTAATATTAGCAAAAAACTCACTCCCACGCTGAGATTCCATAACGTAGGAGGAATGAAATTAAAATCACGGATCACGATAAATAAGAAAGACTCGGTATAAGTGAAACCTTCGTTGACTGATCGAATCTAATTAATACAATAATTTACTGAATTTATTTTCCTTACTTCCGATAAAAATAGAGAAAAATATCAAATAACAAATTAAGGATCGCCCACTCGACGACGGATCTACTTACACAGCTGAGAAAATGCTTTATATTATAATATGGTATGACGAAAATAATTATTCTAAATGAGAATAGAGTTCTGATCTAAATCATAAACTCTAGATTCATAGAAATATAAAATGAATGAGGGAAAATAAGTTTACCATTATAGATCCTTAGAACCTCCAGACAGAAGGCCTGATATTATCCATTAAAAAAGTCCTGAGATATATTCGCAAACGTAATTAGTAATTACCAAATCTGTGGAATTCACAGATTATATCTGTGATGGAATTACTTTTAAAGAATTCGTTCTCAAAATACTTAAAACAATGATAACAAGCAATTGTGTATTCTTGTGCACCATCCTTCTTGCACCACATTTATGAAAAAATCTCCAGAAGCCTAAAATCCAGTTACCCTAGTAAGGGACCATAATAAGGTCTTGTCTCGTACATATTCTTAGCAAAGTTTTCAAACATCTATCCAAAGCGAGTATCAGAAAATCTATTTTCATGCCAGTTTCGTACACAACTTCGAAATTCCACATCAGCACTTTAAAAGCACGTTATAATACAACAGATGGACGATAACTAGCCCAATTAAATTACTCAACATACGAGTCGGAATCAAATAAAAAGCATTAAAACTACGCGTGACTCACAACACAAACTGAGGCGCGAAAGTTATCTTTTTATCTTCCAATTTAACATCCAATAGAATTGAGTTCTCTTCGCGTCGCCGTCGTATGATTCCCGTGCAACAACGATATAAGTAAATAATTGGCCGTCATTGTGTGTAAATATCACCCCGAATAAACGTTCCCATTGCGATATTACTACTATCTCCGACTGAAGTTACTGAATATTAGTTTGTCATACTAGATGTCTGTATCCTGTTACCTCATGGAACTAAAGATAGACAACCGTTACCTACATTATAATAAATAGTTAGGTATGACAAGTTTTATCAGTAACTACCGGTCTTATACAAAGACACAGATACATTGCTGCTACTTTTGACAATGATTACTATGTGTACTCACTATGTATATAAAGTATGTACTCAGTACACATAGTAATGCGTAACTATAAAGTATATTAATTTGGATTTAGAAGTACCTACCTAATATTATATGTCAAAAGAAGGCCAGACAAGTGTTAATAATTATTTACATACAACTAGCTTTTATCCGTGGCTTCGCCCGCGGTAGTGGTTTCGAAAAGAAATTTTTAATTAATTAATTTAGATTTATAGAACTACATTAAAATAAAGGAATATTAGGATACATATTTAGATTACTAGAGCTTGAAATTATACATGCAAGGATACAATTATACTTGTATGTATAATTTCAGGCTCTTGGTAAACAGGTAAACATTGGTGGAAATAAATTTCAATACCTATTGCTATACAAAAAATAATAATGTTCATACAAATGTATCCTTGTATGTATAATTTCAGGCTCTATGCCTTAGTATGCATTGTTAGAAAAAAATAGTGTTACCCTTTAAAAAATAATAATTTTCATGAGACAAAATCTACGGGTTCGATTTCTGGCTAATAATATAGATTTTTCAAAAATCTAAGTATGTAGTTTTGGTTTTCGTCAAAATCGGCCCCATGACTCCTTTGACCCACTTTCGCAATTCCTCATAGTTTTGAATTTATCCATCCACAACCACTTGAAAAATTCACCCTGAAAATTTGACAATTGAAAGAATATTCCCTGAAAATTTGAGCCTTGTGGGAGCAGGTTATGAACTGCTCTCCCGATGACAACTTTGCTCTGTTCTGGCACATACTTACAACCCTCAAAATGGGTTGGCAATTTTTTATACACTTAAGCATCAATCTATTAAAATTTTAGCCTTGTGGGAGAAGGTTAAAAAATATATATTTTTTGCATTTTCAAAAACTTAAGTGATGATGACGCAACCGCGAGAAGCCTGCCCGAACAGTAGTTTCTTAATTGTCATAATAAAGCATAATTAAAAAAAAATCTAGGTCCGTTTCGGGTTATTCAGATTGTTCAGTAGCTCTTTTACTATAAGTTCTTTGTCAATTACAGTACCTGTGAATGAAACTTGACTTGTCTTCTACACAATGACGTTTTTATCTATGTTAGCCAATAAGCAAAAAATGTCAGATTACATTGTTATTGACAAAAATGATTCATTCAGCCACTATTAAACCGAGTTACCTTATAGAATAAATATTTAACGAAATAAACAATAAATCAACTGTTTGTTTTGTTTGTTTGTTTATAAAAGCTATCATAATATACTTGTTTGAATCCTTATGGTTAGCTCTTTTAAAGTGATACCCATATTGCATTAATCCATTTTTTGATACTTCAAACGATGGCAACAACTTAACAAACCTATTTTAGCTAATATTATTAAGTTTTATCTTTATCATTCTTTATAAGAGTGAAAGAAACAAAACACTTTTAAGCATCTATAACATTACTTGTTTCTACGACTATGGGGGGTTAAGATGGGTCAAAATGGAATGCCTCATTTATAAGCATTGTGGCCAAAGTTGTTTGAAGTTAATTGCTTATACGATCTATGCAAAAATATAGGATTGTACTTACCTGACAGATAATGAAAAGTCTCCTGGGCTTGATTCACTGATCCTAATAAGAAAACCACCCTCTGGCTTATTTGCTAGTAGTTTTTCTGCATCTGCTCTTGTAATTCTACCATAATACCAACTGAAAATAAAATTATTATTATAGATATTGGTTAAGAGATATACTGATTCAAATTCAAATAAATTTTCTTTGAAAGTACTTTATAAGCAATATTATATCAAATTGTTTAAACAGTACATTTCAAATTTCATCACCCTAGAAATGTATCTTTTTGACCATTTTTGAGACCTATTCAAACGGAATTCTAGATGAAATAATTTTTGATTGTAAATTTTGTAACGGAGGTATTCAAAAGATATTTGAATTTACATGAAATAAATGTTTTGAGATCAATAAATTGTGGCTTACACTGAAAAGTACAATAAAATACTAAAAGTTGTGTTTTGACCTTCTGGCTCTAGAGCACATTAATGGAATATTTGTAACAGTAACAGAGTTATTCAATACAATACTGTAATAACAATTAGATAATCAATTCATTAGTAGACTTTGAAACAGATGCCTTCATTGTTATATTGTCCTTATCAAATCTCATTATGTAAACAATGTTAAGGAATATTATTCAGGTCATTGGCCTTTCTCTCAATTTGCTTAACAAAACACCATATAACAGTTATTTTTGTTCAAATGAGGGACTAAGAAATAGAATAATTCCATTAAAACAAATAAAATATTTTGGTTCACAAAAACAGACTGAGGAAAAAAGTTATTAATGCAAATCAATTCTAAGCACGATAATGTACGTATTCAGCTATTCTTACTCTCAAATTAGCTCTAGTGCTATATCAGCTATAGGGGATTGAATCAAGCATCATGGCAAAAGTAGTTCCAACTTTAAAATTAAAGCTTGTTTTATCTCTAGTTTTCTCTTTGGGTTGCTTGATCAATTCTTGCTTGGCTTCAACCCATTAATGGCCCGCTACCCCTACCCCTTCCCAAGATCGTGACCAATAACCCTGTATATATTAGTTACAAACTGAGTTACAAGATTCACACTTCTAATTAACTCTTAAAGACGATGCGTCATCTTGAATATAAGAAAAGTAAGCTCAATGAAGAATTTCAGTTTATGAAGAGATGCATTTATCTCCAAAATGTTGTTCTCATTCAATCATTCAAACACTTCAACAATGAGTTTTAATGTTATCTCAAAATATGACTCAATAATAACTAATGATAACATTGTTTTTATTTATATCATTTCTAAGTAGTGTTTGTTTTTAATGACAATTTATTGTAATGAGCTAAAGTAAGGGAACAATAATGTTATGATAACAATTTTAAAAATTAACAATAGCCAATAAATTAAAAGGTGAGTAATTTAAAAAGTATTGTAGTTAATTAGTAACGGTTATAGCACAACATTCATTATTTATTCCGCTCATTTTATGGATAAAAAAATAACAGAAATTCCTGTTTTATTTTCACCAAACACAGCTCACAACTATCTTGATCATATCAGCTTTCAAACAAAAACATCAAAATTGGTGCATTAGTTTAGGAGCTACAATGCCAGAGACTGACACATTAAACCTGTATCAACCCTCTTTTGTATCAGGGGTTAAAGGAAAGGATGATAAGGCTTTTCAAGATCATGATGATTGGTATCATTGGAACAAATATTGTATTATTTTTCTCAACAATAAATTAAAATATTAAACAGTATGTCCATATAGAGGCTGAAGATTTAACATACCAATCATGCAATGTTTGTAATTATAAATATTTTTTAATTTTTACGAAAGCATCTGTGTTTAAGAAAAAGGATATTGCCCATGGACGGGCCCACCTTATGGCATCGTGTCACAACTATATTTATTTAATAAAAAAAGTTGTATTTTTATACATTTATTTATTTATATAACAGCGCTTACTTCACCCTAGCATTGAAACATTTAATAAAAAATTATTTTACTGAATCTAAAATATCCGCCTATGAAACCTCAGAACCAAACAGAGCTTCAATGTTGCCAGGTAACAGATTATTCGAGTACACACAATATTTCGAACAAATAATAAAAATCAATTACGATGTCGATACATTTACGCATTTTTTAACTTTAAAATAGTTTCGAGTCTAGCTTATATACCTTTTTCGACTCTTAGCAACTGTGAAAAATGTTATCCAAACATTATAGTACAAAATCTTAAGATTAACTACCACTGTTTCCTATAAAAATCAAGTATTGCTGTTGTCAGTAATCGATTGACAAAAATAAATAATCGATTGGCAAAAGCATTATTGATGTTGCCAGACCCAAATATCATTATTGGAACGGATTTAAGAAACTATATCTGTCATCTGTCAACTTGCTTGCCAAATGCCAACTTGCATGGTCGTTTCGTGCCGTTTGTTTGTTTTGCGTTGAGTTGAATCATATTCCTCCGTATTTACTTACCTACTTCTACGATACGATTTAATGTAATTGAGTTTTTGTTCATCGCGAGTGAGCAGTGAGATATTGGACTCTTGTTTTAGTTTTAAGTGAGCGATTGGACGCTATAGTGTTTAACTAGTTTAAGTGAGCATTGGACTCTTTTCTTAACACATCGAAAATGTCTACACCGGGTCGAGATCGCATAGATCGGCCACTCTTACGCAGATGTATCAATTGTTCCCTGTGTCTAACGCCTAATCTTCGTAGACGACAAATTGAAGGATTGGACGAACAAATGCTAATCATTCTACGGTCTTGGATATCGCCTTCAACGGTGAGATTACATAATTATTATAAATGATTTATTTACATTAACATTTACAATAACATGAACACTCCCAATCTTAAAACCAATCTGTCACAAAGTCTTAAGTTCAGGTAGAAATATCGTATTACCTTTTATAATATTGTATTACCTTTTTCAGGTGTCCCCTGATGATATTCTGTGTATTGAATGTTTTGTGCTATTACAAGAGAGGATGTCAGCAAACAGAACTTCATTTCAAGTTGATCTATCCCCTGCCCTTGGCCATCTGAGCGTCTGTTTTGGATGTGGTATTTCAATTGCAAATCGCAGAACTCACAGAGTTTCTCAAGACTGTCCTCAAAGAGCTTTTATCTTAAGGTGGACTCCAGCTCATCATGTAAGTTATCGTATTGTTTCTTGTTACTCATTCTTGTTGTTAATATGACAGTATTATTATAGTAAATAATATATAAGTGAAATGAAAAAAAAAATTTTTTTTTTAAACGCTTTTATTTCAATAATGTTTAGTTTATAAAATTAGCTACAAGTTGTGAAAATTTCAAGTCTCTACGTAAAATAGAACATAGAGAATTATGCGTCTAAAGTCTGAAAATCGTTTTTTTTAATTTAACAACAAATAAACAATGAAAATTAGTTTAAAATATGATTTTCGTGTATTGTCATCGGAAATACACATGTCTGCCAAATTTCATCAATTTTCATTAAAGGGAAGTCATTCAAATTAACGTTACAAGATTTGATGCTCCGAAGTGAAAGTAAATAAAAGCGTTTAAAAAGAAGCTTCCTACATTTAATTATTGGCACTTTAAAGATAAATGAAATAAAAACTGATTTTAAATTAGTGATAAAAAGAATTTAGTCATATTGGAGCCATGGGCTATCTATGAGCTATCTAACTTGCTGTCTTACTCCATAATGCCACGGGCATACCAAGTTGCTTCTTTATTGTTAATCGACAAGTTAACCTGCCTGATTTTGATAGGCCCATTGCATTAAAAAAAAATTTGTCAGTTAGCCTATTGAATTTTTGATTATAACAACACATACCTTCTTATTTTTTAGATCAGACATTTGGAAAAAGTTTGTCGTGCTTGTTGGGAGGCTGCAACAAGAAATGTTCAAAGACAGGCTAATTATGACAATAATAGACCTTTGCTGGAACCGATGGATGCTGACAGAATAGAAGCTGATAATTTAAATGCTGTGATACCTGAACCGCCTCCACAACCTCCCGCTAATGTAGATCTGCCACTTCAGGAACAATACCTTCCCCGGACACAGCCCAAAATTATTTCTCAAAAGTATAAGCGGGTTTCTGCAAGTTCACGTTATTGTTTATTCAGTGGATGTGACAATACTGAACGCCTTTTAGTGCCAGGCACTATAAAGGAAGTGTTGTTATTGCAGTACAAAATATACATTCCGTTTAGTGCTAGAATTTGTGAATATCATTTGCACAGCAATAATTGGGCTGAACTTGAGACCCCATATTCAGATTTTACTGGATATCAAGTTGATGATATCTTTTTAAAACTAGAAAAAGCTGCTGAGAGACAAATCAACTTTAGTGACATTAACTCGATGGATCCAAATCTATGCCATTATTGGTTGGGGCTTAATGCAGAGCAGTTCAATGAATTATTAAATGATATTCCAATGCTATATGATCATTTTACGAACCCTTCTGTTGCTCTCAGTATATTTTTGGTCAAACTCAGGACAGGTGACAGCAATGAAAGGCTGTCAACCTTATTTAAAATACCAAGATCCACTTTGGAAAGAAAAATGAAAATAGTAAGAGATTGTTTAAATGTACAGTTTGTTCCTAGATATTTAGGAATAAATCACATGACTATCCAAGATGTAGCATCCCGAAATAGGATTATACCAGAGGGGTTTTTTGGGGATGCCAGCATGGCTGCAAATATTAAACCTGCTATAGTAATATGTGATGGCACATATGTTTATGTTCAAAGCAGCAGCAATTATTCTTACCAAAAACAAACCTACAGTTTGCATAAGTACCTTAACCTTGTTAAACCATTTTTAATTGTTTGCTGCGATGGGTACATTTTAGAATGTGAAGGACCTTATGAAGCAACAAAAAATGATTCATCAATTATGAGCTCTTTGTTTGCTGATGAAAATGGTCCAATGCGGTCATTTTTTAGACCCGGAGATGTCTTCATCTTGGATAGAGGATTTAGAGATGTAATTCCAGAATTAGAAGTGTACAATTATAAGACTCACATGCCTGAATCATTGTTAGAAAATGAATTTCAACTAACTACTTTACAGGCTAATAAATCAAGATGTGTTACTATGTGTCGATGGGTTGTAGAAGTTGTTAATGGGCGAATAAAAAGAGATTTTAAATTATTTCGACAGGAATATTTTAATAGAGCTGCAAGCCATCTTATGGTTGATTTTAAAATTGCTTGCTCCCTTTTAAATAAGTTCCACCCTACAATTGACGATAGGCCTGATGCTGTGGAATTATTGAACACTGCTCTGGCAAGATTGAACACAGTAAATTATCTGTCAGAATTTGTTCAAAGGGAGCATATAAACAGAAGACGTACGATTTTTGAAAGCATAAGCAGTAGTGCTCCCCATTTAGATAATTTCCCAAGGTTAACTTTAAGTGATCTAAGAAGATTTGCATTAGGGTCTTACCAATTAAAACAGGCAAGGTCCTATTATGGGGAGCATGTGCGAGCAAATGGTACTTATGTTATTGAAATAAGTAACGAATTAATAGAAGATGACTTGCCCTTAATATTAGGCCAAAATAATTATTTAATTAGGGGTAGAATAAAGTCAAGACATATAAGCAGTAAGACATATTATACATATTTACTGATAAGCAAAGATCAAAATAGGGCAAATTCTTTAGAAAGTATAATTGCTTATTACTGTAATTGCCTTGTGGGCAATCGTACTGTAGGGTGTTGTGCTCATATCATGTCTGTGTTGTGGTATTTAAGCTGGGGTCGTTTTAATGATGTAAGAGCCCCAGCTCCTTTTTTGGACAATATATTTTATGATGAATAACATTCATGTCTTTAACTTGTTTTTATTTTAATAAATCCTCGAGCATGAGTTTTCTCCTATAACACAATGGATAAGGCAGCAATCACCACACTGGCCCAGTCTAGTGAGTTTTCACACGCCATTAAGAGCTACTTAGGTGAAACTCCGGTATAGTACTCAACTCAGTAGGTTTCCTATTTCCATTAAATCAAGTGATATTTAATTTTCTATAACGCCAGGGCTCAAACTAGTGATCCTAAACAGAAGGCCAGGCTCTCCAACCACTACTCTAATACAGATTAATTTAAACCACATTTAGGCATATGCTCAATTTAGGGACACAAAAAATAGGATTTCTTTTAAACCTGGGTGAATAAATGGAAATGGTTTGGATATTTTAAAAAGATAATTAATAAGCTACAAAATAAAATAAAAATCATTGGGACATAACAACTTTTTGGGTGGGCCCAAACCCCATAGTAAAATGGGCATTTTCCTTTACATATTTTATGTATTGTACTACTTATCCAAAGTATTCCATTTTATTAAACTCTTGATATAGTACATTAATCGGCATTGTATTACAGTATTGATTAATCAATTGTTTTCCTTTATAAATCGCAGTCAGTACAGTAAAATTCCTCGCATATTTTATAGTTTAATACACAGAATGTGGTTAATGGTATGTGGCAGGCAAGATTGATGTAAGTAATAATGTTTCGTAGTAAAGTTAAAATACATACCTATGACTTTTCATTTGAATATAGTTACTAGGTATAAGTCCTTCTTTGCCGTCTAATTCAGCCCTGTACCAATTCATGTCGTCCTCCATATTTAGTATCTGTAATAATAAGAGTTCTAGAAGGAAACAGTCACTATACAAAGAGTTCAGTGTCAGTAACATTTTATGAAAACGAAAACTTACTTTAAGAACCTGATTCTTCCTGAAACTAAGTTCATCATCAGCAGTTGCAGTGAAATCGTGTTTTGCTATAGCCTCCATGTTCAAATTAGGCACTCCACTCAATTGTCACTGATTACTAAAATAACTCACAAAGTATACTATCTAGTGACACCGCTTCAGGTCAGAGGAGTAAAGTTATCATAATGCAAATAATTTTGTATAGGAAAATAGGAAATAATGTGTATTACGTACTAGCGAAACAAATTTTATCTGATTTCGGTCTACACAAAAATTACACATCAGTCCAGTCACTCACACAACTACTTGCTGACTGTTAGTGTTACCAGACTTACCAGATAACTAGAATCATAGATAAATGACTAGAATTTTTTAATCTAGTTTCACCCATAGAGTACGAAATTACCCTTTAATTTGATATAGCCACTTTGATAGATCTGACTGATTTGAGTAATAAAATGCATTTTTTTATAATAATATAAATATTCTTTGTAAATAAATTTAATTTGAACTGATTTATTTCCCCAAATCTTAATTCCTCCCGAACTTTGGTCTATGGAAAGCAAGAGAGAGAGTATAGAGGGTAAGGAGAGCCATCTCTTTGTATGAAAAGTGTACATAAAAAGTAGTAAAAACGCGTCGAATAACGGGTGGCACTGCGGTAGCCTAGGTTAAATATTACTAAACACAGCATACTTCACTCCACACCTCCGTCTACAACAGCTATGTTCATATCGTAGTTATTGCGATGCCATGCCAGCGTTATTATCGTAGGATGATGGTACTTTAAAGACTAGATGGTATAGGTACTATAGACTGTAAAGGTACTGGAACATCCAGTTTCAGTATACAGCTGGACACTTTTTCAACTTTCTTCCCATATGAGAACGCACTCCATAACTCTGTACTCCATGTTTGGATTAGAAAATCAACAGTAATCAAAATCAGTAATAGTAATAGGGTTAGTCGGGGTTAATATGACATTTAAATCAAATACATATACTAATAGTGCTTTTCAACTAAATCTGCAGTTGACTGTACTTGATAGCATTGAAATAAGTGTCTTTTAAATGTCAAAAACCATTTTTTGGATATAATAATAGCTTTGTTATCAAGTTCATAAAAAGGTAATAACGACAATTATTACAATATAAATTTATTGTTTTTTTTTCATATTCCTAATTTATGAACTAATTTAAAACTATATGCTTGCATTGCATAATATAAAAATATGTAAATACTTAATAGTAAAATTTAAATTAATTAAAATAAAGGGCCCCTGCGGCGCATTACATAAAAAGCTGGCAGCATTCCCTCACCTCCCTCATAGCTATCTATGCTAACACACTGAACAAGAAAGCTGCCATCTCCAGGGTCCGTTTCTCTTCTCCTTTAATTTTTTATTAATTTCACTAAAAAGATAGTGAGTGTTGGGACCCCATGGTCCAAGTGTTTCAACACCAAAAGCTTTAAAAATATATGCTGAGCCGAGATTTCCATACTTTTGGAACGAAGTTCCTTATCGCGCGTTGTGAAAGGGGGCTAGACGGAAAATTACGTTCCATCCGGGTGTCCCTTGACACCTCTCATGTTTTTTATTTTATTTTTTCACCCGCTTCTGCGGCAGTAAATGCTCTGATTTTGCTACCATGAAGATGGGACGGGGCCAGTGTTTCTACGCAGGTAGTATCCCACACCAGCAACCACCCCATACTCCATGGCATAATTGACATACCGTCAGGTCTCTTGCCATAATTTCGGAAAATGCCATTAGCTCTAAAATTGCTGGTATAATATTTACTGTTTACAAGAGTCCTTCGGATGTCATTCAAAGTAGCGTGGCAAAAAAAGCGGCCTGCGTTTTACTGGCAAGAGAGACCGTGGAGCCCCAAAGCATCAACTTCTGCACCGCAGAAGCAAATTTGAGACGTGCAAACCGTGACACCCCAACGAAGGCCAGCGGATATACGCAGGGTATTAGGATCTAAGAGTGCCAATGGGAGCAGAAGGAAGTGCATGTAACCAATGACCCGACTCCCAGCTTAACACAGCTCTTAGCCTGGCCCCGTCAATATCTGTCTTGTTATTCAATAAATCATTGAAAGATTGCTTTCAAAGCAAATCATTCCGAGCTTTTTGCAAATTTATTATTTTACTCGAGAATTTTGAGAAATCGTATTTCAAGCATTCATGCTTGTTGCAACTTCTATTGCATATAAACTTATTTTTACTGTATTATTTTTTTAATAGGCACAATGAAAAAAGGGCATTCAGATTGTTCGTCATTTATTTTCAATAATATTGTTATTTCCTCGTATAGTTCTATAATACCAGAATCTGATGGGAAAATGGGGAAGTAAAAATTTAATACAGCAACACTGGGGAAATTGGACTTCTTGATCGTTGATATTTTTTTCTTTACGCACAGAAGAATTAATAGTAAGGTACATTTCGTAACAGTAACATACCGGTTTTTAAAAGTGTAAACGGACACGGCCCTTTATTAGAAGCTTGATCGAATCACTACACTAATCCAAATGGGCTGTATTAAAATTGAATTTGTTCGGATCATGGATATATTACTCTAACTGGATACATAACTTCGTGGAACAACCCAACAGAATGACTATTCGACTATTGAAGGGCTAGATTGTGGTTGTCCTTCATAATTGTAGGGTGTCCACACTTAGAAAAAATATTTCCTATTTTGATATGGTTCTTCAAAATGTTTTCTAATCATTTTTCTGGTGGTAAAAAATACAATATTGTATTATCATATTTTATTATCATTTCTTTATACTTATGTCATAAAAACTGATGTTTTTATATGATTGTGTTTGTGTAAGGTAATAATAAAATGAAACAATATTATTAATTACGGTACATTTATTTTATTTTATGTGCATAACAATTATAAAAATATTTTAACACAATCGAATGATATGTCCTGGGACTATCATCGACACAATATAAAAATGGTCATTCCATTGTGACGTCATCCACCTTCACGTATCTCTATGAAGCTATGTATCAAATAAGAGTGATATATCCATGGTCGGGATCATAAAAAAATATATAGTCTGCGAATGCGAATCAATGACATTGTCAAACACGTTTGACAGTTCTTTTATGTCCAATTGCCTCCCAGTGGCATTACACGCGTAAGTAAATTTTTAAAATCAAATATTATCCTCTAAATCTGCAACGATTCCTAAATTTTATAATGAAAGACCAAAGTGTAGTGTGCGTGTAAATACAAAAAACATATTATTTACGTTTTGTTTGAAATTGTTAGTGACTAAAATTTGGAAACTTCAACCGGTGTGTGTACTTGATTTCAGGTTTAGTCGTAACTCAAATAAACGCAACGATGTCGGGAGGATTAGACGTGTTGGCCCTCAACGAGGAGGATGTCACCAAGATGCTTGCAGCCACAACCCATTTGGGGTCTGAGAATGTTAACTTCCAGGTTAGTATGTTTATCCTTCGTCATAACCTCAAAACACTATTATAATAACTATGATGATAAGAGAATCCGTTCCATTATATCTCTGATACCTTTGACGATCAATTCTCCCAACTGAGTACCTTATCTAATTTTATAATAGCCAGTGTTCGGTGTGTTTACAATATTGACATAGGTATGCGTTGCAGATGGAAACTTACGTGTACAAACGTCGAGCGGACGGCACACACGTGATCAATCTCCGTCGTACGTGGGAGAAGCTAGTGCTGGCGGCCCGTGCGGTGGTTGCTATTGAGAACCCGGCTGATGTGTTCGTCATCTCATCCCGTCCGTTCGGTCAGCGTGCCGTTCTCAAGTTCGCTGCCCACACTGGCGCTACCCCTATTGCTGGACGTTTCACGCCTGGTGCTTTCACCAATCAGGTATGGATTTTGATGTATACAACATGCAAGAGATATTGATCATTGTTTTCTGGGTTCTTACATTATGATGCTACTTATTGAAATGTGTTTATATTTTACTACAGTGGACAGCTATGTCAAATCCTTAAGTACTTTGCACATAGTGCCCCATTGGCTAAATGGTTTGATGTGAAGTATACAGTAGTTTAGTCTTCATTCCATTTTAATTGTTGAGTACATAGCACATAGTTTCCCAGTGGCTAAATGTTTTAATGTGAACAATACATTTTTTTGGTCTTAGATCACTTTTGATGATGACAATCAACTAAGGAACCACTGACTGCTAAGCAGAAATGATTATAAGTTAATCTGATATTTAAAAACTAAGTATTACATTTATTTTTTTTATATACCCCTACTACATGTGCAATAATTTCACAGATCCAAGCTGCGTTCAGGGAACCCCGTCTTCTGATTGTGTTGGACCCAGCTCTGGACCACCAACCCATTACTGAGGCATCCTATGTCAACATTCCAGTTATTGCTCTTTGCAACACTGACTCACCTTTGAGATTCGTTGACATTGCCATCCCATGCAACACCAAAGTAAGTTAATAATTCCATTATTAATGTAACTATTAAACGTAATGATGATCATAAGGTATTGACCAAACATAGATCTTAAAGTGTAAAGTGTGAAGGTCTTAAAGTGCTTAGTGAAATTTTGCACTTAAAGTAGTACTATAAATATTTGAGCCCTGGAGAGGATAAGACTGCATTTTATGAACTTTCACATTCATAGGTTTCACTTTAGCCCTGTTACATGCTGTAGTTGATTACCAAAGAAGGGTTATTAACTTATCACATATACCCAAAGGATATTGAACAAAGTATAAAACCTGCTGACCATTGTAGAATCCACACTAATAGGATCTTTAATTTATACTGCAAACTGTTCTAGCATGACATGGTTCACCAGTAGACCAAATTATTTAGAAGTTTGATTACAAAGCTTGATTATAAATTCCTTTTTGACAGTCATCCCACTCCGTTGGTCTTATGTGGTGGCTGTTGGCCCGTGAGGTCCTCAGACTGCGCGGTGTGCTTGCCCGGGACCAACGCTGGGATGTTGTAGTCGACTTGTTCTTCTACCGTGACCCTGAAGAGAGTGAGAAAGACGAACAACAGGCTAAGGAACAGGTAAGACAATATGTCATTAATTTGGACCAATGCTGTTGGTTTTCTTTAGTTGTGAAAAATAATGAACTTAGTGAATATAAAGTAATGTTTTTGTGTGTTTAATTTATGCTGCTACAGCAGGATGTGCCGCTTCAGGTATTGATATATTCATACTTTATGTATAAACATTTTCATGGACATTGTGATAGGTCAATGGCATAACATGGTTTATTGTTAGCAAACCTTTACATTTTTCAATGTAGTACAATTTTGTGTATCAGAGAGCAGTTGTTAGGCAATGTTAGGTGCCTTCAGATATCCAACCAGTGTTTTAAAATTGAAAATTGTGGCTATTTTTACTAAAAGCATCTACATACATCTACATAAGCCATTCAAGTTTAATTTAATTATCATTTAATTATTAAATTTATTATATTAAATCATTTAATTTAATTTATTATATTAAATCATTTAATTTAATTTATTATATTTCTTAGGCTGTTGTTGCCCCCAAACCGGAGGTGCCTGCCCCGGTTCATGAGGAGTATGAAGCAGTGGAAGCCATATTCCCTGCTACTGAAGAACCACCGCCAGCGACCGCTGCCGCCTTTGGCCCACCCCCAGAAGATTGGGCTGCTCAGGTAAGAATCATGATTGAATAGGGATGTTGACATTAACCTTAAATTAAAGTAAATTTATGTTTAAAGTATTCAGGGAAACATTCAAAAACCTATAATATTATTCTTTTGTCGTAATCAATCCCAATAAATTAAATATAATCAAGTTAAAATATTAAAAATAGTACTTTGTCATATGACCTCAAACGCCATTTTGAGCTTATGACCTCATTGCTCGTATTTTATATAGAAGTTCAACAAACTTCAGTAGGCTGATAGTATTGAATATAGGTTAATGACGTCACGTGACGTTTTTGGCGGGTTTGATAAAGATTTTTATTTATCAATTTTTGTTTTTAAGTTGAAGATTATTATTTTTATATTTTTTTTCGCGAATATTATGGTTCTATCTATGAAATAAAATTGATTGCTAAAATTACTCAACATCTCAATTACTAATTTTGACCATTTATTTGTGGAATTGGACATTCAATGGAATAGCCTACATAAGTACATTTTGAATGTGTGTATGTCAAATGTTTTTCATGTGATCATACATTGTGACATTACATTTTTTCGCAACTGTGTAAATGTAAATTGCATAAGTCATTAAGTGTGGATGATAAGTATTAAAATGGTATATAGGTGTAGAGAATAACAGTAAAGGACCAGGGTATCATAACATAAAATTGTTCCAGGTACAAGAAGAGTGGGGATCAGCTGCGCCAGCGCCAGTCACCGCCACCCCGTCGTGGGGAGGCTCTACCCAGGACTGGAGCGCCGCGTAAATGTTACGTTCGCTGTGGATGTTAACTGAATATAAAATCTAAAAACATAGTATTTTGTTTCATTTACTTCATAAACTATACATTTAAATATTAAAAAACCGTATCATTATCGATCCATCCGTTTAGGAGCTATGATGCCACAGACAGACGCGTCTCACTTATAACACCTCTGCGTCGGGGGTTAACATTTCGGGTTTTGTGTTTATTCCGCAAAACACTTGTCATCACTTATTTTAAATCAACGTTTTATATTCGTTTACAAGTTTTGCTTTTAATGATTTGTGTTGAGGGGTTTCGGTTGACAAATAAAATGCAGATATTCTTGTTACAATAAAGATGTATTCTCAACACTTCCATACACTTGAACTCTATAAATGCAGGTATATTTTGGGTTTCCCTGGTTAGATAAAACTCTGAAGACAATGCTCTTTGTGACAATATTTTCAGTGTTTAAAGAATAGTATTGTTTCGCTGGTTTTTTGTAGCTGTATGTTCCGTCAGCTGCTTTTACATAGGTTCCGTTTTCTTGAATCGCCTGTTATATAAATAAATATAAATAAGCACATCTATATCAACTTTATTCGATCATGATGAAGTTGTTAGGTGATTGTTACCATAAAAAAACCTTCACACAAAATAAAGGTCTACACTGCAACGTCAATTTAATATGAAGATCTCATGAAGATAAAATTGTGTTTATTTATTTAAAAATACGCAGGTAATAAGATACTAACATATACCACGAAATCCCTTGGAGCACTCCTAGCCGTGTCAGGGCGAATGTGCTCGAGGCTTAAGGTGCTAACAGGTATCTTTCGAGGCAACTCTATAATCACTTCGCCGTAAGATCCGCTTTAAACAATAAGAAATCTATCTTAAGGCTGCCATCATACATAATATTATCACTGTGTAGGTACTATTATCATAAAAAGCAAAGCAACAACCCATAATAGGGTATTCTACTATGTTTGAAAAAGTACTTCAAAATATTGATTTTCCTAATAAAAAGCCACAAAAAAATATATTTCGGCAAAATGAACACGCTTTCTTGCCATAAAATTAAATTAAATTTTAAACCTTTTTTATTCCCGCGAAAACGCTGTCATCATTTTGGTGACGTAATACTGGTAAAAACAACAATCGTGTATGTACGACCGGCACACGTAGCATAGCTGTTTACACTGAACTGACAGTCACAGAGTACTTTATCACTATGCTGACAGTTTCTTGTTGCCTGTATGACGTCACACCGTGGCGGCTCGTGTTTTAGGTCACGTGATATAAAGATTAAAAATTACGACTTTTAATTTTAATATAATAAAATAATAATGTGCTTTTATGACTCAAAATCAAAATATTTAAGTATATTTCTACATAAATTTTAATTTTTATCAAATTTCATAATTTATTTTTCACTAACGAAAGTACCCTATTGTCCCACTGCTGGGTTCGGGGTCTCCTCTTACAATGTGGGGGGTACTGCCGTATTGGCCATAGTGTACCACGTTGGCCAAGTGCGTGCAAGTATTACCATACTATTGTACAATTTGTAGGTACTTAATTGCTCCAGATTTCGGGTAGATACAAAAGTGCCCTTTTCCCAGCATGAACATTGTTTATCGTAGATTTAATTAAGTAATCCTTCCTTAGATATTTTTCCTTAGATTCATTCCTTAGATATTATATAATTAAGTAAAGGTCATCCTTCAAATCGAATAGCCACTACTCAAAGATATAATTCCCCCATGAAACTTTAGGTAAAGGAGGTATTAAACGGTCCATATACCTACTCCTTGCATATTTAAATAATAAACAAAGGTCTCATCCTTCGAAACATGTAGGTAAGTGTAATATCCTTTTAATTATAAATATTCATACCCAAACGGCCAGCAATCAGACGGTTCAGGTTTTCTGAAGGCCAATATGATATCTGGCGGAGGAGCAGTTCGCCACAACGGGACCACTCCCCACAGGGCCACTGGTGTGCCCCACTCCTCAGTACTGCTCCCTTTCATAGCCTTCACACCGTGTATTACACTTTTCACCGGGGAATTGTTCATAAATGTTGATTCTGGAACTTGAAAGCGAAAAATTTGGAATTAAAATACCTAGTAGTAGCTTATTGTTAGCTTTTTTGTTGTAGCTAGCCGATAAAAGAGCTGATATAATCGGTCTCATAGTAACTGGCTTATCCGTTGTCCATGGACAATGGACATCATTAACTAACACGAAAGGCGTCATCGATGCGTTGCGAAAGAAGTGTGAGAAAGAAAGAAAGGTTTCAAGCCACCACAGCTGGAACACTACGAGCGTAGCGGCTGACTGATTCAAGACGGCGTTACCTAAACAGGCAGGTTTCACGGAAACCTGTTATAATTTAATAACTTAATACTAATATTGTTAGTCCTTATCATTATTTTTTAGGCTAGTTGGTAATGACTGCATAAACGGATAAAATAAATATAGATACTCCGGGTTGAATTAATAATTCGTGCTAAAACTGGCGCCCAACGTGGGGCGATTCGAACCCAACCTCAGAGTTTAGACGCGGTTGTAGATGTGAGCGGACTGGGTTTGCCATGCTATATTAGGTATTTTATATTACGTACCTATCTAAGTTTACATAAAAAAATAGGCAAGTTAATACTTGCATCAATGCAAACTGTACTATGTAGTTGAATTTAATCAAAATGTATTAATAAGTAACAGCGATAACTGCAACAAAGCCTGTTAAATATTTAATGCATTAAGATTGTATATAATTATAGTCTTACAACTTAACCTTGTAACACTAGATTCCCTGAATATTAAATATTTAAACATAGTTCACCTAACATAGGTACGGATACTAAATTCTAACATTGAAGAAAGGGCTTATAGGAGAGCGCAAGCTAAAATCGACCGTTACGTGATAGAACAAGCGTCAAAATGTAGTGTACGTTTCGTATAATATTTTATATATTTTACTTTTAACGTGTTTCTAGGCAAAGCGGCTGTGAATTACCTATTCAGTGATGCAACTTGTCAGACGTCATATTACAGGAATGTATAAGATTTACGGAATCTTTTATTTCAGGTAGGTAGATATTTCGTATTATAAATCCATGAAACATTTTCTTGATGTTTTTTAACAGTTTGGTTTATAAATGTAGTTAGGTACAGCTAATAATGATAGCTATTGATAGATAATGCCTAATGGAAACCATTTGATTCGTAGCTAAGCTTCGTAAAATTTTTAGGTAATAGGTAGGTAAATGTTGTAAAAGAATAATACTAGAAAGGATATTTAACTTAACAGATATCCTGTAATTTCTCGTAAGAGGACAATGAAGGAATGCGCCGATCGAGAGCATACGATCCATTGGATTTTCCTTGTTTGAATCCATTCGATTTACCTTGTTTGAAATAATCGTCATAGTGATTAAAATGTTAAGTATTTTCATTCGATTTTTTTGAATCGATCCGTTGAAAATCGGATCGAAAGCGTGCGATCCGATCCGCAAATCGGATCGAAACGTTACGATCCATTAGATACGATCCGCTAAATCGGATCGAGCTCCAAAAAGTCGCATCCCTAGGACAATGGCTCTAAAGTAAAGAAATGAAATAGTTACACAAGTCAATAAACCTAAATGAAGAACTAGGTATATAATATCACTAACAATACAATTATAAGAAGGTATAACATACTTACTTGTTTTAGTATTTGGCAAACTAAGCATGAACTTTCTTCGTAATCTCAGCATGTTCCTGTAATAAATCATTTCCTTGTTACAAAAGTAAGTATATTTTTTCTCGGAATATTTCTACGGACTCAACTGTATCGGATGGAGTAATAGGTAGATATTGGAATAATGTGCTATTCTCACACGTATTTATTTACATACTCAATTTATTTATTTACATTTATTTAAATTATATTTAGATACATTTACTTAATATCTACTAGGTATTATTTTAAACTAGTAACTGCCCTCACTCCAGACTGCCCACACAATAAATATGGAAATTTTCTTTAAATTAACTCACATCAATACATCAGTGAAAACCGCATCCATATCGGTTAAACAGCTTCTTAGATGAGCCGAAGCAAACGCACAGACAAACAGACAAAGTCTAAAAACATCTCTTTCAGTTTTACCTCTGGTTATACTTCAAAAGGTTATCTGGAAATTTCTTTTTTATGACTAGATCCCATTTTGTACACAACCTACATTAATTTTTTAAGTAGGTACTTGTAGCATGTTTTCCTCGAAATTACGGTGTAGGTACAATAAAGTGTAAAAAGAAATAAATTAAATAAATGGCTATTGGATAAACTAAATTCTTGATTCGTTTTCAACGAATCGAGATTAATGTAGGTACTTACCCACTTTATTAAAGGACATTAAAGGGCAAATTGTATATTAACCTCAATTCTTGTTCGATTCGCGATACTGCCAACGTCAGGTGTTTCAATTTGTAACAACATTCTTCGCTGACTGAAGTACTAGGAAAATTTACTGTAAATAATGTTTATCTTATCTTAGCATTTATATAGGTAATATTTCTTCTGTCATGACCGTCTTCAGTGATGACTGATGTTCATGGGCAACGGTGACCATTTATCATCAGGTGATTCGTCTGTTCGTTTGTCCCCTTTTCATATTATATACAAACTAGCACTTTGACCGCGGCTTTTCCCACGTTTTCGGTGATAAGTATGTCATGATAGCTTAGCTTTATGAAAATAAGTTCAGTTGTTTTTGCGTGAAAGAGTCAATACTACGTATAGGCCGATTGGTATAAGCCTCTTGTCTCTGTGTTCCGTGGTATAAGCTGGCACGTACAATACAAAGACAAATCGCGCTTATTAAAGGTCGATGCATACATAACGGGTTTTTACCCCGTACGGGACGGGACGGGAAATTTTGGAAACATCATTACATATAAAATGTAAACGCACGCACGTATATTTATGCCCCATCCACGTCCCGTCCACGTTACGTATGCACTATGCAGCGACCTTTACTGTCTTAAATAAAAATTTTCAGTGAAGTGATTCACTAGAAAATTGCAAAGACAAAACAAAAATCCAATATTTGTCTCACTTGCACATGAACAACCACATGAGCACGACAAATAGATATAGATAATATTTTATTAATACTCCTAAAAAGGTTTTTTATTTCGAATTTTTCCGTCAGTCGAAATCATATAAATCGAATAAAATAAAACGATACTCTTACGAAATGTTTCTCATTTGGTGCATGTTATAAAATTTATAATAAAGTAGCTGTTGCGGATTAGGAATTGTTTATAAATTATTTACAAATATCTGCCATATTATTATTATTAAAGGTCTCTAATATGAATTTAATTTTCTTTTTTCATTAGATATCTCCTTAACCTTATGTACTTAGGAAAAGTTTTAGCCTTTGTACCAATTAAGAGTAGTTTTTTTTAGTAAAAGAAAGGACGGTTTAAATTCAAATTCAAAATCATATTTCTATATCAATATATTTCTGATCGTTTCAATATTTAAAATATTTCTTTGAATCATACTGTATGAAAAATTATCTTAGTGTGACTGTGAGTACAGTGAAACATTCATGAACGTACAAGCTTCGAGCAATCGGCCTATACAATGTATATAATTTTTCACATTTATAATATTAGTAAGATAACTTCCAGAGAACGATAGGATTTTGTGACACTTTAACCTTCAAATCCTCACCAATCTACTGTCTTATTAAAAGCATCAGATTCATATGAATTTATACGTGCCTCTCCAGAAGGGTCCCCTTTGGGCTCGTCTCTAGGGACTTCGACGTTTCCAAATTAAGCAGAGATATTTAGATTAGAATACCCTAGATAGGAAGTCGGTTGTCCATTTTGGAGACATGGGATATGAATTGCACACACCTGCTACCCGTCCGCTCCTATCACTTACTCAAGTGATTGATTAATGTCACTAGAGTAAACTTCGCGTCAACACACGTAATTTATTGAACATGTTCATGTTTTGAATGGATTGAAGGATATGATAAGATATAACAGGATTGAAGATTTGAACTTAAAAATTACAGCTAAACTAAAAACAGCACAGCAGATCATATTTTTTATTCAATCAAATCAAATTAAACAGCTCATCATAAGGATTTCAAAGAGATATCATGATAGCTTTTTGATAGGTGGTTTTTTTAATTTTTTTAATTTATACTAGTTGTACATAGCTGACAAAGAAGCATACGAGGGGATAGCGTACTATCTTTACCTAATAGGGCAATAATTCATTCTATGATATAATTGTTATAACGGAACACGATACCCCATAATAAATTAGCACTAAAATAGTCCACGCAACAAAACGTTAAAAATCCTCGAAACAACATAAAGATTAAAAGATAAAAGGTATTGCTATCTAGTAATAAAAATGCCCGGTGGGAATAATGTAGACGATAGCTCTTATTGAATTCCCTTAGTTGCTGGTAACGAATGAAAAAGTTCGCAACAGTAATAAGATTAGATTCGCTATGAATGATTAAGGACGAATAATCCTGTAAACTGGGAATTGTATCTTCGTTGAGCTGTTTAAATGTATTTTGTGCTTCTTTTGCTCTGATTTTTGTTTTGTTTTTAATATACCAGATTGAATCATTGGGATATTTAAAGCAGTTTACGATAGCATTCATGCCTCGTTGATTGCGTAGAGGCGTAAATGTGTGAAAATAAGGTAAACATGAAAAAAGCAAGATTAACATGATTTAATTTTTCAGGGACCTTGATTAAATTGATCCTTCGGTGTATCTTCTTTGTGTCTGTATTTTTAACCGACTTCAAAAAAAGGAGGAGGTTCTCAATTCGACTGTATTTTTTTTCTGTTTGTTACCTCCGTACTTTCGACTGGGTGAACCGATTTTGATGATTCTTTTTTTAATTGAAAGCTGGTGTTTGTCGTGTGGTCTCACATTTGGAGCGAGATCTGACAATGGCATCCATGTCAAAAGCATATAAGTCTTTTTGCCCGAAAATATCTAAATCGAAATCGGTTGGCGTGATATTTTTAACTCAATATCACGCCAACCGATTTCAATAATTCTTTTTTTTATTGAATGTTCTTCATTTGAAGTCGGTTCTTTTTTATTAAAATTTTAGATTATTATCTCTCTTTCCTTCAAGCTATTTCTTGTTAGTCTACTTGGAAAACATACTTAGGTTAAAGATACTTAGATCTTAGTTCTATCTATAGAATTATTATTACTTGAAGGCTTGAAGTATTTATTTATTAAAAAAACAGAGGCCTAAAATACTTTAATCTCACACAATCTCGGCCTTAAGCTATAATTTTAAGTAAGGATACTAACCAAAATTCAAAAGTTTGACCTCTGGAAGAATACTTTTTAATAATTCTATTCTTGGGAGTCCATCGGGAATCCAAAAGGGCACTGAAACAGACATAAATTAAGGTTTACTTACGTGTACCTGTGTAAGTGCTTTTATACAAGGTCGTTTTCCTTGTAAGTAGATAAGTGTTCCTCCACTGCAATTATGCCTCTAGTCACTATAGAATAGGTATACTAAGTATATAGGTATACATATAGGTATACTAAGCAAAAAATAGGCAGTTATGAGATGCTTCAGAATCCCTTTTAAACGCAATGGTGCCTGTCGTGCACAATTCTTAAAGGGGTTCATCACTGGAGATCCAATAAGTTCTGTACACAGCCTATCCTATAAGGCACGACAGCTTGTAATAAACATCTCATCATAATCATAAATGTGAAATTAGAGCCAAGTAAAAAAAAAGAGTTGAGTTCTAAATGGGTGCCAATTTCTGTGTAGAAAATCCAAAAATTTTAGTTACAAGAACATGTAATTCAATCTCTACATTTGACTTGGCTAGTTTTCACCTAGAGGCTCTATTCTCTATAAAATTTGCCAAATTTCATGTATATAGATTAAATACGTCTCGAGTTGTGAAGAAGTCAGAAGTAGTCCGAAATGGGTACTGTAATATTACACATGGCACGCATGGCGTTATAGGTTCCCTTTTTTTAACTTTAGCTGGACACGCTACCGCGTAAGTAGAATTCTAGACACGCGGCAGCGTTTCGAGCCATCGTCGTCTTCTGAGAGCGCAAAACTCACCACGAACTGCCAGGATTCTCATAATCTGACCACTGCGACCCGAGATTCAAACATATTATGCATACATGTTTATTATTAGATTTAAGCTTGCAAAACCTATGCTTGTTCGACAGAGTAGCAGCTACCAAGCAGGCTACAGGATAACTATCAAGTAGACTACAGGAGTACAGAACAACTTGTTAAAACCGATTCACTAAATAGTCATAAAAAAAATTAATTGACTCGCCCACTAAATTTTGGTGCTAGCACAATAAATTATTTTTAGTAATACCCTGCACGTAATACTAACCACTTAATCCCAATACCGCTACAAGACAGACTAGTAGTTTAACTATTCTCCGTGTACCATTCGTTCTGCTCTTTTGTTTACTCTTCTTCACACGCATCCTTTGGGTATCATCAAAATGGCTGCTTTTGTTGTTTAAATAATCCCATATGTTTTCTCTCAACGGATACGAGCTCGCTGCTTCCCACGACGGAACTGCTTTCCGCGGCTTTCTTCTTTCATAAACTTTTCCTGTATAAACAACAGTGGACTACGGTTTTCGTGATGTATCAATTTTATTGTGCTTTTTGTTTGAAATAACATCGATTTAGAGTCATCCTGTACAAGCCTATGTTATTTTACAAGATGTGCATATGTGATACCTCATGTAATGTTATATCTTATTAAAGTACAATTTATAACTTTATATGATTGTCAACAAAACAAATAAATTCACTAAAATCATCGGTTAGCTGGTAACGCCACGCTCCAATTGCATTATGCAAGGTGGTCGCCACAACGAATTGCTTTTTAGGTCACAAATTAGGAACAGCTAAGGTAGTAAGTAGTAATCATTTCGCCGCCGACACACGACAATAAAGTCAAGTGCACCGAAAGTTTTAAAGACCTACATATTTTATTTTGGCTATAACGTAATGAGATGCATTAATGAAGTCTCTTTTGTATTTTATTTAAGATTAGTGAACCGGCGTGTGCTACTACGCTAAAATAAAGAAATTAATTTAAATTCGGAAAATTTTGGTTCAGAAAAAGTTATAAATTGACTTCATCAATGCATTGTTTGTGGTCTCAAACCAACTTGGTATTATTGCCTTTCAGAAGATGAAACCAATTTGGGGCTTATCTATCGGTTGGATGGTTTCAAACACAGAACATCTAATTTACTGTGGTTTCAAACTCTATAAAGGACATTGCCACAAACATTTTTTGTGTTTTAAATATAATAGATAGATTGCATATTATACGTATATCTATTATCGTTTGCGAAAAGCAGGAGGTTATATTGGTATTTGGTAAAATTTTAAAAAGTACTCTTATAGATTTTTATTTTGTGGTAGGTATTACTGACAAACATTGCTGACATACATAATAAACATAATATGTTGCTACAACTACGGATTAAAAACAATGTTGTGTGAAATGTGTGATTGTAAAACATATATGGGACAATTAATTGGAAAGAGTACGAATGTACTGATTCCGGTCTGAAAATTATAATGGTTTTGAGTGTCAACGTTCTTTTAGGTTTCCACAAACCTATTATTAATTCATTTTATTTTTCTATCTTACGCGTGTTTATGAATTTGTCATTACATAAGTTTTTCGAATCCTGCGAGTAAGTTTTGAATGATTTTATCTGTGGTTATAGCACTTTTGACCCATAAAATAAAAAGTATTTTCCTTGTTTGTAAAATTAACGCCGTTTCTTTGTAGTGTACCTCTAATATGTAACCAACATACAATATATTGTACATACACTGTATTGTATTACTTTATTGTATTTTTATTACTGAACCTTCTGTGACGCGGACCACAACTCATAATTCTACGGTCGTCAATGGCGTTATTACACGAAACGTAAATAAATTCGTGGGATCGTAAACGAGTTTCCAAATTGTTTCACTTGAGGGCAGTATGATTCCCCTTGAGATGTGGACTGTTATTGCGGGGCATGTGTTGGTTGATAGCTAACGTACGTATTTTAATTTAAATGTAGTTACATATATATTACTCAACGGTCTATGTCGATCGCAATCGAGTTCATACTGTATACCGCGATTAATTGGATGCTTATTATACCTACTTCGGACTGGATCCAAGTTATCAATTAATAGGTTTTGAGGCCTTCGAAGTCTTTAAGATAATTCGACAGTTCGGTTTGCTGCCAAACCATCCGTCGGTCTATAGGTACTGGAGAAATGTGGTGGAATTAAGTACGCCCTAAAAATCCTCATCTGCCTACTATTTCGTAAAAAAAACGTCATTTTGACTGTTAAACAGCACACCAATACTTTGCAATATGGTCCTAACAAAGGTCTGTAATGTAGATCTATTGTAGCTAAATATCCTTAAATCTGGTTGTCTAGACCTATAATTATACCTTAGGACTCAGGACTTACTTCGGTATCAGCTCCTTGATGTAGGTAGGTATATAGTAAATTAAGACCGTATTGATGACGGAGTTAGTGCTTCTATAAAAGCAACAACACTTCAACGTATCCGTAATTCTGAAAGCTCTTTAGATTTTGATTCATTTAAAATAACAAAAACATGGATTTCATATTTGCTTCAAATAAAAATAAAAAAGTAAAATACTCTGAACTAAAAATAGCAAATTTCGCATGCGGTAGGTATTATTATTATCTACAGCACGTTGTAAAGTCAGCAAGTAACTCTAGCAGACCTCAGTTTCTCATAAAATATTCTCAGCGGTTATTTATTTAGTGGAATCGCCAAGTTACTGGGTCACGTCACGTGGATTGCTGACCGCGCGTTATTTTGAGGAGGTACCTACAAATAATTCCGTCGCTTTTTAAATCAAGTCTATAATTTGCTTTTCTGTTAGATTTGTTATCTGTTTCAAATATGAAACTTTAACAAGTCCAATTAAATTAGAGGGTAAATATTTATCTAGGTAGGCTTTGTATCGATATAATACTTGTTCCTTTTGTTTTGGATTGTTGAATTTATTTGTTTGTTGAGCAATCTGTTATTGGAACATCGAAAACTACGTAACTAACTTATATAGAACTAACAGTTTTCTTAATTTAACTAATGATAGCAATCATTATTTACTTCTATAATGTCCATAAATTTATAGACCCTGAATGGTTCCCAGTATAATGATGTATTCGTTACCCCCAGAGACCCCTGAAGCGCTACCCGTTTGGTATAATTTAGCCCTAACTGATAACGGTAGACAGAAAAGCAGATTAGCTCAGACCACAAACGAACGGGTGGTACTAAACCTCGGATTAGTAATTGATTTATAGATTAGACCAATAACATTTATATCGACAACACATGTACCTACCTAATCAAATTGAATATACGTATTTAAACTTATAAGAGGTAAGTCAATGAAGCAGTCTGTCCATAAATATATTTTTTAATTATATATATTTATTTTGTGTTTATTATTAATACCAATTAATTACAATAGGCTTAGTTAAGTGATATTTTCACTACAACACATCAATAACCAACATTAGCAAACATTATAAAAATTACACGGGTATTAAAAAGTAACTAATAGAAAATGCAGGCACAGCTCGACGACTTGTAGGTAAATAGTAATTCGTAATTATCGACCCTATCATAAAAGCAAAGCAAAGCAAAGCAACAACCCATAATGTCCCACTGCTGGGCTCGGGGTCTCCTCTCACAATGTGAACAGGCCATAGTCTACCACGCTGGCCAAGTGCGGATTGGTAGACTTCACACACCTTTGAGAACATTATGGAGAACTCTCAGGTGTGCAGGTTTCCTCACGATGTTTTCCTTCACCGAAGTAAGTGATAATTAACTTGTAATACGCACATAATATTTGAAAATTAGAGGTGCGTGCCAGGATTTGAACCCGGGACCCTATCATACTGTATTCTAAACAGCACTTAAACATAAGACTTTATGCAGTCTACCTAACTAAGCTACCTTTGATTCACAATAAAAAATGCCCATTTCTGGCTCTAAACACTATTGAACCCCAAAATGCTAAAATACCTGCAGCAACTGTATTAACTTTTATTTGTATGAAAATGCAGCAATTTATAGGTATAATATAGAATTGTTCTCACCTGAAGAACACCATGGTGGCATTCTTATAATATTTTTTTGTGATACCTCACTACTATTCGAGCTCTCTGTAGCCTTTTTATACGCACTTCTAGTTATCATAACCATTTATTAAATTCAAACGTGAAATTTCTTTCTACTGAAATATTCCTCCACATTAAAATATAACTTACATAACAATATTACAGCCAACTTGATTTATATTCTCTTTCTCTTTTACATTTACAGACCTACTAAACTAAACTTTCATTTTGTGATTTTGTTTTTTTTTTCGTCAGCGAAATTCCCGCCATTTTTTTATTTTTAAATGGCTTGAAATGGAACACTCGAACGTCAAGGACCTAGGCTCAGCTCAAAAAATTAAGTTTTCGCACTATTTAATATTATCTGTAATCTGTTACATAAATTATTATGATAAGAAGAGATATACATAACATCAAACAGATACCTAAGTACGCGCACCGAAAATTGGTTCCAAAAAAATGGTGTCGAAAATTGACCCATTGGCCACTTGATAGATCGCCCCGGACGCTCCGCCTTACTTCAAATAGAATTTGGCGCGTAAACAGACACGAGTAATTTTGCGTTAAAATGCCTGTCTGTGCTATGAAAATCTTGTAAAAACTATATATCACAAAGAAAATTATACGTCTCGTCGTTACACATTACAGCTAAATAAGCAATTTCGTCCACTATTTTTCAATAAATTAAATCAAATATGTATTAATGTATGTATAAAAATTTTCTTCCCAATATAACGTTTAAGCGTTGCCATGCTTATGAACTTTATTCTCCTATGTTTCAAAGAAGAAAATTATTTGTAAATTGATTTATTTAATTATGTAATATCAAGACTGGAAATTAATATCCAATTTATTTTAATCATTTTAATGTTTTTCTTAATTGATAAAAGTAAAAATTCATACATTATCCGTTGTTTCTTTTTCATGCTGTCAATGATTACAAGTAAATTTTGTACATAGTTTCTGTTGATATAAAATTATTCTATTATACAAATTGCTTAGCTACCTCTTTAAATACACAGGATATATAATAAGTTTGGTGTTTGTCTTAATAAATATTAAAAAGTAATAATTAATAATGTTCGTGAATTAGTATATTTTGTAATACTTAAATGGAAAGATCATACGTGTTTTTTTATAACAAAACTATTTTTACCCGACTGAAAAAATAAAATCCAAAAAATTTCCCCAAATTTTTGGGAAAATCTCCCAGGATGTCACACACACACATAGGCCACGTGGTTACACCGGAACGCACTCATGCATGTCCGCAGGAACAGATATAATCCGCCATATTATATTGAAGTTCAATATAGGTAATATGGCCATAATTATTATATTGAAGTTCAATATAATATGGCGGATAGTTTCAATATTGAACTATCCGTATAGTTTAGTCTATGCAGATAGGTATCAATTTCAATTTTGAAGTTTATTTGATTTAGGTACGTAATGTAAAATTTGGTATATTAAACGGTTTTAGTACATTGAAGTATAATGTCATAGAACAGACATCTCGAACAAAATGTGTGTCCCATCCGGGAGGTTCGATTTTCAAAATTGAGCCCCGGTTCTCCTTTCAAAATAGAACGAATCCATTGAAGATTGAAGCCACGTGGCGCCAATGCATTGGGACATACATGGTGTTCGCGGTGTCGGTTCTATACGCTAGTAATAATACTTCAATGTTTTAGTATGCCTAACTTAGAGTAATAATATATACTATAGAGCGCGAGCAACGAAGTGGGAACAGTAGGCACGGGTGAGAACAACACGACGTTCCCGCCGCGAGCGCTTGTAGTCGTAATTGAATGCTAGCGGTGTGCGGTTCTAGAGAGATTTTTAAATATTTACCTATCAAAATGGTCAAATGTGCAGTCCCATCTTGCAAAAACGATAGTAGGAAACACACAAAATTGAAATCCAGTATCACATATCATCGGTAAGTTGATTTTTGTATTTATTTTTATGAAAACATATCTCGCATCGCGGGGTGAGGGGCGGGCAAGCACAAGACCGCCCGCGCACCGCGCTCACCCACGCTCCCGTAGCGCTCCCCACGCGAGACTCTAGTGATGTACGTGACTAACGCTGTAGTCGATATTTAATATACTTTGTATGGAACGGATTTTGCCGATGCGATTATTGCCATAAATTATTGGCTATACCGATATCAAATGATCCTAACTGCTAGAGGATAAAAAGAGGTTTGCCTAATCTCTAAACAGCAAATAAGAGTGTAAAAATAAAATGAATTATATTTTATTTATTAAAAAAATATTAATATTTATCAAAGGAAGTATCAATTTGCTACATAACGTCATTATTTTTTAAAAGCAAAGATTATTTGAATTATTTGCAGACGAACTGTAAATCATTTAGTATGAGGCAGCATTGAAAAAGACGTTTTTCTAAGACTTTTTTCGATAACGGTATCGGTTGATATATAACGGCCGATGTATCAGCATTAATATCGGTATCGTTATCTCTAGCGTAAACGTAAATTATGGAATGTTATATAATAATATCACGTCTAAACTGCTTATTCATTTATTTAATTGAGTCTATGTCTATATTTTCTTCGGTTGTTTGTACCATAAAAATTTACTATCTAAATAACAAGAATACTCGTGCAAAACTAAAAAACTGAGTGACTTTCGTATTTTAAATAACCAACAATATAGATCACACTCATAGCCCCACCACTAGGAGAATCTGGTATTGTGGGTGCCATTGGTATAACTAATGTACTGTAGTACAACAAATGGTGTAATAAGTACCTGGGCAAATGAGCTTGCTTATGTGAAAATAGAGAAAACGAATTTTCCCAGATATGAGACCTAGCTAGATCGGTTAGTTGCCCTCGTAAACCATTACATTGCAAAATCGAAATCGTTAGTACTGTTATCGAGAAAGTGATTAGAAACAAATATACAAATAAACATACATATTTATACAAAAAAATCTCGTTTAATAGTAGGAAATAAGATAACTTATCGAAATAACTTATCGATACCTCGTTGCCGATCGGCACGTAATTGATACATCCCTATATGTCATACACGCATCGATATACGTATCTATAGATCATCTGCCTACGATGCGTACGATGCCGTTTGTGTAATACTCGCGCTCTATAGTATATATTATTACTCTAAGATGCCTAATTTTAATTTGAGAGAGCTGGGGATATCTAATTGTGCATAAGAATGGGTAGAACGTAGAAGTCCATCATAAATATACTTACCTAGTTTATTTCTACTAAGTGTCTACTAAGTAAAGTACTAACCTACTTTCTTTCCTTTTCACCCTTCTTTCTAATAGGTTGCCATCTGACCATGTACTATTGAGTTTGGTGTAATGTCCATGGTTTGGTTTGGTTCATGTCCATGGTCGACACGGTGGCCATTTAGGTACCATCAGATGTATCGTAAGCTATTTTTGTTTCATATATAAGTCTGTTAGTTTTATAAATAAAAAAAAGTACTTCGATTGCTTAGTTTTATTCGCATTTTAATGTTCTTTATTAGTTTTATTACATAAAAGTACATCATTGTATACTGAATTTTTATTACATGTCGCCTTCTTACGTTCATTACCATTGGTACTTACTAAAACTGGAACACTCGTATTTTCTTATAAAAATTTGAGTAAGTAGGTAAGTGAAACGCGTTTAAATAAGAAATGCTTTCTATAATTAACTTGTTCTAAAAATGAAATGACTGACACTGGTACCGTAACTTGCACAACAAACCGATAAATTATGTTGTTCCCGCTTATTGAATCTTGACATTGTAATTTCATGGCAGAACTATTAAATACTTTATGAGTATTGAAAACTGACCAGTTCAAAAGAAATGTTGTTGGTGATTGCTCTATTTTGTGTTGTGCTGGAAACCATGGCTCAGGATCAAGCTTTGAGTACAATTGGCCCTCAGTCATTACCATTTCTGGATTTGTTTACGGGTGCATCGAATTACTACGGTGACTCAATTCGCAAGGCGTATTCAGATCCCGGACATTACGCATTGTGCCCGAAAACTGACACTCTGTCTTCATTTGCTAGCCTGCTAGCAAGCGCCGCTAAAATCATGTTTTCGGCAGCTGTAATTATGTTCTTGAAACTACTAGCGGGAAAGTTCGTACTATTTCCTATATCTTTAGTAGTGTTCGCTAAATTGGGACTTAAAGCACTTTTCCTCTGGCCCATTATATCTAAAATGATTAAGTATCTTAAACGGAAGAAGAAAAAAGGGCATATATCCAGAATGACATCGGATTGTTCCCAAAGATTTACGTGTGTGATTCAGAGATCGTCCCAAAGAGGCTGGTTGAGCAACTTCGGAGCGGCTGTGACGTTCTTATTGATCGATGACGTCGACCAGGATAGTTCCGTTGCCAAATCTCTGTTAAGTGTTTTAGCGGGGGATAAAGTCGCTAAATGCATGTCAATAGATTGCAGTTCCGGAATCGATATAAGCTGACACAATATTGTTTACAACATTAATGTAGGGCAATGCATAGTAGTTTTATTTGTAACGCGATCGCGTTTTTGTTTGCTTCTGACACACTGATCGCTTTATTTTATAATCGTATCATCAGTTGTTTAAATCGGACATAGTTAATTTATGTGCAATCATGAAACAGATATTAAAATTAGCAGTGTCAAAAATATTGCTTGTAAATTTATTGTTCGTTCGGTGTTACCCCGTGAAATATCCAGTACATAAGATATACAGTGACCACCGATATACCCCTTATGCATATCGGAATTATCCTCCAATGGACGCCTATGAAGCTCCATCGACACAAACACGGATGTATTATCCTGGAGTTCCCTATAACTTTGGAGACCAACGCAGCACCAATTCCAGTTTTACATTCAGTGATTTTGTTAATTCTTTAAATGATATGGAATATCATCACGAAAAGCCTCGTCTTAAATCAGATTACGGGTTGTTACATTATCATGGGCTAAGAGATTCCAGTGATACCAAACACAGTGATGTCAAATATGATCACGAAGATAAAGAATCTGTTCCAATCTATAAACCCATAGCAGTCTCTCCGAAAAGCAACGGGGTAAGTGTGTCGTTCCTAAAACCAGACTGGAGTAGCATAACCGAACCAGACACTACGAATATGGACAAGTGGAGCGGGCTACTACAATTAATACTTCCTTTCATATCAGGCAAGTTAGGCAATCTAGAACTCAAAGGATTTAAAGAGATTATCCTAAATGGGATCCTGAAGCCAATTTTAGTTGCGAAGGGTAACATAAAATCGTTTATTAGCAAAATTACAATACCCCTTGTATGCCTCCTTCTGATAAACGTCGAAGTCTTATTTACAGTTTGGTGGTTATGGGAGGATTGCCCGGAGGAAACGAAAATTGAAACAATGGATGATCACTCGTCTTATAACCACACTTACGTATAATATTCTGAGTAGAGTTTAACCCAGTTCTAATATCTTATAAGTGTAAATATTGTTAAAAGACTTGGAATTATAATTTTAAAATTATTAAGTAAATTATTAATTTATGTGAATTTTTAGACATTAAATTTATTCGAAATGGTTTTTGTTTTTTTTGTTATTTTCTTTTTAATTGATATTTATCATTTGTTGCAACACGTGTCTTGAACCCATCCAATATTTGTGATCGTGGAATCTATAAATATAAAACACAAAAAATGTTTGACCTTTATATACACTAAAACCATCCAACTCTTTGCCTCAAAGGTTTCATTTGAAAGGCAATAACCCGAAGGTGGTTTTTAGACCACTAAAACATACATTAGGCACTTTAGTCACATTGATAAAGTCGATTTTCCACTTTCCCCACACAATTTGGAGATCAAAAACTCAAAAACACTGATTTGTCATTATCATCAGAAAATTTTAGCGTAGTGGAACATGCCGGGTATCTACTAGTATAATAATATTCCACAATCTTAATATCTGCGACGTTCTTTACATCATTCTATTAAATTATAACAGAAAAGAATATAATTGGACACAGGTGAGCTTATAATTTGATCTGATTACCTCCATATAGGTACTTGTATATATTTAGGGGTACGAGTTATACACACATATGCACTAAACAAAAGGCCTAATAAGGAGAAAAACAAACTTTGATAATGACTTTGATAATGACATAAAACATAGTAGTAACGCCAAAGGCATTACCGAAGCGTTGTGAAAAAGAATAAGTTGAATCCTAAAAAAATTTTTTTTTTAAACGCTTTTATTTTTTCAATAATGTTTAGTTTATAAAATTAGCTACAAGTTGTGAAAATTTCAAGTCTCTACGTAAAATAGAACATAGAGAATTATGCGTCTAAAGTCTGAAAATCGTTTTTTTTAATTTAACAACAAATAAACAATGAAAATTAGTTTAAAATATGATTTTCGTGTATTGTCATCGGAAATACACATGTCTGCCAAATTTCATCAATTTTCATTAAAGGGAAGTCATTCAAATTAACGTTACAAGATTTGATCCTTTGATGCTTTGATGCTCCGAAGTGAAGCTAAATAAAAGCGTTTAATAAGTTGAATCCTAAAAAAATTTTTTTTTTTAAACGCTTTTATTTCAATAATGTTTAGTTTATAAAATTAGCTACAAGTTGTGAAAATTTCAAGTCTCTACGTAAAATAGAACATAGAGAATTATGCGTCTAAAGTCTGAAAATCGTGTTTTTTAATTTAATTTTTTTTTTTTTTAATTTTCGTGTATTGTCATCGGAAATACACATGTCTGCCAAATTTCATCAATTTTCATTAAAGGGAAGTCATTCAAATTAACGTTACAAGATTTGATCCTTTGATGCTTTGATGCTCCGAAGTGAAGCTAAATAAAAGCGTTTAAAAAGGACCCGCATTATTATTAGGTACTGAATCCTCGTTACTGCAACCAAAAATTCTAAAAACTTTCAGTGGTCGATTTTACAGGACCTTCCATCAGGAATATTGCTATCGCCTTTTCCGTAGCTAAGCAAGTAGAAGGGAAGCTAGCTTGGACTCAAAAGTAACCTTACACTGCAAACCGGTAACTAAGCAGGGTTACTTACAGGCGTACTTAACATAATATATATAATATAAGCTAAGCGTAAGTGGCATCGAATCCGTTAATTACCACCCTAAGACGATATTTAATTGTAAGTAAACTGAAGCAGTGAAACAGCTGTAAATATCGCCATATTTACGCCGTCGGCATCCTAGCTTCGCAGTTCGCACATAGCGCGCTCCAAATGAGATAAGGCGACAGGTGTCTGCATTCGTTACAGCGGCCCCAGTGCGCCTAATTGGGTTAATACTTAACTAGCTAGTTTAATGATGAATACCTCTCCTCGTAAGTAAATTAAGTAGTAAGTTTGCTAGTTTTAGGCCGTGCGTGGGCAGGTCTTCAATCTACTTTTGGAACTGTGAGGTAGGTATTTGGATTACAGACTAAATAAGAGATAAATGAAATAAAAAGTGAACCCCCGTACAGTCCTGGAATTGTCAATAGGCCGTATAGGCGGCGGCCTAGGGGCGGTAGCGTCCTAGGGGCGGCAGATTTCAGAAGATGATATATTATAGATGATTTTACTATTAAAAAGTGTCGCAAAAAATTGTAATTCTTGTTTTGTTACGCACTTTCTTAGTAAAATTATTATTTTAGACAGGCACATGGGCTAAAATCATAAAAAAATATTGTATAAATCCAGCACTGCCCCCGCACAAGGATTGCTGTATCGCCGGTGGCTCGAACAATAATTAATGATTAAAGAATAAATATCTCCTGCATATTTGTCACTTGTAATCATCTTGTAATAATCAATCAATGATCCCCTTGCTTTGAGGTTGTCAGTGGTCGAATCATTGTTACCTATCAGTTAGCGCTTAAGTAGGCCTCCATCATATACCAGTTAGGGTTGAGTAACTAAAAACGTTCAATTACCTATTTAGGCTATTGCACTGTCATAATGTTTTAACTTTATCGTTTTTATTAAATTGAAAGATTCAAAACACTATATAAGGCTTCTATAACTTTGCTTGTTTTTATGAATCAAGGGGTACCTAACACTAAAGCCTTAGTCATTGCTATCTAACAGCAACAGCCAGGTCCAACACGGCTCAATGACACTCAATGTAGCTTGATGCACGGGAGCTTGAAACTATCAATAGGGATGTTGACTAATTTTAGGATTCAATTTTATTTTATAGATAGAACCTCAATATTCACGAAAAAAATATATAAAAAATAATAATCTTCAATTTAAAAACCAAAATTGATAAATAAAAATCACTATCGAATTTCCCACCAAAAACGTCACGTGACGTCACTAAACGATATTCAATACTATCTGTCTGCTAAGTTTGTTGAATTTCCATATAAAATTGTTCCAATGACGTCATATTCTCAAAATGGCGTTTGAGGTCACGTGACAGTGAGTACAATTTTTAACATTTTAAATTAATGATATTTAATTTATTGTGATTGATTTCAATAAAATAATCATATTTTAGGCCTTTAAATGTTACCACTAATATTTTAGACATAAATTTATATTAATTTATAATTAGTGTCAACATCCCTATTGTTTTAAGTTGCTTTATTAAGCCACAATTTTTATTATAATAGTAGGTAAATTTAGGCAATGGTTCATTATTCTGCTTCATTCTTAGATGTTTTAGACAAAAAAAACTGATAAGGACTGGATTTATTTATGTAGATATAATGATATCTATATATTTAGGCGGAATAATTGTAACTTGGAAAACCGGGTCAGAACTTAAGAACGGTGGTGAATGTATAAATTTCTGAACTGAAGGAAAAGTTTTGGCTGAATATATTCGTGCCTTTATTTGCTGTTGTTACTTATTATACAGAGAACTATGCTAAAAAATTTTGTTTTTAACATTAACGTTCCCTTATTCAAGGTAGGTCACATGAGAGTTCAAGAGAAGGTGACAAGATTTCGCATAATACAAAGAGGTCGCTTAATGTAATTGCAGGTGTCTGCACTCGTTAGAGGAATGCGCCTAATTGGGTAAATGGGCTCTGACATTGCTGACGTCACATTTTGCCACCTAGCATAATATTTGCTTACCGAATACATGTACAAGTTAATCATGTCACGAACGATTTAATGTAGGTATGATGAATCTTTTGACCGACTAAGTACTGGGTGATTTTGATGGAAAATGTAGGTGTTTAAGACGGATAAATTTATTTAAATCTCAATTTATTTTGTGTTTACGAAATGTTTTGTAATAATAATAATAATAAACCAGAAACCAGTCCCTCGGAATTTCATCCCAATAGCCCAGTTTTAGTATAGATTTTTTGTTTTTGTAGATTCTAAATAGTTGTTGTGCACACGGTGGGGACTATCTTCGGGTGTATCAGATTGTGCAATCGAGGGTAGTATCCACCTTGTGCCCCACACAAGCACTTTATTAATGTTCTCAAAGGGGCTTCTGCGTGTTGGACCTGTGTCCCCACGCAAGCCTTCCAAAATACCGGGTCCGCTTACATCTTGGACCCGAGAAATTTAAGAGATACAAAATAATAATAATAATAATAATAAAATCTATTTATTGCCACATAAATCATAAAGTTACATTGCATTAACCTAAAGTAATTTAAATTAAATTATTAAAAATGGCAATAGGAGCTGGCTCAGCTTTTACTAACGCGGGGCTAGGCTCCCGTGTAGCGCTGGTTTTCAGCCAGTCCTTCCTTCCTAAGGTGTCGTGCGGGAGTTATCACAGTCAATCCCCCAGTTACCAGCGGATATTACATATAACTTTTGCCAAGTTTTTGCCAAGAAAATATAAATTAAATAACATTAGGCACATGAAATATAAATTAAATTACATTAAAAATGAACTTCATTGACATTATGAGAAATATACATTAAATAAAATAAAAAATAAAAATTAACATTCGGATAATTACATTAAAACAATATTAAGTTAAATTTCATTAAATTCAAAAACAAAACTGGATATAATATTTTAAATTTTATATTAAACTGAAAAATAAAATAACAAACAACTACAACAATTAACAAACAACAATAATTTAAATGAAATAACTCTTGCTTGCGTAATACTTTATTGTGCCTACGAGTACACTCTTTATTTATGGTACTTGTATCCACTTAGACTTAGTTTAGAACGAGGTACTAAATTAAATGCATAATTTAATACGTCAAGGAGGAATCAAAGCAATATCTGAAAAACGCCTGAACATGAGAGGGAGTATCTATGTAATTCAGTTTACAAGAATTGACCGTACATGCCAATTTCATGCTAACAAACCATAGATTAAACAAACTGACGAACAGAGCAAGTACAAAAGAGCATGTAAAAAGGGCTACTTTAGCCACGGAAAAGCGTGACCTAAGTGCGCGATTAGGTCACAGTGTGTTATATTATGTAAAATATTTAAAATATCTTGCTTTGAATTATAATATATCATAGTTAGAAAACTTATGAAATACAACATTTGACTGGATTAAGCTAAAATTATAATTCATACTTAGTTAAGCAACGCTGAAAGTAATTAGTCGAAAGGTGTCCGCACTCGTTAGCATTGCGCCTAATTGGCTAATGGACTTACGTCAAATGCTGACGCGAGTGACGCGAGTTATTATGTATTTATTGCGCGAAAGTAATAAGTTCAAGTAATAACTTATAATTAATAACTGTTGTATGTTAATAAACAGTTAACAAGAGAATTGATGATGTTAAGTTGTCGCCGTCGCTTATTGAAATTATCAAAATCATAGGTGTCACCGACATCCTATCAGCCAAGAAGAAAGTGACGTGACTCCCATATTTAATTGTCTTGATATTGGCTGGCTTTTCATAATTAACTCGACTGCCATAACGAATGCACTGAGAAATAGCGTTCTTTTCATAGCGTTGCTTTTTTACTTACATATAGCACAGAAGATATAATAGCACATGCTCATAGGCAAGACGTGTTGTTCCTGACACGGTGGTTCTATTAAAAAGTTAAGGGTTAAAGAATCCCAAAGGTGCACTAAAATAACTTATTAAATACCTAATTGTATTTTTATATTTTATCACGAGATCAAGGCAATTCTCATTTTTACCTTTAACTACTTATTATAAGTATACTATTATTTCTTCTGTGGTTTAAGGTACTGAAATTAAATTAAGCAACGAAGTGACATGCAACATTTCCACAAAAAAAAAATTTAGAACAAAATTAAAAGACCTGATTTAGCTATCTGAAAACCTATTATTAATTACCATGCAGAACTAACGCAACATAAACCCTAGCCGATGTCGATTTTTCTTTTACCAAATCCGCTAGACTACTGCTTATTCCTGCACTGTGGCATGCTTAAAACAATTAAATCTTTTAACGAGTTGCAACTGAATTGTGGTCCAGTTCAGTGCACCGTGAACGAAGGTAATGAGATGGATACACGAAGGGAGCGAATGATCAAACGAGAAGATTGATAATGACTTAATGAACTAACACGGACTCATCAGCTCTGCATTGTAATAAGATTAGCCTACGGAATACGGAAATGTTTTTGTTCCGGCACTTTTTTTATAACTAGTCTATAAATAAAAAGCAAAGAAATTGGGAGTGCTCAATAGAGCTAAGCGCAGTACTTCACGCCTAAGCACAGGTTGATGCTCTATAAGGCGCAAATTCGACCACACATGGAGTACTGCTCCCACCTTTGGGCCGGAGCCCCAGCTGGCCAAGTGGATCCGTTCAGTCGCATTCAACGGCGAGCTATTCGCCTTGTCGACGATCCCAAGCTTACAGACGGATTGGAATCGCTTGAGTTGAGGAGAGATGTAGGCTCTCTCTGTGTATTCTACGGTCTGTACAATGGGGAATGTTCTGAAGAACTGTTTGGCTTAATACCTGCAGTTGATTTTCGTCACCGCACATCACGTATCAGGTTTCACCAACACTACCTGGATACCTGGCGTTCGTCCACAGTCCGGTTCTCACGTCATTTTCTACCTCGCACGTGTAAACTGTGGAACAAGCATCGATGCATCGGTGTTCCCTCTAAGCTATGACATGGGGTCCTTCAAGAAGCGGGTCTATCGTCATCTTCTTGGTCGGCAACGCGTTGATGACGCCCCTGGTATCGCTAATGTCCATGGGCGGCGGTGATCACTTACCATCAGGTGACCCGTTTGCCCGTTTGCCTGCTCAAAGCATAAAAAAAAATAAGTTTACGATCAACCTGACATCAGGCATAACCGATGCGTTGCTGATCCAGAAAAAGAGAGAAACGAAGAACTGACACAATGGTATGTTTTATAACTTCGGAATTGTTGTAGACAGACTTAAAAAGTATTGAACCAGCAATTATCAATAAGATATAAGATATCCGTTGTGACTATGGAACCCTAAAATAGTAATCATACGAGACTTTTGCTATTTATTTACAAAGTCCCTTACATAGATTAAGTTAAACCTACTAATATTGGTAACATTGCTTGGTATGCCGGATAGTGAGTTACACTTTACATCGATCATTCTTTGGGACCCAACCGAAGGACGGACGGATCCGTCCTTCTGTATAAGTTCAGCAAGATTGAAGGTGTAGGATAACAAAAACAATGCTGTTTCATTGGTTTTTGTACACTTCAACAAAATTAACTCAGTTCAAACGGATTTAATAACGAGTTAGCCAAGTAAACCTATTTGGATTGAAAAATTTGGTATTTAGAAAGTTTTTATACTTTTCAAATTGGCTTTGTGAAGAAATAAAGTGTCGAAATGCGAGTTTAAATAAATAATACAATACATTGCTATTGCGATACACTGGAAGTTTGTATTCAAAGGGTTGTTGTTGAAGAGAGTCTTTTATTACATAATACGCCAGTTAACAAAGTTGGTTGGTTTGTTGGTTGGTTGGTTTGGTTGGTTGGTTGGTTGGTTGGTTGGTTGGTGCAGGTGCTGTCCGGGCACGGCTGTTTCGGGTCGTACCTTCACCGGATCGGGAGGGAGGAAAGCCCGTCGTGCCATGACTGTGGCGCGGCGGAGGATACGGCACAGCACACCCTCGAGGTGTGCCCGTCGTGGGCCGAGCGGCGCCGCAGTCTTGTTGCGACGATCGGGCCGGACTTCTCGCTTCCCGCCGTGGTAAGTGCCATGTTGGGGAGCGAAGAGGCGTGTGTGGCGGTCGCCTCCTTCTGTGAAGACGTAATGTCACAGAAGGAGGAGGCGGAGCGCGCGCGGGAGAACGATCCTCTCGCGCCACTTCTCCGCCGGAGGAGAGGCAGGAGAAGGCGGGTGGTCGACCACCCTCTCTCCCGGTGATGAGCAGCGGGCGACAGGCGCGGGGGCGCCCTCGCCTGCATTGCACCGCTCATCACCCAGACGAACGAGGATGACTGAGCACTCACAGTCATCCTCGAGCCCCTTCCCGTGTGTAGGAGGGGCGTGAAGGGCCTGTCGCTGTAAGGCGGGCAAACGCCGGCGGGGAACTGGAAGCAAAGGCTATGCCGATTCCCAGAACCCCGCCACCAAAGGCGATGCGGGAGTGCCGCTGGGTTGTTTAGGGGGTATACCGGGAGTATCCCCGGGAGTCTCACATACCCCTCCCGTCCCCCGACGGGTGGGGATGCGTAATGCATTTTTCCCAGCGAAAAAAAAAAAAGGGGTAAACATTTTTATATATTAATTTTTTATTACATTTTTCAATGTAGAATGTTTTATAACGACTTTTTCATGTTATCAACTCGATTTGTACAGTCTGTAAATAAATTTACCGTAGAGGCGTGCTACGGATTTGGTCTGGTCTGGAGTAGAATACTTTATGCTATCTCTATAATTTATCTCTATCATTATAGAGTCTATACGCTTTATACTCAAGGGGTTCTAAAGTTGCCGATACTCGGCCCTACTTCTTCTTTAGCCAACCTCTCCTGTTTATCTATTTATGCTTTCTGCTATTGCTAGTTTCACTCTGCTGGGTTTTAAACGAGAATATACAGTTATATGCCAATAGATAATTAAGTTCGTATGAATCAATCTTGTTTGTTTTTTTCTGCAAAAACTATTAATCGCAAAGTTACAAGAGAGATACAACTAATTTCATCACTTTTTTGGATCAGCAACACATTCGTTCCTTCTTTCGTGGTGTAAGTACCTTGTTGAACAACAAACGAGGCTACGGCACAAAATTAAGGCTAAGCAAGCTAATAAAAAAAAAAAAAAAAAAAAAAATCTTTATTCAGTCTATCCTTTACACAATGGTTATACAGTTGATGAAGCAACCTAGTAAGTATAAAAAATTTTACACTTGTGGCAGGATGCCCCGCTCTTCCTTAACATAAACATTACATAATAGACTGCAAAAACAAAAGAATCTTCTAAATATAACAATGTACTAATTACAACAGTAAGTAAATATATATCTAAGGAATGCGCCAGGATGTGTAAATGTGTGTGTGGGTGTGTGTGTGTATGTGTGTGTGTATGTATGTGTGTGTGTGTGTGTGTATGTATATATATATATATATATATATATATATATATATATGTGTGTGTGTATGTCAGTGACTATGTGCATGCATGAGCGTGAGGATTCCTACATGTGGTTTATGAGATTTTCAGTAGAAATATAATTTTGTGACTGAAGCCAATTTGTAACGGTTTTTTTACATTCATATGTGGACATGGTATAAATAACAAGATTTTGATTAAGTTGGTTGTATAAGTATGCTGATTGAGATAAATATTGCTTTTTTGCAAAGTTTGTTTTAGTATGAGGTATATCAATGACTCTGTTTCTTCTCCTTGTATTAGTTGCTAGTGCATGGCTAAACCCAATATTTCGGTGTCTGCGTAATATTATAGAAAGTATATATAATTTGCGGACGGATAGTAAATTACATATTTTGTATAGATCCTCTGTGGCATATCTATATGGTTTACGATATATTACTTTAAGTAAACATCTCTGTCCACGTTCTAAGTCTAGAAATTTAGTTTTTGTTGCTCCCCCCCATACAGTGATACAATAACTTATTACCGATTGTGCTAATGCCAGATATATTTGGTTGAGCTGTTTTTTAGGAATTATATCTCTTAGAATTTTAAATATCCATGTTAATTTTCTTATCCTATCATTTATATGTGTAATATGTTGATGCCAAGATAGTCGCTGATCTAAGATGACCCCCAAATATTTAGTGTGTTCTACTTTATCTAGTTTAGGACAATTACAGATATTTGTGTCTATTTTTTTACATTGATGTATTTTAAGAGAAAGACAATTGTTAGGTTGAGTTTTATTATTAATAGTGAAACAAATGAAGTTAGTTTTGGTTGTATTTAAAGTTAACATATTTATTTTTAGCCAATCGGAAACATTATTTAAACCTGTTTGTGCTGCGTCATACACAGAGCTCCATTTAGAACCTTCGAAAACTATAACAGTATCGTCGGCATAACAAAATACTTTCCCTCCTACTATATTTAGATTGGCAAGTTCATTAATATATATGAGGAATAATGTAGGACCTAAAACACTTCCTTGGGGGACACCATAGGAGATATCAGAGGCGTCACTTACATATTCACCAATTTTAACCTTTTGTGTACGCCTAAACAAGTAATCTTCAAACAATTTCAAAGGTGTACCTCTAATTCCTATATTTTCCAACTTTAAAAGAAGTGTGGGAAGGGAAACTGTATCAAACGCTTTTTTAAGGTCAAGGAATACTGCTAGGCATTTTTTATTATTATCTACAAGCTGAGTGATCAAGGAGGTTAAAGCTAAAACAGCATCCTCTGTAGATTTACCTTGTCTAAAGCCAAATTGCGCATCAGATAAAATTTGGAATTTATTGAGATATTGTATTAGTCTAGTATTCAATAGTTTTTCTAAAATTTTTGAAATAGCAGGTAGGACTGATATTGGTCTATAATTGCTTACATCATCAGTCTTTCCATTCTTGTATACCGGTGTTACTAAAGACTGCTTGAAAACTGAAGGGAAGACCCCCTGATGAAAACAAAGATTGACCAGGTGACTGATAACTGGAGCCACGATGTCACTAGCGAGCTTAAGAAATTTGTTTGGAATTCTATCCCACCCAGGCGCACTGTTAGATTTAAGACTGCTAATGACAAGTTTGACTTCGGCGGGGTCAGTGTCAAGAAGTACAAAGGAGGAACTTTGACTAGTCATCGAGTTAAGGTAGTTTAAAGACGGGGGAGGGGAATTGTTAGATATTATAGCTTCCGCGAGAGTTTTACCAACTTTAGAGAAGGAGTCATTTATAAAATTTACAGAGTCATTAGGCGATTTTTTAATATTTAATAAATTTTGGCTATAGTTATTTTTACTTTTAAAATTTGTTATAGTATTTATTGCATTCCATAGTGTTTTAGGATTCCTGTCCGATAACGCTAGCTGTTCCCTATGGTATTTATTTTTTAATTTTTTGATAAGTTTGTTGCAAAAGTTGCGGTATCTTTTAAAAGTTATTTTAAGGACTTCATTAAAAGGTTCAGATTTCAACTTAAGTTGCATTTTATTCCTGTTATTAATGCAACGTAGGATACCCGGTGTAATCCATGGTTTGATGCATCGTTTACTCTTAGGTAAGTATTTAACAATAGTACTTTCATCGATAGATTCAACCAACTTCAATATAAGATTGTTAGCTACATAATTAGGATCTTCACTAAATAATAAAACATGAATATTCTTTTCCATTAGAATATTTAAAGCTTCCTCAAAATTAATTACAGTAGAATACTTAGGGTAAGTATAGTCTTTTTTTATTTTTGACAAACATAGAAGTATGGTGAGATGATCAGTCACTGTAGTATTAAGAACAGCAATGTTAGCTGACATTTTATTTTTATTAAATTTCAGCATGAAGTGGTCCAGACAGCTAGTTTCCCTTGTTGGTAAAGAATGGCCAGGGAGTATACCATGAGAGGCTAGCATGTTTAAATAATTAATTCTATTTAATCGTTCATTTAATTGTTCAGTAGATTTAATAATTAAGTTTATGTTAATATCTCCTGTAATTATTAAGTTTTTACATGTTTTGAGGTTATCTAAATGAGCATTCAAAGAGTTTATGAAATCTGTAGCATTGTGAGTAGAAGGTGAGCGATATATAGCTAATATGATACTGTTTAAGACATTAATTTGTATGCAAGTAGCATGCTGAAGTCTAATTTCTTTCAGAATAGGCTTTAAGTGACTCTTCACATACGCTACTACCCCATCATTTTGGTTCGAATTATAATGAGAATATACAGAAACATAGTTTTTGATGTTAGGTATTGCCTTTTGTTTATTTATATGGCATTCAGTAAGTACTATCACATCAGGGTCAGATTTCAGCTGAGATAACGTTACCTGAAAGTCATCGAAATTACAATAAATACTACGTATATTTTGAGTTACAACAGTTAAGTCTTCTTTGTTTATAATAAATTTTTCATTTAATTTCAAAATATCACATTGAACTGAGTACGCTAATGATGCATTATCTATATTTGATATAGTTGAAAGACAGTTATCCATTATCAAAGACTAGAAAGGTTATAGGGTGTAAATAATAGCTGTTGTATAATGTAACTAACGGCAGTTGTTTTTTAAGTTGTATCATAGTTGTAATATTTCCCTCATTGTTGAATATTGTATTTATTAATTTGATTAAATGGCTTAACCACAAAATAACACAGATAAAATGTTTTACTGAAGTGTTATTCAAGTTTTTTACATAAATATATATCATGTCCATATATATATATCTCATATAATATGTATCATATATAGTGTAGGTAATTAAGTGTAGGTATGAGTGTAAGTAGTAATGGGAGTGAGTGTAGTATGTGTAAGTGTGTAGTGATATGTGATATAATTTCTTGTAGTGGCGCTTAGAAATAATCTTAACTGGGTATAAACTAAGTACAGATGTTAAATTATTTATAATAAGGGTAAACCACAAGTATTTTAAATAAATACATATTTTGTGCAGGTTTGTGCGAAAATTTTGCTTAATTGTGTGCGATCTATAAGAATGGTATATTTGAATAAATGTGTTGTAATAATGGCGGTGTTTGTACATTGTTGAGATAAGATTTATAAATATAATAATTAATATAAACATGCCAATTACAATTGTAGGTCCATTGCACAATAACTTTATACATGAAAAACAAAGTAATGGCAATAAATACCTTAGATAGTGGCCACACAGAGCATTTATAAAACCAAACGATTGAGACACAATTAGTCACTTTGTCTTTTTTAGATCAATAATTTGCGGTTCACTAGTGATGTGTATTATCTGAGAGTTATCCTCCTTTCTGACATACACCCGTCCATATGCAGTCCAACAGTATTTATACAATTTTGCCTTAACTAGATCACGGGCTAAAAAGAACAGGCGGGCGGCTTTAGCTGTCAGTTGTTCAGCTATAAAGACAGGCGTGTATTCATGAGAGCGCAATCCCAGGTGTTTGGCGCACAATTTGGTTTTTTGCTTGATGTTGTATAACTTACACTGCTTTATGACTTCATTTTTGAGAATAGTAGATGATGTTTGGACTATTATTGGGGTGTTTTGGTTTCCTTGTTTTTTTTCACGAATTCTATATATGTCCATTATATTCTCCTTCTTCAGTTCAGCTCCAATGGTAGTTGATAAGTGCAAGACCATTTCAATTAAATCCTCCTTTGTTTCGTTAGGTTTTTTTGGTACGTTTTTTATTTCAAAGTTTGATTTTCTGTTCTCCAATTGCATACTTTCAATTTTGTCTTCTAGTATCGTAATGAAATCGCTAATGAGGCTAAGCACTCCTTGTAGAGGTTCCTTGGCTCTGTACCGCCTGTAGGGATATTTTATTTGAATCGCTTACTAGCTAGGCAGCTAGCAGCCTTCCAAAATTGGCCGAGGAATCGTAATTCGTTCGCCATAACGGAGAGCCACTAATAATACGGATCCTTCGCTCCTTTTTGTCGGTGATGCCTTTTGAGTAGCAGAGACCACTTACGATTGTGACGGGTGAGGGTCCATTTAGCATCAAGTAGCCACACTGCACGTTACCTATAAGAAAGAAGTCGATGATCCTGCAAATATTTACAAGCACTAGAGTAAAAAAAATATTTTTGGTTAGAAAAAAAATAAAAAAATAAAATATATTACCATAAAACCTCCACTCTGTTTTGTTGCAATAAAGAATTTATAGCCGGCTGAAGTGGCAATGGGCAGGTCACATCGTTCGAAGGATAGATGCCCGATGGAGTCGCAAAGTCCTCGAATGGCGACCACGTCTCGGTAAAAGGAGCAATGGTCGCCCCCCAGGTGGACTGATGACTGAAAGAATAGTGGGAAGCCGCTGGATTCAGAGGGCCCAGGACCGGTCAGAGTGGCGCCAATTAGGGGCTTATGGCCAGCATTACTTTAAACTTTAAAAGGCTATTATATGTACTTTAAAAGGCTATTAGATAAATAGAGATTGGTTTTTTACTGGCCAACCTAAGCGCAAAGTGTTCAATCAACCAGAAGAGTGGAGATATTCAACAAGCCCGATAATTCAATTACTTATCCTTACCCAAGGGTAATTATTGGAAATCTTCCTCTAATAGGAGTACAATGTTCATATTCAATAAGTGCTTGCCCCAATTTTCTGATGAAGCCCAATTGATAGACACATAAATGTATAAAATCTACAGTGTCTACAATATCTAATGCTGTTAGATTATACGTAGGTAAACAAAATACTCTGAGGTACGGGGTATGTATCTTACATAACACAATATCTTATTCCGCATTGTTACGAGCTGAAATTCATTAGAGGAAAGCAATTACGAGCGGTTAGGATTATTACGACTTTTGGTTTATGTTAAAAATATCAAATATTTTAATTGGGTATCTAATGCGGGAGCCGAGGTTATTCCAATAAAGCCTTTCAAATTGGGGTTTGTGTACACGCAAGAAAGGTACTGCAAATTAACGTAGCCTATGTGAGGGTTTATTCGCAATTGAGTGTTTGGGATGAAGGCAGCGGCGGGTGGGTGCGTGGCGGCCGTCGATCCGCGCACGGCGCACCGCACACAGCGCACGGCGCACCGCGCACCGCGCACCCGCGTGACGTCGCCGCGCGCCGCCAGCCTCGGACACGCGCACTCCGCAGCTCCACCGAGCGCCCCGCGACGCGCGCCGTCTCGTCCTCTCCGCGACATTCCGCACCGACCTCGCCGTCGCGACGCGATTTTGTACCGATATCCGACCTCATCGACCACCCTGTGTTCCTCTCGGTTCCGTTAAACCCCATCACCTAGTGTTAAAGGATACGTTTTCGATCCCAGTTCGTGAAAACAAACATCACACAGTGTCGATCGCGCAGGCGCGCCGCACGCGGTCATGACGAAGGCGGCCATCTTGCTCGAGGACGCAGTTTCGCCTCGCCCCAGACTCCAGGACTGATCCAAATCTTCGATATAGACCCGTGAAAACAAACGATGGGTCGCGGGCGAGGCACCGCGACGGGTGACCTCTGAGACCGCACCGCGCCGCCGCTATCGATCCGGCGGAGCGCGATGGCGTTCGCGAAGTGAATGCGGACATCGGGACAGCATCGCAGCCCCCGCGAGCTAGCGGAGCTTCGGTCCCGCGACAGCGCTAGAGCGGTCGCGCGGCATGTGAGACAGGGTGCGGACGCTGGAAGGGCGCGCGGGCGGCGGCGGTTGACCGCGCGCCATGGGCGAGGAGTATGCGCGCTCCCCGTGCGAGCGCTTCCCGGCGGCGGGCGCGTTCAGCGTGGCGCCGCCGGAGCGGCTCAGCCCGCCGCCGCCCGCGCCGCTGCCGGACCGCTTCTCGGCGTCCCCGCGGCGGGTGCGCCGGAGCGCGGAGGTGGAGCGCGCGAGGAGGCCGCGCTACGTGCCGCCGGCGGCGCACGTGCCCGTGGAGCGGTACGTGCCGCGCCCGCCGGCACCGCTGCGCCCGCCGCCGCCGGTCTACTGCGGGCTGGCATGCCGGCCGCCGCCGCCGGCGCCGCGCAAGTGCTGCGGGCCTGCTTGCCGAGAGGACATCGCCAGCTCGCCGCCCCCGTCACGCTACGTGGAGTACGTGGGCGCTGCAGCAGCCCGCCGTCTGGCGTGTACGCCGCCGCCGCCCCCGCCGCCGGCGCTCCAGCTGCCCTGTGAGCCGCAGGAACCTCCGTGTTGTGTGCAGGCTCGAAGGCGAACACAACCTCCGCATGACTGGTAAGTCTACCTACACTAACGCCTGTATTATTTTTGGAGCTTGTTGTTACCCACAACATTCCATCCGTACAATGCATAACAAGGGTTTTTGAACACTTTCTTCCATGTTTCTTACGATTTAAATTATTGATGACGTAAACGATCGAGCAATCGTATCGTAGCAGCGAGGAGGCGCTGTACGAATTTGAATATTACGGATTTAAAAGGGTGAACGGCACACTGCGTGCTGGTTGTTATAATTGGCTAATATTTGGGGGAGGAATTGATAACGGGTGATTGATGATCACAGTGGCTAACGACGATGTTCCCGTCGCCTTGTCACGCTCCGAACTCAGAACGGACCGCTTAACCTTTACGCAACGAGTTTAAAGGTTTTGTTATTGAATGGAATTTGCATAATCGATGCTAGGGAAACACTCGAACATTAAACCTATATCGGACCGCAACGTGTAGTATGCATTACATTTTGTCATCGCAATCTATGTACAGGACATTAGTAATTACTAAGTAGGTACAGTTGTAGACATGTCGTATAAGTACAAATTAATAATATTAAATTTTGTCCTGTGACCTATCATAAAGGTTGTCCCCAAAATTAAAAAAAAAATATTTCGAAATTCCTGAAGTCCTAGAAAGCTGGAACTTGGTATGTAAGCTATTACACACAACAAACAACAAAATATTGTACACAAACAACAAAAAAAATCTAAAACTTGGGTCTTTTATCTCCCAACTCCTTAAATTAGGGGATAAAAGTTTGTATAAGACATTCGCAAATTTTGATGCTAGAGGTCTGAAAATTTATATAGGGACTCCTTATTATAAATATTTTTCAGGATTTTTAGTACATCCCCTCTCCCACCCTTTAAATTACAGGATGGGTTATTCTTATATAGTTTATATAAGCAACTTACAAAAAAGAAGTGAAATTCCACCAAAACATTTTCATGTAAAATGTTCTCCATCAAAAAGTTATCAGATCTCATGTAGAGCCAGGCTTTTAACTCTACACTAGGACTTGTATAGTAAGGGCGTGCAGAGTTAGAAGTTTGGTTCTACATAAGATGTGATAAGTTTTTGATGTAGAACCATATGCTCAATTGTCCTTAAAGTAAACTTCAGACTTAACGAGTAAATATGCATTATATTACTATTCTTTTAAATTATCTTTGTGAAAACAGAAACAAAGTATTTCTTCGTCCTATCTGTGTTTCGCTGTGTTTATTCTTTTGGCGTAGTATGACCTAAATATCATTTTTATTTCTAACAAATTATTAAGAAATAACGCTCTAGTCTGCTCTAGCTCTGAGTTCGTTTGATCTAAGTAATAAGTTTCTCAGGAAGATTAAAAGCAGATTCTTCGAATATTTTTTACCATCATCGAATATTTTTTACCATAATCGAATATTTTTTACCCTAATCGAATATTTTTTTAGAAATGATTGCAGTGAACGAGTGTGTTATGTAATTGGTATTAAGTGCAAATGTGACAACAATAAAAATATTATATGAATTCTCTCAATGAATACTTTGTTTGTAGGAAAAATTTTCAGCAGTGATTTTGTAAAGGTTGATAGATAGATGAAAAGATATATGGATGATTTACGTTAGCACACTTAACGTTACATGAAACGAAATAATCTTGAACAGAATTCAGTGCAGATATGATGCTAAATATTATTTTCTTGTGAAATATGAATATTTTATTTAAGTCCTATTTTATTTGGCCACTAACTCTTCAACCAATTTCGCCTCCACCAATCACCAATGGAGCAGCGTGGAGGAGTTTGCTCTAAGCTTTCTTAAGAGATCATAAAATCGAGGTCGAAACATGTGCATTCATGAAGATCACTCAAATAACATTTTGTAGCGACCCATTAATATGACCTAATAATTAACCTAGATTTGGAAAAGCGAAATAGTTCTCATAGAAGTGACCGTTTACGGAAACGAGCCAACAATATAAAACATCTCAAGCGTCTCTAATTCCACGCTGACATTTAAGAGGACAATTAAAAAGAACAGTCCTAATGGTAGATAGCTAAAGTTGTAGTCGGAGTTTGTGACCTAGCTTTCAGACCCAGTAACTCTGTTGTGTTACCAGATGGAACATTAAAACAAAAGGCCTAAAATCTAAGGAAAAGTCTTGAAATACTGCTGCATTTTTTTTATGGAAATAGCCGGAAATCGAGCTGACGATTCACCTGATGGTTAGTGGCTGTCGTCGCTTATAGACATCAGCAACACCAAAGACATCACTGATGCATTGCTGGCCAAGAAAGAGAGAAGAAAAAGAAAGAAAGAACTGGCTCTGAAGCCCTCAGCCGGAATACCATGAGTCGTTTGGCGGCTGACTCATGCTCAAGGGTGGAAGTTATCCAGGCAAACGCCATGGAGAAATAATAGTAGTAATAATTGTATTAATTAACAATTAAAATCTATGTTACCCATAATTTTGGTTAGTATTCTAAGCCGACTAAGTAATTGTCTAAATGTAACAATTCTCTATAATAAACCGCATTTATTGAAACCCGACCGAGATACTGGAATATGGTGACCTCAAGAATCCCGTGCCTACCTACCTAGGAGATCAATATCTTTGCTATAATCTACAAAGTACCTATCTACCTAGCCACTTGTGCATAGGCAGTTGGGGGCATATATATTAGTAGTAAATAGATTAGTGTGCCGATCCATTATACCTAAATGGCACGAAACCATCAGCTCTCGTTCCCCACTTGACCGATATTTTGTATTCGCAACTGGACGTTTAAATGTCTATTCAACACATCAGTCTGTAGTCAGTTCATCTGATGAATACATAGAACCTTATAAGCAAACGTTTCTGCTCAATGAATTGCGTCGATCGTAAGTAGATTATCTGAATCAATATTGAGAAAAGACCTGATATTCACAGAGAAGCCATGTACCGTATTAATAAGTAAATTCTGAGAATTTTTAAATCCGGTCGTAATCCTGCCAGATGTCTTAATATCCTGAGACATCGGGACACATTCTGTGTACTATATTCAAGTATCACTAATTGTGATTGGCTGAATTCAACTAAGTACTGCATGCGCGGTCGATAGTTGGATGGGTGACAGCTAATTGCAAAATTTCTTAAGCGTTTCCGTGCTTCAAAGGGTACGTTAAACCATTGATTATTGGTGGTTATATTACTCTCGCCGAAATGTTAATACCAAATTTTTAAGCGCATGGGGATTTTCTTCTCAACATCCATCATTAGTATTGAAAGAAGATTTTCTCTCTACAGGGCACGGGTTTCTTTTCAGGAGGGCTAGAGTGGATATGTCATGCTACTATGATGCTGGATTTTGTTGATTCACAAAAGATTAATGAATAGTACGTTCTAGTACACCTTCCTACCTATCTACCTAGTATAAATGAAATCATCATGATAGTAAATCTGTAAAAATAGTAGACATTTTTCAATCTTACGTCTATTAAAGTGATTGTAACGGCTGCGTATAAATAAACGAATATCTGTTGTTGTCGTCTAGTCGTCAGTCGTCTAGTGTCGTAAGTGAATTGAAATAAAATGAGATCCACAATAAACAGACTCACAAAGAGAAATCGCAATGACATTTCAATGTTTATATCGTAAAAGTTCACAAAGAAAAACGTAAAACTTTATTTTATTAACTATGTATTGTATCCATATTTATTATTAACCGACTGCGAAGAAGGGTTAAGTTTTTCGTTTCTTGTATGTATGTATGTATGTATGTATGTATGTATGTATGTATGTATGTATATGGCATATATATAAAGCAGGCGTATTTTTTAAATTTTGCTTGTCTGTAGTACAAAGGATCTAAAAGATTGGGTAGACATAAGGCGCTCTTATTTTATTACAATACAAGGCACATAATACTGTTTTTCTCTCTCTGGACATAACTTTCACCTACGCTACTTTGGACGAGATTAACGGGTACTTTAATGTCTCTCGTAGTTTTTTATGATGGCGGCAGAATTTAAGCTTGAATGTCTTGCTGACCTTTGTACAGACAGATTTACGATGGTAAACGACGGAAAACAGTGAAGGGCTTTCTTACTTTTGCGTTGCTTTTATATAACAAGTTTGGGTTTAGGTTGATTCGTTTAAATATTCCGTTATTCACACTGAAGTATTATTACTAGCGTATAGAACCGACACCGCGAACACGATGTATGTCCCAATCAATTGGCGCCAATGGGCTTCAATGTTCAATGGATTCAATCGATTTTGAAAGGAGAACGGGGGTTCAATTTCGAAAATGGAACCTCCCTGTGGGACACTCATTTTGTTAGAGATGTCTGTCTGTTCTATGACATTATACTTCAATGGTTGTTCCTGACCAACAACACGTATTTTCTAAGTGAATAGCCGACAAATAGCAGAAGAGGATCCTCATGGTAAGTGGCCACCGTCGCCCATGCCCATTGGTCCATTTCAGTAACAAAGGCAACACCGATGCGTTGCCGACCAAGAGCAAAAAAAGGGGGTGGTTGGGGTGACAAAAAAACAAATTATTTTGTTATTCTCTTAATTATTTCCCTCGTTCTTAGCAATATATTTGTTATACAAATGATAAAACATTTACGTCCATAAGAGTAAGTCTATCCGGGAGTTTTTCTTTTCAGTTCCATTCTAAAATGATTTTGGACACCGCATATTATGCTATAGTTACTGTAATATTCATGATTGTTAGCCATGAATTCTGTATAGAAATATTGTTCTCAATTTTTATTCTTTGGAGGTTTTTTTATGCCAATATTCAAAAGAAGAAAAGCATTAGATAAATCCTGATATCGATGATATAATAGTAACTACGTCACAAATAGCAATAAAATTATCTCATATGTATATATGTACATATGTGTATATCATCTATCTATTCTAAATAAATAAAAATGAATGTTGCTAAGCGCATAACTCGAGAATGGCTCGACCAATTCGGATTTTTTTTTGTGTATATTCCTTACAGCCCACGGAAGGTTTTTATAATATTAAAAAATAAAAAACAAAAAAATAAAAAAGTTTGCAACTCTTAGAAAATGTTTCCCATTGGGATCAAACCTTAAATGATGCTGTAATTTCTTCAAAACCTAAGCAAATAAGAATATTTTTTGAACATTACAATTTGGCGCATTTTTTCTTTTCCCATTCATGAAAGATACCTCACTGTAGTTCATTTAGCAGTCCACTTAGAAAATGGCCAAAGAGTATATTTAGGTGAAACGAAGTTCGCCGGATCAGCTAGTATGTATATACATATGAGATAATCTGTTTGTGTGATAAGAGATACTTATCTCTTATCATATAAACAAATATCACTGGGCGATAAGGAATAGGTGTGACAGCAACGTCGAATGATTCTCAGTAAGGTTATGCCACGTCATTGAATTTGTCTTGAAAAATGTGAGTTGTATTGTTTTTCATTAATGATTGATTAAAGTAAAGTCCCTAATCATGTTTAATACCACAGTTCTGTTCAGTTTATCAGTGCAGTTGTTACAGTACAGTGGAAATTGTGTTTCGTGATGTAAATGAGAAGAACTGTAGATGAAAAGAAATGTACCTACAATATATGTGTTTGAGTTAGTGAAAAATGTATGTATTCCGATATTGAGAGGAACACTTTATGGACGAGCACAAAACGTAAGTAAAGAAACAACCAATTTGCCAACGCTGAGCGAGATCCGTTTCAGATTAAATGCTATATAAGTACATTAGGCTAACTAAATCAGATGTTATTACGTGTACTAAGTAACTGTATTTAGTCTGAATAAAAATGTTTTCTTTCTTTCTTTCTTTCAATTTTAAATTGACAACTGCGAGTTAATCTCGCTTGGAGCGGGTTCCGTACGTTGATTATGTGTTTACCGTTATTTTTCTACTTTATTTATTTTTGCCCTTTTTGTAAGGCCATAGACTTCGTATAGGTTATCCTACAATATATAAGTAAATAACTATTTACAATATTTTTTTAAAACTTCGAACATCAGTAGTTTTGGAGATAAGGGGGAATGTTCAATTTTTGGCTTTAATTTTCGTTCTTTCTTGAATAATTTTAAAAGTATTCATTATAGAACTATACTTAACAAAAATATATTTGAGATCCTTACATTAAAACCAGTGTTGCCAACTGGGTATCAGGTTTTGGGGCTAAACACACTTTAAAAAAGGGCTAGATTCGTCCAATACATTGAAAATAGGGGCTATTGCTTAATTATCAGAGGTGACGGCGAAAAAAAAAAAGGTCGTCAGATGCTCTACAAGTATGATAATGTTAATTTTTTTCGACATCTTTCACTACATTTTATCGTTTTTTCGATCGATTGCATCAAAAACTTCGTGGAAAACCTGAATTTATCCCTTTTTTTTCAAGATAGCGGAAAATGATTTTGGGGCTAGAAATTGGGCTAGGTGCTAAAAAATTATTTGAGGGGCTGAAAACCCGTAAAAAGGGCTAGATCTAGCCCCGAAAGGGCTAAATTGGCAACACTGATTAAAACAAGCCCTTTAATTAGACATACCACACAATACGGTTTGCAAAACAGTTTTTGTTTAATTTTGTTAATTTTTTTGTAAATTCATTTGTTTTCTTTATACTTTCGTCTTTGAGTCACAAAAAACACATGAGTACAAAATTTCAACTCATTTGGTCCAGAAGTTTCGGAGAAAATTGACTGTGAAGGGCGGTCGCCTAGACACACGAGTAATCTTATATGGGTTCCGTTTTTCGTTTTTTTGTTCGAAACCACAGACATGTATAACTAGAATGTCTATGTTCGGAACCCTAAAAATAATATGAACCTAAGTCTGTTATTTAATACTCTGTAAATAACAGGTATAACATCTATACTGGGTTGATACAATTTTACTTGTTAAGTTATTCATAGCAGTTAGTATTATATGCATAATATTGCCGAATAACTAATTAGCATTAATGATAATAAACTACAATAAAAAGTATGATATATACCAGCATTATACTGAAACTTCGTTAAAACTTTAACGTAGTGCACGAGTTTGGAAATCTTTGTTTTGATGTTAATATACAAAGCGTCTTAAATAATGTTCGTGAAGTGTAGTATACGTAAGAATATAAAACTAATTAAGAAAAGGAAACTTACATTTATTTATTATTTTATTAACTTTAAACGGCTTTAATGTACTATTTTTTAACGTCATTTATCTAAGAACACATGGGTTATCAACACGAATCTAACGATATCTTACCGATATCATTACTTCCCAGAATTTGATCGTTGTTAGCAACACTATCGAATGGTAAAATAATACAGGCTGATTATTTTTTCAAAATCAACTGAAGCGATTCTTGGCTAGGTAGGTACATAAATTTTTCAAAAATCTAATGATGCAGTTTTAGTTTCCATCAAAATCGGCACCGAGACTCATTTGACCACTTTTCGCTATTCCTCATAATATGTAGTTTTGAATATGGCCATCCACGCTCAAGAATTAAGCAGTACAGATAGTGTAAAAAGAAAGTTCATAAAAATGCGCGTTTTATGTGAACTACTGACTAACTAGCAGACGGGCTGCCTGATGATAAGTGGTCATTATTTACTGCTACATTAGCTACTGTCATCAATTAATTACTATTTTCGAACTTTTTAGTCGCGCGTAATTTTTAGTTGCTTAATAAGTGTTTCGATAACTATTAATAATTTTATGCTATACTTTTAGAACCTTGAATTTGAATTAATAATGGCTCGTTTAAATTCAAAAATACTGTTTATTGTACTTAAACTAAAAACAGATATAAATTATTCAAAATAGTACCCATATATTTTTCTTATCGTGAAATGGACCTGTAAAGGAGGTGGCCAACATATACCCCGGAAACGGTTAAAATACTCTTATTTGTACAAGGTTTTAGTCCTCTGAAAAGACATGTTATCCATTTATTATAACTTAACTAGAATTTTAATTTTCTTCTGAACTCCGCCATTAGTAGTTATAATAAATTAACAATAAAAATAAGTTGTATTATATACACTTGATCTTCTACTTCCTCCATTGCTGTCACTGGAGGTTGACAATTGGCTGACAGAAATGCAAATGTCTGCTATATTGCTATTTGATTTTTGAGTTTGATTTCTGCAAAATAATAATTGTATTTGATTTTTTGCCGTGAGGTGCATTAAATGCGCGGTTGATATTGAGTGCATGGCGCGTCACTCAATATCTTCGCTAGCAAAAAACCTTCAATCCATATTGGTAGAATGGATCACTGCAGTACAGGTATGGCATTTTTATTTACTATTAAAAGTAAGTAGTGCTTACAGCTAAGACTAGGTTCACGCGGCAATGTACAATATTACTATGTGTTTTTTTGCAATATTATTCTTAGAATATCTCGCTATTTCTACGTTTAGAAAATAATGTGTATAATAGGCTCCTAACATTTTTTGTTTCTATTTTATAAATATTATAATTTTTAATTTCAGCTACTAGCTCAGAAGAAATAATAGTACATATATAATATAATAGTACTACTAATAGCTAATGCAACAATTTGCCATTCATGTTTCTTATTACTAAATGATCAAACTGACGGAATAAGACGGCAGTTGGGCCACATATTGATTTGAAAGGCTGTGGTCGCTGAGTTAGAAGATTGAGATATCACGTACTGGACCCATGTAACCACAATACCCAAACTATTAATTATTGGAATGCTGAGCATCAGGTATCATCTATTTATCATCATTTTATTAATATTTAAGTTCAAGGCAAAGGCTTCTTCTCTCATAGGAGACATGAATATGAATTTAATTAATATCAAAGTGAACCAACATTAAGTTGTAGTACATATAAAAATCTCTCGGAATATGTTGGGTTCCCTACGATTTTTCCTTCGACCAAAAACTTATGCCAGAAATTGTAAAATAAATAAATATAAAAGATCCCTTAAGTTCAAAAAAGTTCAAAAAATATATCCGTGATTGTTTTGTACTTCAAGCCCTAACGTTATTAATTATCTTTGTTTAAGGGTTCGAGCTGGCGAAATAACCTGTCATGTCATACGTGTTTTGCTCATGCAGAAAGGCAATTAGTTGGTATTGCAGAGAAATGTGCCACTGATATCAGTGCCTGAAGTTCCTGAAGAGAAACATAATATTCCCAAACCTCCAGTTTTACAGTCTATTTTACCCCAACAGCTTTCCACATGCAGTTCAGCAGTTACCACTGTATTATCTAATACTTCACGTCATTTTATTATAGAGAATGCGCAGGAACGTCGTGTTTAATACCAACTTTTATTAAGAGGATTTTGATAAAATAGTATCGCTATTACGTACTTGTCCATGCTTGAGTCTGCGAAATTCATTTATATTCAAATGAGTGGCATTTGCTTCATAAAATATTAATCACTGCTAATCCCGAATAGAGAACAAGTAAATGCATTACCTTATTTGCCTTGATTGATACCATTGTTTTATTTTATTCCTCAATTTTAACATAATATGTGTACCTAAATGTTTATAATTATACACTTAATATAATATCAATATGCAGTTTAATTATATTGAATTTGCTTGTGAATATTTCCAGATAGGTATTGGTAAAAAAAAAATAATAAAAATAATAATTAAATGAAGTATCTTAAAGATAAATAATATTTATTTAATATAAAATCCCTCTATAAAACATTTTTCCACGATTACTTATGTTTTGCAGAATGTCAAACTACAAAAGCTAAAACTGCCTGTGAAAGGAGAATCCCAAGTTCTGAAGATTTTTATTGACGAAATTATCAAAGTAGATATTGTAAGCTTTAATGTAAGGTAAATTTAAAATGTGTACATTATGTTTCACAAGTGGGGCAAATGCCCATACAGATGTTGGCCATCTCCTTTTGTTAAGCACCCTTTTGTTAAGCACATTTAAAATTTGAATTAGTACACTATGTTACTCTACACTACGCCATTTTTCATGTAGCATGTCAGCGTTTTTGTAGTTATAATTAAGTACATTAGTTTTCTTTTTAAAAATGATTTACGTGGTACAAAGTTCATGCACCTTTGTTTAGGCCGATCCCTCTTTGCACGAGATGTACCTAACATTACTAATCCCAGTTCCCCTCAATGTCAACGAACTTTGACCCCTAGCATATTCTATGTATTTTTCTTGTTTCTGACAAGAATCATTTTTACGCTTTAAGATCCCGTAAGGCTTGTGAAGAACCAAAAATATTCATAATTGATACCTAAATATTCACTCGCGCGTCATTTGTTCATACTTAACTCTCTATCGGATGACTGATTCGATGTGAATCAATGATGATGGGGTGTCAATTAGATATAATTATTCAGTCTTATTATTATATATGATATGATTTTCGCAAACCCCTAGGATCACGAAATTGCAGATATTGAATATTCTAATTTAATTCGTCATCATTTTGAGCACATCTAGAAATAGGAGAAAAACATAATACATATTATGTCTTTTGATATAATCATTTCACGATGATTTGATCAAATCCCTAACGCCCTGTTCCCACATACAACGTCATTGATGATTCGTTTAGGGGATATTTTCATTGTGTTGCCATGTTACGTGGAAAATAGACATAATTAAAGTTTTTTAAAATAGCAAATTGTGTTGCAATAGCATTTTCAGCAATGAACTAATTTATTATTATAGTATATTCGTTTACTGATTTTCAGCATGCAAACTGTTGGTCTTGGAGTGTAGTAGATACTACGCTACGCTTTTGCTTGCTTTTCAATAATAACGCAAATAGGTGTTTTTAAACGGTTTTATTTAGCTTTTGACAATTCAACTTTACCACGATTGATGAACTTCTACCATTACTTCGTTAACGTAATAATTCGACCAAAAAAATTTTGTGGTTTTTGTTAGCTTTCTATAAGCTAATTTAAAATTTGTGTACCGAATTAAAAAAATGTTAAATTCAGTTCTTGTTAAAAACCACAATCTGCACGTTACTTAAAAAAACAGCAACATTATGAAATGGCGTGAAAGTATCCTCGTTTCATATAAACCGCGAAAATATGAGAAAAAGAAAAATATTTTACCCGCGTTGCGAACTTTTTGCCGCGGTTTTTCTAGAAATAATTACCATGGCTACATTAAAAGCAAAAAACGCTTCGTTGGATAACGACAACAGGCAAGTAAAGTAAAGTAACAGAAATAACCCGAGTAAGGGAGAGAGGTGCGTGATTTATTGATAGCTCTAAGTAATTCTTTTAATCTGTACGATAAACGACTTCTATTCTAAGATAGATTATTATATATTATACTTTTATTCTTACAATCTATTATATTATATAATTTTATATAAAACAAAATTGTGTTAGTTCTACCTCATGATTTTATTGTTACACCCGTTCTTGAGTTATAACTCAAGGGTGTATAACTCAACGGCTGTAACAATAAGATCGTTACTGATCTATGATTTATTGGATTCGTCTCCGCCCCGAATAACTATTATTAGAATAACTATTAAAATATTCAAACCAAAGCATGAAAAAAAGAAAATTAATATAGAAGTAATTAAGATAATAAATAACAGCTGTCAAAAAAAAATGAAAACCGTCAAAACAAATAACGCGTCGGTTCATGTGAGTATTATTATTACCCGACTGCGCGACGCAAGTGAGGGTAATGTTTTTATCAGACTATGTATGTTTCTATGTGGCGTTGTAGAGACCAAACATGGGGACCAATTATGATGATTCTTACGTAAATTGATTCATAATAACCTTGCGAGTGTCACTAAGGATATGGCAATAATCAAAATTCATCACAGTGGCAACCAGACGTCATTTTGTCAAAATGAAAAATAAATAAATATCGGCGAACCAAGTCAAGTCATTGAATAGGTATTAAAAATGATTTTTATGTTTCTTTCATCATTTTTCATTTTAAATAATAGTTTAGGATATATAACGATTTAAAATTTAAATTTAAACTCCCTCAATGAAATGAAAACATTAAGAATTTTACCGTCTTATAATCCTAATAAAGAAGTCAAGGAATCCTAACTAAAAAGTCATACATAAACATGTATGCACTAGGTTTGCTCTCAAATATTCATTACCCTTTTGGGGGCTACTGGCAGAGATTCCGTTTCGAAATAAGTAGTACCCTTAAGCGAAAGTCTCTAAATATTTCTCTGTATATAATTTTACGGTGTGCATAAATTATTAAATGAATAAATAAAGAGTGTAAAATAAAAAAAAATAAAAAACAAAAAATCTGACTGCGTAAAATAAACTAAAAACAAACCCAGTAGTTTAGAATATTGTTAAAAGTAATACTGAACAACTACAAGATAGAAGGATTAACAATCGGGACCCATTACAATTTTTACAAGGCTGCTTGTGAAAAAATAAACAAGATACCTACTATTGGTTAAAGAATGGGTCCCGATTGTTAATCCTTATGGTGTAGTTGTTAAGTGCCTATTATTTTTAACAACATTCTAAACTTCTGGGCTACTTTTTTCTTTTTACGAGTAGTTTATTTTACGCAGTCAGGTGTTTTGTTTTTTCAATTATTTTGTTTCTTTATATTTGTTTTTATTTAGAGAATAAAAATTATGTTATGAGTTTGGTACATAGGTAATAATTTAATTTAGATTAATATAATTGTTGTACAAACTTTTAACTGAAATGATAAAACTATAGAATTTAATTCTTTTCGAAAACACTGGCCAATTAAATGTTTCTAACTTCTATGTTAAGTATTGGTTCATCAAAATAATTTGTGAATGTAATGGTTCGAACGTTAAAATTGCTAACTTATAGATAAATTTTTTACGTCTCGGGAAACGGAGTACAGGACGTCCCCCGACCAGATGGACCGACGACCTGAAGAAGACAGCGGGAATCCGCTGGATTCAGAAGGCTCAGGACCGGTCAGAGTGGCGCAAGTTAGGGGAGGCCTATGTCCAGCAGTGGACCTCCAAGGGCTGATGGATGGATGGATGGATGGAGATAATTTTTTTACCATTTATTATTAATGTAATACATTTAAATATAGTATAAATAATGAGTTTAAAATTAGAACATTGATTGACGAGCATTAATATGGGTACGCTGTACTTGTCATGTAGATAATGTTTATGACAGCTAAGCAAAATCAGTGCTATTGTAAAATATTGTAACCTTTGAAAAGAATAGAATAGAATAGAATAAAATTTTATTTCTTCAAGTTATCATATGGTCTTTGCCATATTCATTGTGCTAAAATTAGTCCACCATAAAACAACAACGATAAGAAACCTAATTTCAGTAATGAATCTAGCCCATATTTCATGTGGGTAATAAATTTCGATCGCAACGATATCGTGGTCGTGTGATATAAATTTTCGGTTTACAAAAAAAGCAGCGCTGAAGCAAAACAAGCGAATAAGGAAGATAAATGAATTACTTACATTTTGAACTTGCCTATTTGTAGTAAAACACCCTAAAGGAATTCAGCGCTTTCAAACTTGATCAATAACCACTAACGTTCAAGAAATTCTTACGTAACCTTTATAAGGATAGGCGGTGCGGTTCGTATTAATAACGAAAATAACTTTTTGTTTTGCTCTGGTCAATCATAAAAAAAATATTATAAAAGATTTTTCGATCATTGTGTCGATAGTTACCTTACGTCTAATATATCTCACATAACGTATGGGTGAGAGCCCACAAAGCATTTCTGAGCTAAGCAGAACTGAGAAGAGTGGCTGAGTAATTACCGGTACAAAAGGCGTTCCATACAGAATGCACAAATACTCGACACCGAGTTCTGCTTCTGACAGCCGTTTTGTCTCAAGTTGCGGGTGAAGGGAGGCTGCAATGAGCGCTAAGGAGTTTGCAGACACGCATTTTGAGTTCAAAAACATATTATATGAGTAAAGTATTACTTAGTTATGGCAACATCAAAGTTCTTATGTAGTAACACAAAAAGCGTGATTTGGAATTTACTTTTTTATATTTTAGACATATTGCTTTTAACCACGATCTCCAGATATCGACGTAGATGATACATATAGTAACATGTATCGTATCGTAGAAATATTTTTCTACCGCACTGTATATTTGCAGTTAATGGATTTAATAAATTCCTCTCATTCTCGCAGTATATTATTCAAAAATTAAATAATTACGAGGAGTATTGAAAGGGTCTTTTAATTATCATGTACGTCGCTCTTTCACACAGACTGAAAGTTGTATGTCTGAGAATCTGATTGCTGGGATTTTATTTAACATAAATGGAAAGTGGAAACAGTCGTGAGTTAGGGCTCTGGGCGTTAGAACAAGCTGCTTATTTAGTTACATTTTGCAAATGTTCATTTTATGATTCACTCATATCATAATAACTACTGCATTGTGCACAAGTAATACATAAATTCACATGATTAAAAATTGTCCTGTTCAATTAAAACGCAGTTTAAATCAAAACGCGTAAAGATTTGAATTTTTTCCAGATTGCAGATTGCAAGTATCACTTTATGGTTTGTTATTAAAATGAAGAAATTGATTAATTAAAATAGTTACCCAGTGCTTTTGATATTTCATTTTAGTACCTACAGCGATGTTAGATTATTGAGAATGAAATGCTAATAACTCTTTAATTACTTTATATATTAAAATTTTATTTAAATATAAATAAAATTAAATATAATTATGAAGTTATTAAATTTTGTTACTCGTTCGAGTTTTGATGTTTGGAAGTTATTGAAACTGAATTAACAAATGAAATTAACAAATAAAAATATTGTGTTATACTTCCGTTGGTCTCGTTGTTTACCTCCTTTGTTGTTGTGGTTCAGTAAGGTGCACTTGGGTTGTTTTTAAGGATGGGTAGAGCCCACCACGCTCCAAAAATACATATATCCTATTTTTACGAGGTTTCGAATTTGTTTTGAATGAACTTTGTTTTGCTTCATCATTATCGTCGAATCCATAAGTGCTAGGAATAGTAAATACTTTTGTATTATTATCTTTTTTTGTAATATATTTTTTTAAAAGATGTGCTGAGGAGTTACTTTAGGCTTTTCTTCTCCTCCACGACAAAGCACCTTCCGAAAAGCCAAAAAATGACGTGCATAAGTGTATCAGTGATACCTATATGAATAAAATATTTTGACTTTGACTTTGACTTTAGGCTCGGATCTCCTCTCACAATGTGAGGGGTAGAGGCCTTCTGGTCATGGCTAGTGTTGTTGACTATTCCACGACACTGACCATGCAGAGTCTGCAAGTAATGTAGTATTTGGAGTAGGATTAGCAAAGTTCACACACTTTTGATACCATATAGAAATCTCTTCAGTTAACTTCCTATATGTACATGACTTTTGAAAATGAGACGCTTGCAGGATTTGTCTTTAGTTTGGAAGATAAACGTTCAAATCACTAGGTTAACATGCTGCTCTGTTTATTAATTTTGGTTTATTGACACGAACATCTATTATGAATATCATGATTATGAACTTTAAGTAACTTCTTGTCACGCCGACGTGCCACAAGTTCTCCTGGAATTTAATTTAATTTAAAGAATTTTTATTGGTCCAAAAAATGTTACATATTTACATGTTGTTGGGACCCACCTTTTAAGTATCAGTAATGCCTGTGTTAGGGAGACTACTAATACTTAGTATTAATAAGTTGGCTAAGAAATTAGTCAAAAGTTCCCTAAAGCGAATAAATTAATATCCTTTGATGAATGAAAATCTTTTGATGTGACAAAAACCCTAGCCGTAATCATATCATAACTAAATTACTAAGAACAAATAACAGCGATGCAATAATTTGCATGAAGTGACTGTTTAATTATGAGTACAAAAGACGATCCGTCCAAAACATATCTTCTAGTATACTTTGTTTGTGAACTGAATGCGGCGCTCTGGTCTTGACATCTGTTTTGTCTCAACTTGCGGCTGTTTCGCCAACAGCTTATTTATTCGTACAATCGTTACAATTTATGGTGCAAACAATTTTGCATTACATAATTTAACATCTTTTAGGCATGATGCTATCTTTGTTGCAGGCGTAACTTTTGAATATTTTATTCCTTGATTTCTTTCATACGAAATAGTGGTAAGTATTACTAGGAATAAGTTAGAAGCGATTACTTATTCATACCCCATGCGTAACGTTTTTGCCTCCGTCAATCACTTGTAAGAATATGATGCCGTCCAAAATAGAAAAAATAAAGAAATTATTTGTTTTGTATAAAAGGAAGTGTACATGAATAAACCTAAGTATTACGACACGATATCTTGACACGAATGAAAGGCCATTTACATTTAACGATCGGTTTGTGGAATTGTGGAAAAGCAATTCTAAAGTCAATGGTAATAAGTAAATTAAATATGTATTTTCCTCTTCGTGGCATTAGGTTTAATTATAGCCGTTTACGTTAAGAAGGTACACTTGTTAAATAGCACTTGCAATGCGATAAATATGTGTTTAAACATGCTTGTTTATAAATGGACTGCATAATATTTTACAGAGTTTTTACCAGTGATAGCAACAAAAAACTTACATTATTTTGTGATCAGTAGAGCCTGCCTGGCTGGCTACACTTTTCCTTGAGTTAGCTGCCAAACGACTTGGGCCTTGGAAGCCAGAACTGTCTTTCTCTTCTTTCTTAGTCGGGAATGCATTGGAGATGCCTTTGGTGTTGCTAATGTCCATTTGCGACGGAGGCCACTTATCATTATTATTATCACCACTTATCAGGTGGATTGCTTTCTTCTAGATTGTTTGCAAAAAAAGAACAAAGATAAAAATATTAAGGTTATGTTTAACATTTATCTCTTCATTCAAATGCATTATGTTCTCAATTAGATATATTTGATACTAGAAATTTTATTGAGCTATTTACTTACTCTATTGAAGAATAAAAGTCAACAAATATATTCGATTTCGTTTTGGCTCAAAGGACAAATTTGTACTTTCATCCTCACCACATAAAGTTTAATTTGGCCCATTTACATAAAGACGGTTTACTTGTTTATCGTTACTGGAATACGCCGATAAACATGCAGAGAAGACTTTAAAGACTTCATAAATAAACAAGGCGTTAAGCAAAACTGTTGTTTAAGCCTGCCCAATTTTTGCAGCAATTTCCACTCTTTTGAGAGCATTAATCTATCGTTCTATTCGTTATTTTGGTTCGTGTTATCTCACGCTTTTTGGAACCGGTTTTATGTTTGAGGTTTTAAAATTGCTTGTTTGTTTTTCAATGAGCGGTTTATTTTACTTTATTTTAAAGTACCTTATGTGAAGTCGAGTTCAATTTAATGAGTGAAGTAAAAAGTAAAACCTCTTATTTACAAGCAAATTACTCTAAATTAATCATCACTTTAGCTGAATCTCGCAAACATATCTACAATATTATATTTGAAGTATTTAAATATTGTATAATTAATAGTCCTACTAGCGATCCTCTCAATCAAAAAATTAATTAAAAAAATTAAGCTCAAGTAACCCTTTAGGGCACGGACGTGAAAATCATCCGGACTTCACCTTGTCTTATTGAGAGTGACCACTTACCATGTGTGCGTAATTTTTAGTGCGCATTTTTAGTGCGGTCCGACGCGGTAATGGTGGCCGATTATTGGTCATAGCACACATATCAACTCGTAAACGGAACGTAAACGTATCAACTCTTGCATGTAAGTATTCTTTGTATGAAACTCCCTACTGTAAAGCACACTTATCGGATCCGTAACGTAATCGCCTCGCCTCGAGACAAGCTCACGAACCGCGGTACGGTGCGTGGACGACTTGCCGTACCCGCGCTTACGTCTCACCGTACGCTATCCGTCGACTTTCCGTTTCCTCGTGCACGCCCTGCGCCGCGGCTACCGCTGCGTCGGCGAACTGCTGTCATTCATTCCGTCAACCAGCGGCCGGCGAGCCGTAAGCGCGGCGTCGCCTAGCCGTAAGCGCGGCGTCGCCTAGCCGTAGCCGAGCTTACGTTAGGTTGACGGCGAGGCGATCCGGTGCCGATCCCTTTCCGAGTTGATAGGTGCGCTACGACCATATATCAGCATGGTGTCAATGTGTGCGTGTGATACTTGTACGAATAGAGAGTTGGTATTACTATGGGTGCCTCATAGAATTTGTTGCTGAGAATCCGTCTGTATTTTTTTAAGTCCGTACTTTAGGGTTACTTATGTTATGTAAGAATATAAGCTTTCTGCACTCCTTTTCTATATGTATAAACTTTAACTGTGCCAATTTCATACTCCTTCATCCGCTTAATTGTCTAAATAATAATAATAATACATATTTAGTAAATCGAGTAAATCTTTGCTCTCATTGTAATCGAATCACAAATAGCCACGATATTAAAAGCCCTTTAAGTTACGTACTAACTAAATCCCTTGTAAACGGGCAATTCAACTTAAATTGTTCTCAAAGACTTTGAACCCAATTACTTCAATGCAGGCTCTTGAAACTTGATCTAGGCTCAATAATAGAAGTTAGCCTGTTTATTGTTTATTCACGAAAATGTTTTAAACACTTAAGATTTTGAGAGAGTTTAAGGTTTCCTTTATAAGTATTTAATGATTGAAATAGCACTTTTTTGTCATCATCATATCGGGCATATCGTATGTTAAAGCATCCATTCTAAAGTCCAAGTAAGGCCATCTTGAGTTGTAACGAAATCTGTTCACGGACCGGCATCGTCGTGTTTGCATTTTGCCTCTGTTTCATTATGCAAGTTGTAAGCAATCGTCAAACAAAGCATCGTGGACAGTAGGTCTTTATCTCTCCTGCTTGTTATTACCTTCCTAACCAAATGATCTGTTCCTAACCAACTGATTCCTCCAGTTGGACATCGTGGTACAGAACCTGACGGTTTAATACAGACAGTTAATGATTTTCCATGTCTCGTCTGCAGTATCATAGAGTCATTAATAAATCCCATCCACAACTTTATATTTCACTAATCTCTATCACCAGTCTTCATCAGCTCAGGAAGGATAGAATCAAAATTCCATTCAAAACTTCTTTTAGCTTATCAGCAGTCCACTAGGACATTGCTACTTCGCCACATGAATACGTCACCAATGACACTTATTTCAGTAAAACATTACTTAAATATTTGAATACTTTACAAGAAAAAATTCTACTGGAGTGCTTTATCTGCATTTGCTGACTAAGCCCTTGATTTTATCCTAGTGTTCGCTCAATAGAAGGCTCAATTTCAAAAAGTCTAAGTTCTAACAAGCCCTCTCCAATATAAGAATAATAAATATTTTCCACACGTATTTTGAAAATCAGAGGTGCGAGCTTCGTTTGAACCGAATCTGCTGCAAGCGAAATTGAACTTCAAGGCGTTACCATTTCAAGTCATTTTGGACACCTCGTCTCCTGTAATAAGGTCCAAATTCGAAAAAGAATGAGAAATGTGATCTGTGCCTCTAGCCAAGACACCTTTCTACAATTGCTTACGCTTGAAAAATGTATGGAGCGAACGATAAGTCACGTGATCTAAACGAACGAATAGAAAAGTCGTAGCCAAATACACAAGGTTATCGAAGCGTTCGAGCGGATACGATAGAACTAATCGTTTCTACAGTGTCGTTCGCTAAATGCTAGCCAAGTTGCCCGTTGTGACATTCGCTTACGATTGTAAGCGTCGAATGTTTACGCTTATAAATCGATCGACAGAACCCAGTAGAAAGCCAAGCGTTTCTACACTGAAAAAAGGCGTCTCTTGATTCGGCTTACAATTTTACAATATTTACTATTTTATGTAATAACAATAAATTATTTTAAACTATTATAGAGACAAAAAATGGTCTATTTATAAAGCTTGGGGCCACTTAAGTGTTTCTCAAGTGGATTGCCTATCGCGTCTTGCGTCATTGTTTATGTTTCAAATGCCTCAATGCTATCGAGATTTAAATAGTAGAGGACGATTTTTACAAATCAATAGTTTACATACGTTTCCATAAACTCTATTAGAGCTGCAAACTTCTGCGGGCTTGCTCGTGCTCTAAATTGAATCCTAAAAAGATATCGCATAATCTAATTGTTTCTATATGTAGTGATTGTGAAACTTTACATAACTTAAATTACATGTTACACTGTATAAATCATGGTAATATAATAATAAAGATACACTACCTTAAAACACTAGTTTATAATATACACATTTTACACTGTAACTTCGAATTTTTAAACTTTGCTTTGCTTTCTATTCGCGCACAATGTTTACACATTCCGTCACAGTCGACACGAGGGAACTGTGGCCGGTGACGTAATGTGACGCGGTCAGCGGTCTTGCCGGTCTCCGCTTGACATTTGATAACACAAACAACGCTAACCATAAACTATACCCATGGTTTTTTCTCTCGACACTTTAGAATGAACGTCCGACATTATCATGTGCTCTTGGCTACCAAGTTATCGCTTTCTACAATCGCGAACACAAACGCGTAAGTTATGGTAGAAAGAGATTAGAAACGAAGCGTTTGTGTCTTGGCTAGGCCCTCTGGTAAACTGATTCATCTTTCTATATTAGCGCCATAGACATTTTAGCCATAAGCCAGTCTGCGAATGAGGGATCTATTGAAGCGAAACGTAGGTATTTGTTTTTTGTCTGTTACTGCCCTGGCTTCGCGAGCTTTTCAAAGTAAACGTATAAAAACTGCCATTTCTTTAGCCAGCTCGGAACAAAGACTGGGCTATGTCTATTTCGGAAAATTTTCGTTTCAGTTTCGTTTTGCTCGATTCCTTAGTTTTTCTGTACGCTTCAGAACTATTTTTTTTTATTGATTTCAGTCTCGAATTTGCGCTGCCATTTGCTGTAGACATAAATAAGTAGGCTAGGTTACTTTTTAATATATTTAATAGCGATTATATAGTACATTATATATAATATATTACTTACTACTATATACCTTTTGACCTGATCAATATTACCTCCTACAAAGGAAACAAGAAAAATAATAATATATGTAAGTGGTACAAGTAGATAATATAACGCAAACAACCTGCGCTACAGGTTCATATTTGTGCCAGTAACAATTTTCCTTTGTACGTACCTAACATTCGAACTAGATTCTAGATTTTATATCAGAAAATATTTACCCGTGCGTACTACTGAGCAACGGGTCTGTCATCTTGAGGAGACCTAGAGCATATTTCACCACATTGCCATGATACATATATTATGTATGTATCTCGATAAGGTTTTGTTCTTCCAATGTCATCTCGGCGATATCTATCGCGCGAATAGTAAGTACAGTTGTATCGTATTTCATTGAACATTGTTGATTCCATTGTTTACATTGTACAATAGAGGGCATGCATAAAACTTTTGTAGTGTTGAGCTCTATTCATTTTATTGAACGATACACCTGTCAAAAGCACTAACTTAGCTTGCTATACCACCTAAGAACATTGACACGTAGGTACTTATTATATCTATAATCCATTTTTAGACTAGTCTAAAAATCAGACTTACTTTAAATAATGCTACACAAATGCTTTTTCTTATTTTTTACAATATATTGAATAATTGGGAAATAAGTATTACGAATAATTTTGTCAAGGAAAGTTTGTTTAAAATTGGAGACAAATCGGTTGCTGTCCTGTTTCTCAAGGGAATACACTTCCCGAGAAAAAAGATTTTTAAAATATGACCCAAAGTATGAGTAGACAAAAAGTAAACCAATTCACATCGATATCTGTTATCGGATTTTATAAGATGCCCAGACTGTCAAACAGACAAGCAATAATTCTAAAATATTTTCTGAACAAAACGATCGATGAGGTCATATCATATTCCTTTAATAATTGATAATAATTAGTATTATCGCCATGGTATACTTTCAGTAGATAACGTTTTAATCCAATGAACAAAATACTTAGGTATGGTGTGGAATTAACAAATACAATATGGAGGATTATCAACTGCTAAAGCAGATATTTCATTCACGAAGATTTTGATGAATGAGGTAAATATGTAAAACTGTACGAAAACACTTGAGAGGATGTGGTTACAATTATTTCCCGGTTTCCATTTGTTAACATACGGGTTATGTTTCCTAAAGCTGTTTACGAATTTGTTATATAAAGGGATATGTAATGGAGTAGGCGTAAACAATCGTACACAATTTGCTTTTAGAGGCTTCGCTGAAGATATTGGCTGGATTCCAAATCGCCAGGTGTCCTTGGCAGCTGTCGCTTAGCCTCTTAATAATGGCAGCTCAAGCAACTCCAATCTGATAATAATACTTGAGTTCAACATTTGTATAATGAACTTTGTCTGGTTACATCAAGTTTCAAATTAGATTAGGAACTATGGCAAAGGCGATCCCCAATTTTCGGCCCCGAACCATATGTAATCTGTGCTAGAACATCGGACTAGACAAGAGTAAACTATATACCAAAAAATTCGTCTTATTTATAAGATAAACATATTTAAATCTTAGCTTCAGCTGCTCTTGCCAAATGAACAAAATAATGCAAAAAAGTTTTCACAGTATTTACCTCATTACATACGATTTTATAATCGATTGAATCGATTGATAATGATCGATTGATGGAACATAATAATATATTTTATGTATTATTTAGTGATTATAATTATAATATTAATTTATTTTTTACATATTTTCGTATTCCGTATAAATCAAAACTATGTAATATATTAATTACCATTCAATCGTTACGCTAATTTTATTAAATTACATTTCGAATATTTTGACATCGATTAATCGATTGACAACAATGATGATGTAATCCCTAATAATGTCATTTTGGTAACCATAGTATTTATAAATAACACCACTGTATTGTCATATTTGTCATCGATCTTTCATCTTTCTACGCGTGTTCTTGTATATTTTACTATCAAATATTTTCAGCGTATTTGGAGTCCTATTTACTATTGAAACTCATCGACACGTACACAGTGGTTTTAATTTTCTATTGTATTCGCTTTCGTACTTGTGTTTTGGTGAATGTGTTTCGCAGTTTCGCTACAATTTCTTGCAAACCAATACTATATGAATATGGACTCCTTAATCGCCTGTTTTGTGACTGACAAAGGTTCAGAATAAGTCCTGAACACTGGATAACGTACCCTATACATCTTTAGAAGATCAGGAAGTTGCTGTGGCCATACTTACAATGAGTATATTATGGTATCTTGATTGGGCAAGGTACTAACGAAATATAACGCCTCCTGCACAACTACACGAAATATTGATATATTATAATGATAACTAATAAAATCTCTTGAAATATGCTATAGCTTTTATTATACAACCTTTTTATGACATTCGTTTTGGGTGAAAACCATTGAAGTAGTAGATATTATAATAGACACCCGCAACGTAAGTGTAACATACATATTAAATAGCACTGTGACACGAGTATGACATAATCATAACCTATAATTAAGGTGATTCGTTCTAGGATTTCCTTAGTTGGCCATTGCTGGCAGCCGTGAAAATTGGAGAAATTGAACTTTTTGCAATAATCTAATTAACAGCCAATTTCCAGTCTTGTCTACTTAGGCCTGAGTTTCTATGGAAACTGGGGTTCTCCTTTCTCTTGTCGCTTAAGTCATTGTCACTTAAACAATTGAGCTAATTGGCTTCGTAGATTTTGAATGCAAACGAGCAAGTGCGTTATATATTCGTATTATCACATTCATGCCAGAAGAGTTATCGACGTGTAGTCAGCTAAGAATAAGCGGCGATATGTACAGCAGGGTAAGCGCATTTTCTTGATGACTCCCATATTGTAGGCGGGTGGCCGATGCCATACATATAACATTAATGAATAAATAGGAGGCAGCAGTTAGCATGTAAAAATCACTAATCTCTAATATTTTACTGAGACCTTCGGGTTCTCCAACCATATCCGAATAAGAAGGCGCTGATTTGATGGTGTCGACGAGACCTAACAAAGATGAACTACTTAGCATCAACCAATCTTAAATGGCCTGTCAATCTATTGATGGGATTATGCCATCCTTAGTTCTAGCTACCTAGTTCACTCATACGTATTACAGAAAGTATTAGGAGCTACAAGCGAAGAAACTTTCATTTCTGTCATCATAGAAACTTTAGTATTTTCGCGATATTTATTATCATTACTCAGACTTGTAGTTACAATAGAAAAAAGTAAGTATGAAAAAAGGTTTTTGTTTATTGTGTAAATGGATAACAATGACGGTGTTGCCTTTTAAATAGACACGTCTTTTGTGATATTCAGGTGTGAATAACTTAAAATACAATGAAAATTGTAGGAGGATTCTTTCTAAGAGTTTAACCTACCAATAACCTTCACCTTAACTTTGACCTCACGTTTTGAATATCGTTACGAATAAATAAAAAGAATTCAGTGACCTTTGGTGTGGTAAAAACGTTTATGTAACCTAATATTCACTATGATGTTATTTCTTTATGTTTATCGCTGCTTATTTGCCGCTTCAAATTGAGCAGCTAGCATGTAGATCTATGATATAATTATTATGATGTACCTACCATTGTGTCAGTCTGGCAAATCATAATCCACATAATCTTTTCCACGTTTAAAATTAAATTTAAAGTGGATTTATAACTACTTGAAGCTTAAATTTAGTATCACTTTTAATAATTAATATTGAAATCTTAATAAAATATCCAAAGCCTACCTGAGCAATTTAAATATATTTTCTACAAACAAAAATAATTATGTATATTAAAATCTAATAATTTACGACTCGACGTAGCAAATTGATTTTTAAAGCTGTCGATTTATAAAATAACCGCTGATAAGCAGAATCAACAAAAGTGTAAAAGTGATCTTCTAAAATCTATGAACTAAATTAAAAATAATCCATTTGAATTATTTTGGATGGATGGATCGATTTATGATTCCAAACAATTGAAAAATCACGATCTATTACAAAAAGACGTAGTGTTAACGTCATTGTCACAATCACATTGTCAGCCACGTCATTTGGATACAGTGTGGACTTTACTCATGAATTGCGAATCTAGGTTCCACATGGTTTACACACATTGGCGAGTCGACAATAGTCTTTGGCCTTTACTGCACGGTTACTGTTGAAAGTTGAAACCATTTACGACAAGTTACTATAGAACTGAGTGCACGGCAGTGTGCCAGGCCAAGGTCGTACGAGCTTGTTAGGGTTTATTGTTTATATAAAGTGACTTTGTTAAAGATTTACCTGCTCGTAGTTATAAAATTCGAAACATTTAAAAATTAAAAAAATCGTTGGTTTTTTTAGCTGCATAAAGTAAATATTTTTATTAGTAGACCATGATGTAGAATAACTATAGGGAACTTATTATCCCGGAAAACACGGGCAAAGCTACGGGTAGATCGCAAGTGTCACATAAATTAATTACTAACTTCTAACGCCCCAACTCAGAGTCGCTAATGGTTACTTTAATCGCTCCTTAGTGAAGAATCACCATGTAAATTCTGTACTAAGAACCGATTTATGTAAGTAACCGTTAGTGACTCTGGGTCTAACCTGGAAGTCATAGAGCGGGTAGCTTTGCAGTCAAATTTAACAAAGCTAGACCTTTTATTACCCTTTAAACTGACAATATATATATGTGGGATTCTTGAATAAAATTTCTTGTAAATCGGTTTCACTGTTTATTTCGCCTCTTCTTTACAATTTCTTCTTATTTTACTTAATTAAACGTCTTCCCATTCACACCGCTCTCTAACCTCTTGTACCCCGCATACGTCACTCGTCTCTCACTCATCTGTCATCCGTTCTGCCAAGCATCCTGTCATCCGTCATTCACACATTACGTTCCATTCCTACATTCGGCCACTCCTGCATCCATGCCTGTCCTCAGGCATTCCCACCCTTACACATCATACATCCTTACACATCATATAACACATCCTTAGATAAACATACAACAATCACCCCTTAAATATACCTTTGCAACATATAACAACATCTTTAGAAAAACATTATTATAACAATTACACTCTTTTAGATAAGCACAATAATTACACTTTACACATTAAGCAATGCTACAAGTAACATCTTCATAGTATACAACAATAAAACTTTTTATTTACTCTTAAACTCTTATACAAGTTATATTTAATTTCTTTAGCTAACTGCAAAATACAGATACCAATATTCCTATTTTTTATCCAATATCACCTTATGTTACAACACAATATTAACTTTTAAGCTTGTAAATGTCTAGGGTTCAACACAAATGTAAATTATTATAGTAAAGTTATTATAGGAAGTCATAACAAACAATATCATAAGAATATTGAATATCAGAACTCTTACTTTATATTATTTCACAATACAACATTGTTAGATAAATACAACTTATCAAGTAACAAATTGCATTATCCTACAGGACAAGTTCAGATGATAATGAACAACCTCACACATTGAAAACATTCTCAAACAACTTAAGACTTATTTTTAGAACAAAACAATACACAGAACACTCATACTTCTCTTTCATGCTTCATCTTTAATGCATCAACCATACATACCTGATCAGTCTGAGGAGTCGCTTTCCTGCCTTGGCCATCTCTTCATCTGATCAGCTGTACTAGCGGTTCTCATAGGGCCTTCTGGGGAACTGTCTGCCTTTTCTAGGTCATACCGATCATTCCGTTTCACCTTGGTAACTCTATAAGGTCCTAGGAATTTAGCCTTCAACTTGAGACCTACGCCAAACTGGGTTCTTTTTATTGCTACTAGATCTCCAATGTTATACTTAGAACTTTCCTTTCTGTTCTTATTAAAAGTTTTCCTATTTTCTTCTTGAATTTTAAATATTTGCTCCTTAGCTTCTTTCCTCTTCTCCTCTCTATTTTCATTATACTGCTGTACAATTTCCTTTTCTAGTAATTCAATTAAACGAATGTCCTCTTTGCACCTCATTCTAATACCAACTAACAACTCAAAAGGAGTAGTGTTAATACTTCTCTGGTATGTACTGTTTATACACCGTTGCAATTTACTCACATGCCTGTACCACATGGATGGGTTCTCCAAACACAACTTAGTCAATGTAGGTATTATAATGCGATGAATTCTTTCGACTTGCCCGTTTCCCCTGGGAACACCAGTAGTAATCTTGACATGTTGAATGTCTTCCTCTTTGCAATAATTTTCGAACTCATGACTTGTAAATGCAGTACCTCTGTCAGTAATTATTCTGCGGGGATTCCCAAAAACCTGTTGGTGTATCTGCAACTTATTCAGGGTTTCACTACTTGAAGTAGTCTTAGTTGGAAATAACCACACAAACTTTGTGAATGCATCTACTATGGTAAGTATATAATTGTACTGTTTTCTCGTCTCAGTAAGTGGTCCTATATGATCTAAGTGAATAGTATCCAACGGGACTTCACCCTTGTCGATAGGGTTCAGGTATCCTTCCTGTTTCCCGGCTTTTCTCGTCGCTAGGAGGCAAGGAATACAGCCAATTATAAAGTTCTCTATTTTTGTATCTAAATTTTTAATATAATAATCCCTGCTCACCAACTCTTTCATCTTTTTCTTTGAAAAGTGTCCATTTTCATGAATTCTTTTTATGATTTCATTTTCTAATGTCTTTGGAATAACTAATTTCTTTTCTTCTCCTTTATATAATATATTATTCTCCAACCAATAATCTTCATATAACTTCTCCTTCAAAATCTCCTTAATAGCATGTAATCCGCTGTCCCGATCTTGAGCAACTTGTATATTATCTAGTAGATTGCATATTACTGCCACGTAGGGATATCTGCTAAGTGCGTCTACATGGGCCATCCTCGAAGCAGCTCGGTGCTCAATCTGAAAATCAAATTCATTTAGAAACATAACCCATCTCGCTATCTTGGGTGTCATATCCCTTTTCCTAAGTGTCAACTCAAAAGCTTTACAATCAGTTATAATTTTAAATTTTATGCCAAAAAGATAATGTCTAAATTTTCTTAATGCCTCAATAATAGCTAACGCCTCTAATTCATAACTGGAATATCTGCTCTGCACTTCACTAGTCTTGCGACTCATATAATGCACTGGGTGCATTCCCGTCTCATGTTGTTGCATGAGAATCGCTGACAATGCCATTGCCGATGCATCTGTGTGAAGCTCCGTCTTAAGTCGAGGGTTAAATATCTTTAACACCGGAGGGGTAGCTAACTTGTGCTTCAAAGATTGAAATGCTTGCTGCTGAACAACACCAAATGAAAATATAACATCTTTCTTAAGTAAGTCTGTCAAAGGTTTTGCTATCAATGCATAATCCTGTATGTACTTACGAAAATATGAGGTTAGGCCAACAAAACTATGTAACTGCTTAACATTCCTTGGTTCTGGAAACCTTACCACTGCATCGGTTTTATCAAAACTAGGTCGCACTTCCCCATTTGAAATTTTATGACCCAAATATTCTATTTCCCGACAAATAAGATTAGCTTTTTTCCAATTTATTTGGAGACCATAATCTGAAGCTATCGCTAACACCTGCTTTAGTCGTTCTAAGGCCTGGACCTCGTCTTCAGCTGGAATTAATATATCGTCAATAAACACAACTATAATGCCTTGAGCGATGAGATCCCTGAAGATGATGCTTATGAATCTCATAAAATACTTCGGACACACCGAGATACCAAAAGGTGCTCGTAAAAACTCAAATTGGCCATGATGGCTTACAAATGATGTATATGGTATAGACTCTTCACTGACCTTGAGATGGAAGAATCCATTCTTCAGATCTAACACACTGTACACCTTAGCATTAGCCAACTTATCAATTAAGTCCTCCATCACTGGTAAAGGAAATTCATCCTTAACCATCTTGCGGTTAAGCAACCTATAGTCTACACAGACACGGGTCGATCCATCTTTCTTTTTAACTAGCACTAAAGGACTAGAATACTCTGAGTAACTTACGCGAATTATCTTGTTATCCAACCATTCTTGCACTTGGTCTTCTACTATTTTTTGTTCCGCTAGTGACAACCGTCGAGGTCGTTGACTGACAGGTACGTCATCCTTCAGGACGATCTTGAGCTGGATGGGTGCTTCCTTGACCTGAACAGGCTTGTAGGCACGAATACATCTTAAAACTTCTTTCTTCACCTCTGGACACCTCACCTGATCTAAAACACACACATCCACACTACTTACTAAACAATTCATCCTAGCCATCCATTCGTCGCTATCACGCATCAACACAACCGACCCTTCGTTCATTATCATCGTCACATGTTTTAAAAATTCTTGTCCTATAATTACATCGTAGGGCATATCAACCTTATCCACTAAGTGAAACGATACACTATCGAAATACTGTCCGTCCATCATCATAGACATCGACACAACACCACACGACCGCACTCGGGACTGACCGAGCCCCGTTAACACTGTATTATCGTCGCGCACTATCACATCTGACAGCTGCTCTTTTAAATCCTTACTCATTAAATTCACGTCGCTTCCCGAATCTATTAATGCTTTCGTTGTAATGGCTCCAATACAGATATTTTTCACCGGCACACAATCTTTGTTTACATTAGTGACATTCACTCGCATGACATCTTTGCTTGACGTTGACGTTTCTGACTGCGTTACGTTAGTGACATTTGCTCGTATGACATCATTCCTTGGCGTTGACGTTTCCGTCGTAGATCCAATGGCCGCATGCGTCGTATTTTCTACGGACCAATGAGAAGCCTTGTCGTCGTGTGCTTGACTTTTTGAATCACTGTCATTGGTCGCGATCACTCCGAACATAGTCTTGCGAGCCGGTCCGGCATTAGTACTCAGCGCCGCCGCAGGTGCCGCCACTGTGCTTGCTGTGCAATTCCGCCCAATATGACCGCTCCGATTGCACTTAAAACACTTAATGCCTCTTTCACATGCATTTGACAAGTGTCCTGGTTCTCCACACTTGTAACAGCGCCTGATGCCTGTGGTATCACTCCGCTTCTCTTGATGCTTCGTTCTAGATATTTTACTGTTAATTTTCTCATAGATTAATAGCTTCTCTTTGAATGCCGAATAGGTCGTCGCGCCATATAATATAGCTTTATTAACTTCATCGTCCCCTATGCCGTCAATTATGTACTGTATCGATACGTAATCCGGGAATTTTGCCCTCTTGCCCAATTCCTTCATTGTGAGCATGTATTGGTAACAGGTTTCATCTTTCTTCTTTTTACGGGCCGCCATTAATTCATGCATTTCTTTTGCGTTGATTTGATCCGGAAATTCCTTTTGTAAGGCCGCTTTCAGTTCCGCGTACGTCTTGAATACCTTCTCTGATTTTAACCATAAAGCCGCCGTCCCCGTTAAAGTTCTCCGTGCAATGACGAGAGTCTGCTGCGCCGTGAGGTTAAAAATCTCAGCGTTATCTTCAATATCTTCGCAGTATTTCGTGGATGAATAGGTTTTATCATCGCCGCTAAATTTTGTTATGCCGTGCAGCGCCATTAAATCAAAACCCGGCGTCGCCGACGTCGAACCGCTCGGTGCCGCCGTATCTTCAGCCTTATATTTACTGTCACCTGGCATCTTCTTATAATTCGTCTTCTAATTTCGTCGTAAATCACTATCCCGGTACAGTAGAAACAAGAACTGAAGTAGATTTGTACAATTTTGCGCCCGCGCACACCGCACAACACGCCGCCGCCGTCGTCGTCAGTGACCCAATTCGATGAAATCTTGCGAATCCCGGACGAGCCCCCAAAATATTTGTGGGATTCTCGAATAAAATTTCTTGTAAATCGGTTTCACTGTTTATTTCGCCTCTTCTTTACAATTTCTTCTTATTTTACTTAATTAAACGTCTTCCCATTCACACCGCTCTCTAACCTCTTGTACCCCGCATACGTCACTCGTCTCTCACTCATCTGTCATCCGTTCTGCCAAGCATCCTGTCATCCGTCATTCACACATTACGTTCCATTCCTACATATAAATAAAATTGAAAAACGACACACCGCTGATTAAACAAACGATCTCAAAAACTACCGAACCGATTAAGACAGGGAAATAGTTTATGCTACGGAGACGTCAGTTAAGAACGGATTTTTGGAACTCAACTCCTAAGGGGTAAAAATAGGGGTTGGAAGTCAGTTTCATCCAAATCAACTTCATCAGTTTTAGAGTTATAAATATGAAATTTTTTATGTAGCTTTATATTTATGAACATAAGTTAACTTTAACACATGTATTTGGAAAATCGTCCCTTAAAAGGTTAATATAGGTGATGGAACTTAGTTAGCAACTTCGTCATTTTTGAAGTTAAAAACATAAAAATTTATGTATTAGCTCCAGATTAAAATTATCAGAGTATCGTGGTTTTCTTTAAATTCATCCGCTAAAGGTAAAACGAAGTTGTAAGTTTGTACGACACTTCGTCATTTTTGAACTCAGAAATATGAAAATTTATATGCAAGCTAATAATTTGAAACAAAAATTAACTGCAACAGTTTTTTTGAATGGTTAATTTTCGTCTTCAATTAATTTGAGATCCTTATAATAAGCCCTTTCACTTGACATGCCACACATTACGGTCTACAAAACAGTTATTTTTTAATTTTGATTTCATATATTTTTTTTTCAAAATTCATTTACGAGTATTTTCTTTTTACTTTCGTTTTTGGGTTACAAAATACCTCATTAATACTAAATTTCAACTAATTTGGTCCGTTTCTCGAGTGATTCTACAAGGGTTCCGTTTTTCGTTTTTTCGTTCGGAATCATAAAAACATAAGACTTCGCAGTCAGTCAATTTAAGTATATTACAGAGTGAGACGGTTCGTCTGTTAACAAATTCGCCGGCTTTAGCATACAAAGCATAGCAAATATCAAACAAACCAGGCAGTTCTAGCGAAATGAAATATACACAGTTTCAATTTTGCAGGCGGTTGATTAATTCCAGTTTATTGATTCTCAGTAGTAGTAATAGACATAGTTGTCGAGTATTTTGTTAAACTGCGAGCCTATTATGAACTTTTATTAAACCATTCATGTTCCAGGCAATTCATTTCTCGGGCTTTAAACGACGTTTGATTAGCTAAAAATTGTCACGTGACCGCTTTCGTAACACGAATTTGACATTTACACTGGAACTTGGCTGGAATTAAGAGTTCATAATAGACCGCCATGTCGTATTGTTGGATGAGTTTTCACGAGTTTTTGGCTTACAGCTTTGGAACCGTATTGCAGGGGTGAATTTTTGAAGTGAAATTTCTTTAGAATCGTTAGTGATTTGAAACCGGATGCAACGACAGGTAAGATAATATAACCGCTAATTTCGACTTTCAATTTAACTCCTCCGTAGCTCAATGGTCAGGACGTAGATACACAATATCTGATGCGCAGGTTCGCGTCTCACAATATTTCTTTTTTTTTTTAGTTTTTTTTTTTAGTTTTATTTTTATACTGTTTTTAAATACTTTCAAATGCTCTTTTGAATATTTTCAAAGAATTTATCAACAAAAAATAAGAATTTCATTCTTTCATTCTGTCGATCGACCAACCGATTATACAGACTATTACAGACAGTAAAAATGCTAAGTTGTATTCATAGATGGCGCGAGGAATAAGATAGAACATTCGTTTTATTGCTAGATAGATTTTTAAAAAGTGCTAAGTTGTATTCATAGATGGCGCTTCGATTTATTGCTTTAAGATTCGATTTATTGCTTTTTCATCTCATTAACTTGAAACCAAAATTTTGGAAAGTTTCACTTCTACCACGTGTGAATTGCACACATTTTCTTTTTTTTAGTCTATAGTAGACAGGCGATCAGATGGACGTGGACGTGCCCGTGGATCTATCTAACAACTAAACTAAGTTTACTAACTTCAATGAAGAGTTGTTTAAAACATTCAAACATTACATGAGTAGTTTAAAACATTCTTGATTGATTCTAGGAAGAGCGTGCTAACTACCTACTATTATTGTTAATAATATTTTATGATTACATTTCATTTATATCCGTATGTATACCTTTGTGGGTCGTAGCAACAATGGCAAATGCATGATTTATGTTTAGATTCAGTGTTTCTTAATGGATTTGCAAATTATTAATGTTATACAGATTTTATTTTTTTTGTCTTTTTTTTCGTGGTCGACAACGCATCGGGGATGCCTTTGTTTTCCATGGGCGACGGTGGTCACTCACCATCGGATGGATCATCGGCTTTTTGTTCTGCTAGATAAATATCTAAGCAGAAGAAAATTACTCTCTTTGATAAAGACTTGATATTTTCATTACAAGTTTATTCACAATTATGATGAAGTTGTAGGTACTAAGGAAACATAAATATTTAAGTAAATTCCGTTGCAACTTTGTGCACCTCTGTAGGCGTCGTTGTGAATATTGAAAGGAATGGGGAAAGTTGGCGGACGAACTAAGAACTCTGAATAATAAAGTCCGGTGCTTACTGAAACTACAACGATTGTGTAAAGTAAAACACTATCTAACAACCTAGAAGTTGTCGAGATAGTATCATAAAACGATGCCTTAGAGAAATCATTACTGCGAATCGGAACAAAAAATCGTTTTAGTTCCTCATTTGATTTATTTTATCTTAGTTTTAGAGTGCTGCAGAGAGTAATCATTCAGTGTCTAAAAAACTTTTCATGTCGCTCTACTATGGAAGTTTGTGACCTCGTAAAGTAATTGTAGGTTTAGTGTTATTTTCGACTTCTATTGCACTGCAGATAATTAATTAATCCTAAAAAGGGTCTCTGCGTTATGCTACAGACGGAAATAAATACGGACATTGTAAAATGATTTATTTATTTATTATAAAGATTCCGTTTTGACTATGGAACCCCAAAAACCACACATCAACGTAGTGTTGACAAAAAGTAAGGATAAAGTCAAAACGTTTAAAAAAACAAACCTTTTAAAAGAGAACCCTACTCACCTACGCAAGAATATCGCTGTTATATAAAATAAAACCATTCAATGTAACGAAATTCAATTTCCAGTCTCACGTACCGAGCGTCAAAGTGTCACGCGGAAATAACATGTTCGATTCTTTCTTGTTACTCCTTTAAACATTAAAACGTTTTTTAAATTTTTCTCTGTCGTTACTAAATGTCTTCTGCATAGATTCGTCGGTTTTGAGAGCTGAACGAAAGAACTCGGCCGCAGGTAGGGTTACCAACTAACGTAAGGTATAGTTTGTCAGATAAATACTATACGAAGATACGAGTATCTCAAATTTTAATATTTTTTTAAAAATCAGATAGGGTTTACTGGACCAATTTGACAGAAAATAATTTCACGTTATGAAAAAATATTGCCTTCTTCTTGGTCACTAAAAATACATGTTTCAAATAATAATGTATCAATGATTTACATCAGAATTGGTTTGTCACGACGACACTATTTATTTTTCATCAAAAACTGACATTTTAAATATCATACTGGTCCAGTGGAGTAGTGATTCGACTATAGGGTACAATATGACATAATTATGATATATGACATTTGTAGTATTTGTATTTGTAGTTTTATCTGTCATATTTTGCCCTGATTTACCCTACTCTAGAGGTCTATCTGATTAAATGTTTATTAAAATTTTACATGTAAGTTTTCACATTTATTCGACGCACCATAAAATATTCGGAAATTATGGTCACTTTAAAAAGCACATCCTTAAGATAAGACGTTTTCATTAACGTGGGTATTTATGTATGCAGAGTACGAATTACCTCGCTCGTGTCTTTACATTTATGTAATGGTTGTTTTTAAGTTGCAATCTGCTGTTGAAGCTATTTCGGTTAAATAAGTAATGTTATCAGAATTTTTCATCTCATATAGAAATGTGGGCAGCAAAAGCTAAACAGAAACGGACTGTCAGAGTCTGAATACCGTACATTCCCGGGAATATCCGGACGAATGGTGACCCTAGACAGGTCGGTCGAGTGGTCTAGTCGACCCAGTTGTCGTAAAGTCGATAAAACTGTTGCGAGCTAGCAACTTTATATTTAACGTTTTTATAATTATAAACCTTTTACAGTTTTGAAAATAAGGTCTAAATTTCAATAGCACGTGCTCATATGACTTTTCAATATGTCGCATGCTTGCTATGAACTTTGAGCGTTTGTTGCATTTATTTTAGTACTCTATTGCCGCTGTGCTCATAAAAATACAGTGCTCGTGGCGATAGCCTTATTATTGTGAATATGGGCCGCAACAGTTATTGCATTATAATGGTAAGGTTATTCAACATTCGTTTGTTATGTGATAGGTGTGGTGTGGTCGAAGTTAGTGAACTATTGTGAATTCATAAGCGCTTCACTTTTTGAGCTTCAGTACTTTCAGATGGCAGGTTAAGAATTTTTATAAGGTTATATTTTGTCCTTGTAGACCTTCGGGCAAGTTAGACTGCAATTGTTTTTCTGTAAATCAAATACAATAATTATAATTACTATCGTGGAATAAGTACTGAGAAATACATGGTTTTACACTTAACTTGTCCTAAACTGAATACATTATACTATCTCTCACTCACGATGTAATGCCTATATTTTGTATTATAAATATCGTGATTTTTCAGAATTTCATTTGTATTAATCGCAATTTCGATAAAATTCGGTCAGAATTTTACACAGTGGAAGTTAATTTAAGATCACCGTATTTCTTCCTATCTCATAGGTATCTACTGTCAACCACATGCATTTAGCGAACGCAAGAGTTTGGCCGTAGCCCAGTATTCTTGCTTTCTAAATGTTTATTCACATTATACAACTCCTGGACTTTGCATTTGCCAATTTTTATCACTGCATGGACCTATCTATTATGTAGTTATTTTTCCATTATTTACGAACATTGCTCTAGGTTCTTGTCAATAATTTATTGTTATCGGTATCAATGTATCTACGCGTAAAAGACTTCGTAGCAGTCATGCCATGTAACAGTTTTACCATAGGGTTTACAAATACAAAACTCTTAATCCGGGGGTTTTATTAATATGAGACGTTAATCCAAAATACAATATGTTTTTTACCTACTTCAAAGCTAAGAAAACTTAACTACTTAAATATTTAGGACATCAGCAGAATGAATCAGCAGGCTGGTGTTAATTTTAAAACTGATCCTACTAAATTCGACTACCAATAAAAAATGCCAACTGGGCTATAGGCTCATCTTATGTATATACTCGTATGTACTACAATTTTTTATAAATCACATTAATCATTTCTCTAAGGATCCATATCTGTAGTCTACGCAGACGAAGTCGCGGGTAGAAGCTAGTTACTATATAAAATTTTATTTCCGTGTATTCGCAAGTTTATCCCGAATATTTTACGCTGGAAAGAGTAAGAAAATTATACGCGCCTTTAAAATTTATCTTTGCTTCTTGGACGTTGCTCTGAGCTCACTTTAAGGCGGTTAATATGATTTTAATGAAACTTGGCGGGTGTAGTTGCATCCTCTTGAGGTTTCGTGTACATTGCAGTGTCTCAGGTGGTAATATTAGAAAGGTTGTTTATATTTAAGTGCGAAGTTCCGAGGTTTCATGAAATTGTCTGACTGTTTTTCAAAGTTTGCACTGGTATAGTGGGGTTCTCTTTCGTTTCGAAAGTTTAGGCGTTAACACAAGAATAAAATGAATCTGCGCTTACATAATTATGATTTTAATAATTTTAATGATAATGTTACAACCTAAATTATAATTATCGTTGATTACTTGGAAGGGGTAGGCAGACTAGGCTAATGACTAGCTCTTCTAACACTGCAAATAAATTACATACATTCACGGTTGATTTTCAATGCAGGGTTTTATCTAGCTGGTGAAAAATTCTTCTCCCGAGCAACGTCGCGATGAAACTGGTCGGGACAAAGAGCAGTGACCTTCCACGCAAAGGGATCAGCGCTATTGACGTCGTCTCGTATGGATAAGAGACATAATTATTGTTTATGTATCGATATCTATATTATAAAAATTAATTCATATTTACCTTGGTTATGGCATCACGTGTGAACGGTTGGACCGATTTCGCTTATTCTTTTTTTTTGTGTTCGGCATTGTCAGGAGAAGGTTCTTATGTAAAAAAAAATGAAGAAAGTTGCGCAGAAAATCAGAAAATTTAAGAAAACTTAACGACCATATTAACTTTCTAATGTAACCTTAGTAAACATATCTAGCTTTTTTATTTTATAACTGTCAGTCGAGGGAGAGGAAGAGGGAGAGTGAGAGGGAGAGAGAGAGGGAGAGGGAGAGGGGAGTTGTTAGGCGGTACAAAGTTTGCCGGGTCAGCTAGTAATGTATAATTATAATTGAAATCAATTTTAGCCCAAGAAATGTTTCTTAAATAACAAATTAAGCTTTAATTTGAACAATAAATTAACAAATAGACTCCACAAAAATGTGTTCAAAGAATAATTAATCAATTAGTGGTAAAAATATTATTGCAATATCAGTCCATAAAATTATCGCTCGGTATCTACATTTATGTAATAAATGGTGTCAGTTAACTGAGGCGGCATCAATCACCCGAGGCCGGTAACCGCATTACGTCACCACTAATTGTGATCCCGCTTCTCAGCGAGAGTGGGTATCGTCCTTTTCCCGATCGATGCCACCCTTGCTACTTACTCCATCGAGCTTCACGAACATTGCAATGTGCAAACCGTCCGGGTTAAGCAAAACTGAACTAAGCTAGCCATGTATTCGTACGCGGCGATAGAATCGAATCTGTTACGTACATTGAAGTGCGAATTATGTGAGTGTTGTACAAGAAGTGTACGTAAGCAGCAATAGTTAGGCGGCGGTGTAAAAGTTTCGTTGCGGGGTCGTTCGGCGTTCTTGGTAAGCTTGGCTGAGGAAACTAGGTCGACTCTCCCTTCCAATGTTGTCGCTTTCATATTGTCCGCGACGGATAAACTCAAATATTATTGCGTTCCGTTGCGTTACTGACGTTCGATCGCCTCTTCGTGGTTCCTCCCCGTTTGAAATGAATAAGTTGAATCCTAAAAAAATTTTTTTTTTAAACGCTTTTATTTCAATAATGTTTAGTTTATAAAATTAGCTACAAGTTGTGAAAATTTCAAGTCTCTACGTAAAATAGAACATAGAGAATTATGCGTCTAAAGTCTGAAAATCGTTTTTTTTAATTTAATTTTTTTTTTTTTTTAATTTTCGTGTATTGTCATCGGAAATACACATGTCTGCCAAATTTCATCAATTTTCATTAAAGGGAAGTCATTCAAATTAACGTTACAAGATTTGATCCTTTGATGCTTTGATGCTCCGAAGTGAAGCTAAATAAAAGCGTTTAAAAAGTGACTTAATTCCATTATTTGTCCTGACGTGATTCGTGATGTAGTCGCTTACCGCTAATTTTAATTGAATTCGTGTTTATTTCCTGTTGTGTATTATATTGGATGATTTATGTTCATCATATTTATAATGGTACCTAAAATGGTGAACTGATGTGAATTGTAGGTCATGAAGATTTACCTACCATTTAATAGTTAGCTCTGTACATAAAAAATCTCTTAAGTCACAGAATAATTATTACGCTTCATATTCGAGACTGGATCTTATAGGAAGTTTTGGAACGTCACTAAAAGAATAATTACCTATTACGCTTCAGATTCGAGACTGGATCGTATAAGAAGTTTTGGAACGTCACATTTCATCTGGCTTGGATTTTGGATTATAACCATGAACTTAGAACTAATATTTATCTGTTCAAAATTTAAAATAATTTTAATCATACATATGTATTTATCCATGACATTATTGCTACTACCATCGCTTCGGAAAGATACATCATGGGGCAGAAAAGTGTCTCAGAAATGTCTTTCCTGGCCTCAAGTCGAACTCCAGAGTGCAGATCCCTCACGCAGCACGCATCTACTGAGCTTTGGTCGCCAAAAGTATAAAAAATAGCCGCCACACCACAGGGCAGAAAATAAAATGTTCTGATAGTCATCGGTGTTACTTCAATATTTGTCCTTTTATATTCCTCGCGTAGGGAGACCAGGGTTCATCATAACTTTTTTCAATTACCTCATTGAGCTTGTTGAATAACAAAATTCTATTCAATAGGTACACATGAAACACTGGTTTCTCACTGGTTTCTTTTTAAACACTAGATTAATTAAAATTTATACTGAAGTTTTTGAGAAATACCGTCTACAAAGAAACGTGTTACAACCATCCCATCCTTACCTCTAGTAACTAATAACTTTCATCTAAAACTTTGATATGGTTTTGTAACATATACGAGTATACTCGTAGATAGACTTTTTTTACACGAATCGACACACGAGTAAATAAGGCTTTATTTACTCAGATGTTGTTCCTAGATTCGTTGACATTAGTTGAACCATTACAAGAAGATTGCACGATTATCTTGCCTTCCAAAGACGAAAAATCTGGCTCAGAAAATGGAGCTACTGAAAAAAATTGTAAACACCACTCTAGTAAGGTTTTAACGGAGTCATTAGGCTAAGAGTTAAAACACATTAAGATAATCACTCTTTGAAGTAGCGTGGAGCAGAACTTAATAAGAAAGTTGTGGAGTATAGCTTCAAAGTTCTGTTAATCATTTTATTTGGCGCAAAAATTTAGTTTATTGAAATATTTGTTCAGTTTTATAATGGGAAACTGTACAAATATTGAACGGCAAGTACGTGTTTGGCATGGACGAGATATCCGATACTGCAAAAAGATCTACATACGCCATTATCACAATGATTCAATAGTAGAGTAGTATATATAGGAGAGTATTATTAAAATTGAGGTAAAGTATGGTGGTAAAATTAAAATGCAATAGAAATAAAACGTCTGATTTTATCATACCAACTAAACTAAGGTTTTAGGATTATATTAATACAATCATTTGGCTTGAGAGCCAGTTCTTTCTTTCTTTCTTGGCCGGTAACGCATCAGTGACGCCTTTGGTGTTGCTGGCGGCGATAGCCACTTACCATCAGGTGGATCGTCAGCTCGTTTGCCGGCTATTTTCATAAAAAATCATTATTATTTATTGACTCATTAATATTATTACTGGTGTTATTGTTTTTCCGTAAAGCCTGCATGACTAGCTACCACCCTTTTGCCAAACGATTTGTCGTGATCCAGCTGGGGGCTTGAAAGCCAATTCTTACTATCTTTCTCTTCTTTCTTGGTTGGCAACGCATCGGTGATGACTTTAGTGTTACTGATGTTCATGGGTGACGGTGGCTTACGTTCAGGTAGACACCGACACCTTGTTTGTCGGCTTGTTACATTTAATAATAAAGAGCTGGCTGAAAGAAAATAATTCTGAAATAAAAATGCTAGACTTTCCAAATGCGGTTAACAGACGAAAAAATGCAATATTTCGAATCTGTTGTTCGAGATGTATTCGAGATCTGTGACATTACTCCAAAGTTACGCATAGCAAGTGCGCACACCAAAGGAAGTCGTTACTTTGTTATATGGACCATCGGGACAGCCAGGCTCTCGTACAAATTTAACTGCCTTCACAGTTATGTAAAAGGAAATACATTTCATTTTTAATGGCGCGACAATATACTGTAAAAACATAATAGACATTAAAGGTTATTTGGGTTTAGTTATTGTTACAGCGCTCTTATGTGCGTTTGGCTTCAGTGCGGTTATATGGTTATTATAATACGAGTACGCTCTTTCGTCTGAACCTACTCTTGGTTCTATTGCAGCATAAAATAAATATAAAATGTATTGGTTGGTTTCAAAATTATTGTTCTGTTCTCATAATGTTTATAGTCATCTTCTTAAACAACGATTTTGACGTGATAACGTCTATTAAAACGATGCCGGGTGCACGCACGAAAAAGCATGACTCATCTGTCGCGTTCCGCGAGCTAGCGAACAATGGAGAAAGCGCCATCTATGAACAAAACTATATACACAATTAAGTCAGAAAGGATCTTGCTGAAAAAATAGTTTAGTTCAGGAGTTCTAGATGGCGTTGTAGTATAAAGATAAAAGTTTCTTATCTATAAAAGTATGCAATCATTTCATCAATGTTTTGTCATGACGTTGTCACGTTAAACTACCGTCCGTAAACCGACTTTACAGACAACCATTTTTTTTACAATTAATGCAATTGATTTATTTTTAGCTGTTAGAACTAGCTTTTTTAGATTTTTGTAATTTTGACTTAAAATGAGGTGAGAAAAAGGTAAGGTTTATGTTCCTAAAGGCCGCTGTGACCAAACTTCACCTATTGTAGCCAAACCTACTGAAGTCGTATCCCAGTCACCAAGGCGTCTCGTTTAAGGACCCTTGGACCTCCTTAGGACGTTTTTGGTTCCAGATTCCCGATTTTACCAGACGGGAGAAGTCTTCATTTCAATACGAGCTTCTACAGTGAGTTAAAGGAGCAAGCAAAATATTTACATGTACGAAATCATTACGAGTAATCTTCAACGAATCTTATTATCAATTTAGAAACTTTATTAATTTTCCGTCTTCAGAAAATTATGCATACGATTCATATTTGGTCTCTCAAATAATATTATAATACTCGAAATTTGACTTTGCTTGTACAGACCCTAATATATTCTTTCTGCTTTTTAGGGCGATTTGTTTAACCCGGTTACATTTCCGTGTTTTAACTTCGCTTCCAATATTCGTATCTCAGTCATAAACACTGTCTTCTTTGTCTACCGCAAACTAATGGATATACTTAGATATTTAAAGATACCGTTGTACCTTTCAAAATTTTAAATCACCAGTTATGTTACACCGCAAAATGTTTATTAAATATTGGTGTATCGACGAGACAAAACACATTAAATGTAAATTGGCTACGTTTCAATATTATTGCATCGGCGGGATCACATTTAGTTCTGATCAAAGTTTTATTGCCCGTGTTTTAGTGCTACGGCAATGTCGTTGGATAATATGGATAAAGACCTCGATTATGCTCGGTTGAGCGTTATTAGTTCTAGATATTATTTGTTTGTGACTTCAATTGGAAATAACTTTCTTGTACCTCGGGACAGCCCTCTCAGTAATGATACATTACAGCTACGTAGCAAAAAATTCTTTCAGCAAAAATCAATCATCTCTCCGGCCCTCGTCCTAATGATAGGGGGTGAAACTTTTGTCTGTTTGGACTGCGTTTTTGCTTTTGCTTTGTCGCTTGGAAGGTATACTAAGAAATCGTACTAATATTATAAACTAGCTGTGCCCTGCGGTTTCACTTCCATTAATTTGTGGCAAAAACTAACTACTCAAATAATTAAATGATGTTATATAGCCTAAAGCCTTCCTCGATAAATGGACTATCAAACACAAAAAGAATTTTGCAATTTGAACCAGTACTTCCTGAGATTAGCGCGTTCAACCAAACAAAAAACTCTTCAGCTTTATAATATTAGTACAGATATAAAGGTTTCTGAATGAATTTGGATGAAGTTAGTCTTATATTTAGATACAATTCGGGATGGATTGTATAATATGGTCATTTTAATGTTGAATAATCTAAAATTTTAACAAAAAAGAACCGACTTCAAATGAAGTACATCCAATAAAATAAAGAATATTAATTGACATAGATGCCATTGTCAGATCTCGCTCAAATTTATGTGGAACCACACGACAAGCACCAGCTTTCAATTAAAAAAAGAATAATCAAAATCGGTTTAACCAGTCCAAAGTTCTGAGGTAACAAACATAAAAAAATAAAAATACAGTCGAATTGAGAACCTCCTCCTTTTTTTGAAGTCGGTTAAAAAAACCTTTTTCAAGAACGTTCTAGAAATATAAAAAAAAATACATAAAAAGTAGGTATGGTGAAAATTATCAATACTTATTATTACAAATTGATAGTCAGTCATTTATGTCAGGTGCAGTAGTATTAATAGTATTATCGAATATGTTTCCTAAAATCTTTAGGATTGTTAAGTAAAGTTAAGGACCTTTTAATATCTTTAATATTTGGCAATTCTCAAGTAAAGCAAATCATATAGATTCTAGTTCCATTATTTTCAAATGTAGCAATATATTTCTCGTGTTGGCAACACTATTGAGTGTTCAAGACTTGCCTTGGAACATGGGCGTTTGGCTTGAGATCAGACTAGGTGTATTAAATTTTGCTGTATAGAAGAAAATTAAGTTATAAAATAACAACACTGAAAGCTATGTCTCCGCTAAAATAACTATTGAGGGAGAGGCTTTAATTTATTATTTTAAATGTCTCAGCTCGACAATACCTTTACTCGTAGAGATGTATACGTGGTGTAGGAATTTATCAATTGCTAGCTGTTATTCGCAGCTTCGCACTCGGAAATTATTCTTATCATATTTATCCCCTATTTACCCCTCTTGAGGGTTGAATTTTGAAAAATCCTTCCTCAGAAGATGCCTACGTCATAAGAGGAATACGTGTGCGAAATATTAAGTTCCCAGCTCTAACAATTTGGCCTGTGCTTTGATACATCAGTCAATTACTTTTGCCTTTTATATATTGTATATAGTAGAAGATATAGATAGATATTACTAGTAATGAGGAGCATTTTAAAGAGTCAATGGCTCCAAGTTCATTCTGTTAATGATCTCTGGTTTCCGTCTAGCTCAATTATATTTTTATTCTAATTACTAACTGGCAACCAAATGAAAAGCTTAATGTTTTTGCTTTAGAGCCAGAACAAGTATCTTCTTCTTGCTCATCAACGCATCGCTGACGTCCTTCGTGTTATTTCAGTGAATTATGATCCATTACTCTTCAAGCAGTGATAGCAGCATAGCAGTGATAGCTTAGCGGTTAGAACGTTGGTCTCCCGAACGCAGGGGCCCGAGTTCAAATCCTGGCACTGTTAATATTAAGTACTCTGTGTGTAGAATAAAACTACTCTATGGCAACATTGGCAACACTGTATGAAAAAAAATGTAATGGCGTCTTCTTGCTCTCTGCTCTGCTAACGTTGATTGTAAAACTTAAAATAAAATAAAACAAATTCTCAACTGCGCACGCTTATTAATCAAATAAAACCCATACCTATAACAGGTTATGGGCCCAGTTCACCGTAAAAGTGGTGAAAGTGTCTATTGTAGTTGTTTCGACAAACTACATAAAATAAAATTCCACGCGGAAGAAATTTTAACAAGAAGTTTTGTAAGGACTTACGCTGTGCCTGTAAGTACATATTACTTATATATAAAATGGCAACGAACGAAGATAATATCGAGAAACTCTGTAGTCCTGAAAGTTTTCATTTGTGGAAGTTCGAAATAACCATATATTTGAAAGCACATGGCTTAGAGGTTATGAAAACTGATGCTGTTGCGAAGGTTGACGAGGTTAAAGATGCTAAAGCGCAAAAGCTTATACTAAATAGCATAGATAAGAAGCTAAAAAGTCACATCTTAAATTGCAAAACTGCAAATGAAATGTTCAAAAAGTTATGTGCATTATTTGAAGGTTGTGAAGAGCGCAATCAGTCAAATCTTCTTCAAGAATTTTTTAGCTACAAACATTCTAAAACTCGGACTATTAATGAATTAATCACAGACATTGAAAATATGTCAGTGAGGCTCAGCAATCTTGGACATGACATGAAAGAAGACTTATTAATATCAAAAATATTAACTTGTTTGCCTGATTCATTTAAATATTTTGTCACTGCTTGGGAATCTACTCCCAGTAACGAGAAATCTCTTACCAATTTAACTAACCGTCTCCTGTTGGAAGAATCCCGATGCTCGAGCAATAACGACCAAAATGTTGCATTGAGAACAACTGTAAATGATCATTACCATAAAAGATGTTATAAATGTAATAGATTAGGCCACATCCAGTCACAATGCAAAAATAATTTCAATACTTACAAAAGAAACTTCTATGAGAAAGATAATATGAAGAATAAAACAAAATTTTGCTCGATTTGTAAGAAGACTAACCACAATGATGAAAATTGTTTCTTTAGGCCTAGAAATAATAAAAATATAAAGAAAAATACAGCTTTATTAACAAGAAATATAAGTGAAGGCAATAATAATAAAGAGAAAATAAAATTTGTTGTTGACTCGGGAAGCACATCACATATGACTAACAATATTGATATTTTGGATGATTTTCAAGAGCACCAGTCATCAATTTCAGTTGCAAATAACAATGTTATCATGTCCGAAGGGTCGGGTTCCGTCCGTAGCACACAGTGCGAATTAAATGAAACCCTATATGTTCCGGAGCTGTCACAAAACTTATTATCAGTCAATGCAGTAACCAATAAAGGGGGATCTGTCCTGTTCACTGAAAAGGAAGTGGAAGTATATAAAAAGGGAAGTCTTATTCTAAAGGGACAAAAGGAAAATGGGTTGTACTACATTACGTTAAATAATATAAATAAAAACAATAATAGTCAGAAGGAAGTGCAGTCTTTATTATCACATGAAAAGTCTTCAGCATTACAGTGGCATAAGAAACTTGGTCATCCTGGAAGAGAGATTTTAAATATCTTACCTCAAATAGCAGACGGTATAAAAATAGATGAGAAAGAAATAATAGAAAACTGTGAAGTTTGCATCAAGGCTAAGCAAAGCAGATTACCATTTAAGACTGAAAGAAAAAGAGCAGAAAGATTGTTAGAAATACTACATACCGATGTTTGTGGACCGTTTGAAGTGCCAACATACGACGGTAAGCGTTATTTTGTCACCATACTAGATGATTATAGTCACAGAACAAAAACAGAATTAATAAAACATAAAAGTGAAGTATCGGAAATAATTAAAAATTATATAGAAGAAATAGAGAGAGAGAAAAGGGAAACTGTTTCTATAATAAGGTGTGACAATGGAGGGGAATATAGAAGTGAAGAATTGAAATTATGGTGTATGAAGAAAGGAATTAAAATAGATTACACTGTTCCCTACACGCCCCAGTTAAATGGCAAAGCCGAACGCCTTAATCGCACTATTTTGGAGAAGGTCAGAGCACTATTATTCGAATCTAAATTAAAAGATGAAATGTGGGGAGAGGCAGTATATTGTGCCACGTACCTGATCAACCGATTGCCAAGTCAAAGCATCAATAATAAAACACCATATGAATTATGGTCTGGGAAACAGCCTGATTTATCTAATATTGAAATATTTGGAAGCTACGTATATGCTAAACAACTAGGTTCAGTAAAGAAACTGGAACCAAGAAGCTGGAGGCTCGTAATGATAGGTTATGCTAATAACGGATATAGATTGTGGAATGAAAAGAAACGAAGGGTTGAAACACATAGAGATGTAATATTCATGGAAAGTGAACAGAAAAAAATAAAATAAAATTAATACAGGATAAAATAATAAAGTCAACAGATAAAGAAGATAAACAAAAGTCAGCAGAAGATGAAATAGAAAAAACTGTAATAGAAAATGTGAACATAAAACAAGAAATTCTAGATGAAGAATTGATACAATTAACAGATTCCGATTCAGAGGATATTAACCAGAACAAGGAAAGTGAAAGTAATGTTCCAGGAAGCTCGCAGAGTCAAGAAAGTGTTGGACCAGAAGTGAGAAAAAGCAAAAGAATAAGGAAAAGACCAAATAGACTAATTGATCATGTACTACTTACATATACGGAGGCTACAAATTGTGAGGACAAAGAAAATTGGGAGAAGGCAATAGATTCGGAGAAGGAGTCGCTACATAAAAATAATACATGGGACCTAGTGGACATACAAGAAGCAAGGGGTAAAGAAATACTTACCAATAAATGGGTATTTCGTGTAAAGGATGATGGTATGTATAAAGCACGACTTGTTGTGAGAGGCTTTGAGCAGAGAGGTATAGACTACACTGACATCTACAGTCCGGTGGTAAGTCAATCTGTTCTTAAAACTTTATTTGCTATATCAGCGTCCAATAATTTTGAAATGTATTCCTTTGACGTAAAAACTGCATTTTTGTATGGCAATTTAGATAATAATGTGTACATGTATATCCCTGATGGCTATGATAAAATACCTAATAAAATTTGTAAACTTAATAAAGCTTTATACGGGCTCAAACAAGCACCAATCACTTGGAATAAAAGATTCTCTGAAACAATGTTAAATCTAGGTTTACATCCTTTGAAAACTGATCGTTGTGTATTTGTAAATTCAAAAAGAAATATAATAATTGCTATATATGTAGATGATGGGCTCGCTATTGCTGAAAGTAAAAAAGATTTAAATAAAATATTATGTTGTTTAGAAAAGGAATTTGAAATTAAAATTTGTAAGAATCCTAAAAATTTTGTTGGTTTAGAAATAAGTAGAGATAACACTGGTATACTTTTGAAGCAGGAAACTTACACCAATAATTTACTTAAAAATTTTAATATGTATGACGCTAAACCTATTTGTACTCCTTGTAATACTGATAAATGTACTGAGACGAAACAGACTTTGCAAATAAATTTTCCATATAGAGAATGTGTAGGTGGATTATTGTATTTATCAACTAGAACTAGACCTGACATATCTCAAGCTGTAAATGAAGCTAGTAAAAAGGTAGAAAATCCCAGTAACTATGATATTATTGCGTTGAAAAAGATTTTGAAATATTTAGTCGGTACAAAAGATAAGGGTATAAAATTTAATAAGGATGGTAACATATCCATGTTGAATGCTTATTGTGATTCTGATTATGCAAATGATGTAACTAGTAGACGTAGTACAAGTGGCTATGTAATTATGTTTTCGGGAGGACCTATTTCTTGGTGTTCTAAACAGCAACCAATAGTTGCTCTGTCTTCTACAGAAGCAGAATATATTGCTGCTGCTGATTGTATTAAAGAAACTTTATTCTTGAAATCTTTTTTGACTGAATTATTAAACTTTAAAATTGATATAACATTAAATATAGATAATCAGAGCTCTATTCAATTAATTAAAACAGGTTCTTTTAACAAAAGATCTAAACACATAGATGTTAGGTACTATTTTATTCATGAGCATTATATAAAAGGTAATATTAAAGTAAACTATTGTTCTACAGATCATCAGCTTGCAGATATTCTTACTAAACCTCTAGGAAGAATAAAATTTGAATTTCATTGTAAGAAGTTGTTAACTTAATATATTATAATATGCTAAGAATTAAGATTATACTTGTAACTGTTGTTTACCTCAAAACATAGTAAAAATAAATTTAATAATATAGTTTATACTGTTACATACATATAATAAATAACTTTGTAATTGTTAAGTTTCACTTATAGTTAGTATGTTACATTTAAATATGTTCTGTTAAATATACATATATATATATATATGAATAATAATATATATATATACTATGTATTAATAATAAAAGAACTGTTGTTTGTAACAAAGTTAAAAGTATTTTTATAAAATTGTTAATTTCATAAAAATAGGAGAAGGTGTTAATATTAAGTACTCTGTGTGTAGAATAAAACTACTCTATGGCAACATTGGCAACACTGTATGAAAAAAAATGTAATGGCGTCTTCTTGCTCTCTGCTCTGCTAACGTTGATTGTAAAACTTAAAATAAAATAAAACAAATTCTCAACTGCGCACGCTTATTAATCAAATAAAACCCATACCTATAACAGGCACGTACCTCTAATTTTCAAATATTTTATGCATATTACCAGTTAATTATCAATTGTTTCGGTGAAGGAAACATCGTGAGGAAACTTGCACACCGGAGAGTTCTCCATAAAGTTCTCAAAGGTGTGTGAAGTCTACCAATCCGCACTTGGCCAGCGTGGTAGACTATGGCCTGTACCCCTCACAGTGTGAGAGGAGACCCCGAGCCCAGCAGTGGGACAATTATGGGTTGTTTCTTTGCTTTGCTACTCTTCAATCCACGGCAGGAGGTTGTACGAGTTTAAGTATTTCGTACGATATAGGCAAATGTAGTATCGACTACGCTACGTATGATAAAGTAATCAACTTCCATGGAATCCAATTCGTTTCTTTCAGTGGAATTCCATCGCGTCAGCGGAAAATAAAGTAGATATATCAAAGAATTTATTCAGTGACCGAATTTCGGTAGGCAAATACGATACTAAACAATGACAAAACTTTATAGGAGACCTTTTTTCTATTCCACATAATATAATATTCGATCGAGGACCCGTATCCCTTTCATTGGTTCGTCATTTCGCTGTGATATAGATAGCTCGTTTTGTGTTAACGTATCATTTGCTCGGTTCAAACAGAGCAGCAATGATCTTAACGCTCACAAAAAAGCCGTGATATTCAATGAACGATGCACAAGTAAACTTCTTTTATGTCAATACAAGCTTTTGCCCGCGGCTTCGCCCTCGGTAGAGATCGATTTTTTATAATTCCCGCGGGTACCCTGAAATTTTCTGGGATAAAACGTAGCCTGTGTTAATCCAGGGTATAGGCATATTCCCGGGTATATTCCGGGGTATATTCCCATTCCGAATTTCAGCCAAATCGCTTGAGTAGTTGTGGCGTGATTGAGGACCAAACATCCAAACATCTTCACAAACTTTCACATTTATAATATTAATAGGATTAAAAAGAGAACGGGTCAAAGCCCTTTCTTTTGAAAAAAAGAGAAGGGTTGGTCTGTGGTTGGTTCCCAGTGTTGCCAACAAGACTAACATAAAATTTGCTAAAAGGCTGGTAAAATTTTGCCAAAATTATGCTAAGGCTTTATAATTTAAGCTAAAAATTACGCTAAAAATTTTCGATGTCAAATAAAACGTCATTTAACTTCAAATATTATATAATCAACATTAATAACAAATATATATTATGTTTAAATCAATATACCTAATATTATCAAATAAAATATTAATATCTTGGTCATCGTATTCCGCAGCCGTTAGCATTTGCTCCCACTCTGCCCGGTAATGCTGACTATATTTAGGTGGCATATTAACGACCAATCAATTAATAATACACGTAAAACTGACAACTGTACTGTATAAACTGCAAGAACTTTTATTTAGAAAGTAAAGTAGTAAAGTATATTGTATTCCTATTTCACTTTTTCTTATAAGAAAAAGAAAGATAATGAATGATGTTTGTCTTTGGTATATTTAATGAAATTTGCAGGGGAATCCCCGAATTACGGTAGAGAGCGTTTGACGTAAAGGCGGGCCCACACGTTTGTCTTTATGTTGGCAACCAGTGCTGCCACTTTAGGTCTCGTGAAATGTCGACGATATTTACGTACGCAAGGTAGCAAAACGGTAGTTTGTTTCATGGTTAACTTTTATTACATAACTATCTTATATGCTAAAAAATATGCTATATGCTAAACAACAAATAAAAATGCTAAACAATATGAAAGTATGCTAAATCTAGCAAAAAATATGCTAAATTGGCAACACTGTTGGTTCCAAGGACATCGACGTTGCCGTGTACGAAGGTGCAGACAAAAGTTTTGGGTCTTATATAATGTAATCAACATGTTAAAACGTGTTACGGTAGAAGTAGAAGCTGAATGTTGTTATAAAATTTTATACTTACCAACTCATTATTGTCTGTACGCATGAAAAATGTTGGCTATTATGTGCTGTTTGATGATTTAAGTTTTGTCTATGCGTTTCCTCTATCTATGCGTCATTCTTCTATGGTTTGGTTTTACTTACTGTACCTACGCTGTGTTCTTTTATGAAAGTTTAAATAAAACAATTTAAGTAGAGAAATCTTGTTTTCTTTTCACTGAAGTCAAAGCTAGTACACTGAAGTTCTACTCCTGAGGTATCTTCCTTCGAGGTACTGTTCAACAATGGAATAGCAATGATTGATTTTATTGTTATTCAGATTCATTACCATCCACTTAGAATAGGGATGTTGACACTAATTATAAATTAATATAAATTTATGTCTAAAATATTAGTGGTAACATTTAAAGGCCTAAAATATGATTCTTTTATTGAAATCTATCACAATAAATTAAATATAATTAATTTAAAATGTTAAAAATTGTACTCACTGTCACGTGACCTCAAACGCCATTTTGAGAATATGACGTCATTGGAACAATTTTATATGGAAATTCAACAAACTTAGTAGACAGATAGTACTGAATATCGTTTAATGACGTCATGTGACGTTTTTGATGGGAAATTTGATAATGAATTTTATTTATCAATTTTTGTTTTTAAATTGAAGATTATTATTTTTATAATATTTTTTTCGTGAATATTAAGGTTTTATCTATAAAATTAAATTGAATCCTAAAATTAGTCAACATCCCTATTGAGGGTATATTTATGCTTTATTTTTAATTTACGTCAGTTAAGTATGTCTCCTGTCATAAATCACGACAAATTAAAAATAAAAGTGTTTTGTGTAGTTTACCACATATTATTCATTTGAAAGCTTGTGACGATGTACTTGGATGTTTGGTACTGTTTCACGCAAATACTACTCAACGGATTATCAAGAAATTTATCACACAGATAGACCATGGTCTGGAACAACACCTAGGGCACTTATTATCCCGTAAAATGCTGGCAACGCTACGAGTAGAGCGCTAGTACGGGAATAAGATAAAATCAACATCCACAAAGAACACCACCATTCCAGAATTCCATTCTTTAAGATGAGGGACTTTAATTGCCCCGTACGTTATTCATAATGGTGCATGTGAGTATTTGAGGTTGGCTTGGACGCAGCGTATACGAATCACTTACACCCATGTTTATAATGGCCGCTGTGTAGAGGACAGAGGGTAGGGGCCGAGTAAATAGAACGTGAAATGTTTTTGTGCACTTCGCTACTAACAAAACAACCGCTCTGTAATGTATGTTTTTGTGTCAACATGCTAAAGGCTCTACTTAGTCTCATAAAATTATAGGTGCCCGGAGAATTGTGTGAGCGAGAATTACAAGCAACCTATTTACTGCGATTCGTGTGCCGAGTGGCTAATCAGGTCAGAATTGGGCGTCTTTTTTATTTATTTCTTGAATGATTCGTATTGGAGCAGAGACATGGACGACATTCGTTGCGAAGAACGGTTGAAAACGAATACTATTAAAGTATCATGTTATTTCGTAATGCCAATATTTTTTGTGTTGGTACAATTAATAGGCTTACACCCAAATAATTTTATTTCAAGAGTTTTTCTATAGCTATAATGCATGTACAAATAAACCAAAAGAAAACAAAATAATACAAGTGTTGCAGTTGCATTCCAATACATTTATTATGCATTTAAATTAAACAGAGTCAAAGTTCGCTGTATAGAAGCATTATTTTTTTCTTTCAGCTGTGTGTTAATTAGAACGTATCCGGCTCTCTGTACTATTATCAATATGTAGAAACACAAAACGAAAACTAAACCGAAGGCTATTTGGTAGTTGTCGAGATTAATCCGGGAAAGCTCAATTTTAATCCATCTTTATTTTCTCTTTAGAGTAGTCTTTCACTGACCTTGTTTTCACCTATCGTATAAGTATACTAACATTTATCTTTCACGTTCGATGTAATGTTATTGGAATAAAAAGAAGCAGCTGTAAATACATATATGAACCTATTTAATGGGATTTTATTATAAAATTTTCAGATTTTTAGGGATCCTAAGTAAAATCGGAACGCTTATAGTTTCGTAATGTTCATCCGTCCGTTCGTCCGTCCGTCCGTCCGTCCGTCCATCCGAGGCAAAGCGCCGAGACCATTAATGCTAGAAAGCTGTTATTTGGCATGTACCCTATATACATAATTATTAAAACTCCATAATCGTAGAATAAAATATTGGAAAACATTTTTTTTCTAGGTACAAACCTCCCCTACAGGTAACGTGAGGATTTTTTTCCCATCGCGTACCCTATAGTGTACTCCACACTCATTGAAAAAATTTTCTAAAAATATTATGGGTGTTCTAAGATCATTTTTGGAATTATTGGTCCCTTTGCAAAATATTTGGATTTAAAAAACTAATTTGGGCCCGCTCAAGGGGTCCCCGCTGCTGGCTAAACGGTTGGAGTTGGACCAGTGCAAAAATTCTCAAAAATAGGTTATATTATGATGAATTTACAAGGAAAACTATCACGGCTATGTAGTTAATGAGTAATAGTCGTTAAACTTACTATATACTTCGAAACCCTACATTGCACGTGGCCTGACACGCAATTGCCCGGTTTTATTTTTCATTTTGATAACAGTCAATTAGCATTTAATAAAATTTTCTTTTAAATTTATGTGTTAGAAAGTCGCATTTAAATTTAATGATGATTATTTTCCTCAGAAACATTTTAAAAAACTAAATTAAATTAAACATTTAAAACCAATTTTCCTTACAGTATACTGAATTCAAAATTAACCAAGAGTGCTTTATTTTGTCTTTTGTAGGTAGGTACTATACTTTTAACACAATTATTTAAATAATATTGACTGAAATAAAATCAGAATAATCATTTACGATCACTGTTTAAATAGTATAATACAAATAAAATAAAATTAAGTGTTCAGTGTAACCAAACTTACCATTTGTGATAATTTCATTACATAAACGTTTCTATCAATGTTTCCACAGTAAGTATTTATAATGATCATTAAATGATAATAATAGATGTAACATAACTTTTGGTAACACTTCTAACACGTGTGACATACGAATAGGAAAATGTCAAGATATAGGTCAGCCTGCGAGTCCTATTTTTCAACGCGATTGTCTTAGATGCAAGCGTATCTTTGTAGAACATCTCTCGCGGCAAAGAATGCCACTGATATCATGTCATTGCACATTGCACACGCGAACTGTTTCCGAGGCTTCTTGCACCTTTCACATGTTAAAAATGGGAATTCAATGGCATAGAAATAAAAGATACAAGGGAAATGTCATCTAAAGTATTTTCAGTCAATATTTATTGAGCATCTTGACTTTACTTACTTGTTACTTTAAATTATAACTACATTCTAACTTATTTTGTACTAAAAATAATTTCTTGCAAATAATTAGGACATCATTATAGAACTTAGGTATCTAAGTATTACTTTCTTGCTTACTCATTCCACGAATAATATAAGAGCGAGCAGTATAACCAAATCGCTGACACCTGACGCTATGCCACACATTTAACTCAGCCTGCCTAGATAGAAGTCATTAATATTGAGCATGATTGCAGGTCTATAATACGGACTTAAAATAAATCTGTTGTTAATGTAAGACGTAAGATCCCAAATCGTTAACTTGAGCGATTAACTACGGTAGGCAGACATGTCTATGATTAAGATATTACAATAGTCGGCGCTCCAGTGCCTGAATCGATTTTGCCCGGCCACTAAGGTATTCCGGTAAGGCTTTCCATATAGATTACTGAAACGCTCGAGTCTGGAGTGCATTGATGCAGACAATAGCGATAGGCAGTTCTACTCATATGGGAAATTGTAAGTTCTAAATTGTTGGGAATTGTCTACTGTTGTTAAGCAATATTATATTGAATTAAGATCGATGGTGCGAATAGAAGTTATTCGCTCTTTCCAGACATTCTTCTAAGTACTGATACTATCAAAGTCAACGATAGCGTCCAAATTCGTTTGTTGATCTTGTAGGTATAGTGGAAGAAGAAGGTGACATGACTATAATTCTAAATAATTCACTCGAAAGTACTTTTTAAGGTTTGCAAAATATTTCTTAAGTCTTAAATCTATCTTGGCCATGAAACAAGTCAAAATGTTGTTTGATTAATATTCGAAAACCAGATCATAATTACATAATTTTTTAATTTTTTATGGATTTCAACATTCCGTTCTTCGTTGTAAAACAAGCTATTGAAGCCAAGCCATTATAAGCATTATTAGCATTTTAAGTCAACATAAAAAGACTGCATCAACGTTATTACCCATAATGAATGCAAATGGAGTAAAGAGTTGAATTATTGTTAGGATATTCCATAAAATTGCTCGCTTCAACTTGAAGTGCATTGACCTCAACAAAGACTGGTTTTTCTATTTGAATACGAAAGTGCGCGAAACTCTATCGCCAGCGAATATGAAAATGAGACGACATCGTCGGAACTTGTTATTGAGTCTGTTCTGTATTACTGGGTCTGGGTGTGAGACGATTCTGTTATTTTGTTACGTAATGGGACGTGTTATGTAAATGTAATATATAATACCTGAAAGAGAAGTACACAGGTGAATATTTTATTTATTTTGAACTAACTTTGACTTCGAATTAAGCGTAGGTTCGCCGTAATATCGCCAATATCACCATTTTCCGGGGTCACCAATTCACAGGTTAAGATGAAATATCACAGTTACGGTAGATACATGAAACTATTATAAGTTACCAAAAAGTATCTTAACAGCTATGTGTAAAATAATAACTAACAATTTATGTATTAGGTTACAGAACAGAATTATGCATAACAGAACAGAACTATAAATACATAGTTATGATCTTAATTCTAAGGTTAGTGTTTCGTTTGTAGGAATAATAATAAAAGGAATAATATATTAAGTTTTATATTTCAGAATATAGTGCAGTAAACTGTTGGTTTATAGTGCGGGATACATTAAGGATTATAAATATTAAATACGCTGTCACAGATGTACAAATAGCACTCAACATACGAGTAATATTCGTACTTATATTTTTCTTGCTAAATTCCCGTAAAATTCGCAAGTAATAGATTTATGGGCGATTTTTTAAATTATTGATTTAATATTATTCATATTGTGAAATTATTGAAATTATACATATTGTCTTCAGCAGAAAGTGTTCGCACAATCAGATAAAAATACGCAAGAACATAATCAAATCAAAGATCATGCAATTGTTATAAAATAATAACGTAATATGTTATATTACGAAACATCTTTTTATTAGACGGACCGACAGTAAAAAAATTAAAATAGCCAAAGATACGAGAGGGAATATACTTACTAATAAATTCAGAAGCAGATTTGATCACTACAATATAAACTCGCTAAGCTCGTGTAGTCGTAGTACTTAAGCATCCCTTTCTTTGATCCCTTTTCAATAAAGATAAAAGAAACGAGTAAAATCTTTACCTGGAATTGATTTTTACCACAAATACTCGCATACTATTTGCAGGTTGCTCTTTGCTTCTGAACTTATAATTGTGAAATTACAATTATTTATAAGCTAACGTCACTTTATTAAAATACACTAAAACACTATTTAAAGGTAAACACTATGAAATTACGTATATATACTAACGTATACGTTCACTGGGTAAACATATTAAAATAAATGTCTTATTTAAAGAAATACGTTACAGAGACAAAGATAATATAAAAAAGACGACGACTGGAGATATTGTTATAATCACAAAGAGGATGATGTCGTTGAAGACTTACCAATACGAAAAAGAGGTATCTTTTCAAATTCATCTATCAAAAACGGTCACTGTTATTATAATCATTAAAAATAATATCCTCCATGTGTTCATTAAACACGATTGTAAAGACAACAACAGCACAAGTTTTAATCGAAGCGAGTTCTACTCTTGAGGTCGTAATTACATAAGTACTAGAACGGCACTGGCAATATAAAGAACATTGCAATATAAACTTCGCTCTCCTGTTTCCCGCCAATTGATTTCACTCGGAGCGAGGGGCGCCTTAATTACGTCATCCTGCAAATTGACGCATTAAACATGGTGTTCGAAGACAATTAAATACGTGTCTGTTGGTTGTCTATTACGGTTTTAGTGCTACTTAGCTAAATGCCTGCTCTAAAGTAATCAAATTTTACTTTATACTTCTCAACGGGTGATGTTTTTAGGCGCTGGCCACACAGAACAGACGCAAGACACGGACCCGTCGCAGTCGCGGCGCCCGTTTAATCTACTTTCATACAAAATGTATGCAGCCGTCGCGACGTAAAACATACAGAAAAGACGGGACGCCCGTCGTTTCTGTATGTGCGCGACCGCGACTGCGTCGGGTCCGTGTCTTGCGTCTGTTCTGTGTGGCCAGCGCCTTAGGGCACCAAGTCGAACAGATCTTCAGAGTGTATCATGTTCTGAAAAATTAAACGTCACAAACGATGAAATCTAATTTAAAGATTTAATAAAAGTTTGAAAAAATTTAACTAAGAGTTTGAACTAAATAAAAGTTTAATTATGAACTCTTTATGTTTTACGTCAGGAACAAAATCGTGTAATAAATACTGAAATCTAAATATATCCAATAGAAATACAACGTTAAACATTAAATTTAACAAGGCAGATAACTTTAAGTAAAACCCGCGTTTAACTTACTAATTACTAACACATTATGTGCCGTAGTAATCGTAATAATACCTACTAATTGGTGCAAGTGTTATCCTAGAACTAGTAATTGTTTTGATAAGCCGTAAATTTTTTTTCAGAATTCGTCACAGAAATCTTGAAATGCCTAAATAGAATTGACCGCTAGCATTGCTTCGTCACAGAGGAACCGTCGAAAGGTTCTAGAAAAGAAGCTAAGAAATATTTCGCAACATTTTCCATTATTCAACTCGATAGTCGTCACTTCCAAGTTTTTCTTTGCAATAGAAAGTAAAACAATATAACTTTCTTGTTTTTAAAACTAGTTGTGCGGTTCGCTTCATATTAAGAAAGTAAAAAAGTTAGTCGCGAGAAGTTGTATAATCAACTTTTATTTGGTTCGAAGTCAATCTTGCAAGAGAATAGTTACAAACTTCACGTCATCTTGAATAATGTTAGAAATTTCCATTGCAGTGACTCATAAAACAGATTTGAATATTCAAATATAGAGAAAGGTTATAAAAATATTATATTATATCAGGTTTTAAAAGAAACGCTTTTTACATAAAATAATAATATAAATAAAGAATACAAACGATTATTGTTCTTTATTCTAAACCATTTTGTTTGATATCACTTATTATGTCGGGTTTTTATGTTAAAAGGCAGCGATAACGGATATACATATATTATACTCCGCCAATCTGCACTGGAGCAATGTGGTGGAGTATGCTCTAGGCCTCCTCAAAAGGAGAGACCTGTGCCCAGTAGTGGGTCATTAATAGGTTGAAGCCAAGAATCAATTTTGGCTGCAATATTCACTCACAAAATTTGTTTGAGTTTTTAACTTTGTTTGATTCTGAGTTAGTTTCTAAGTTAGGTATTTTATTGTAATTTTGCATAGTTGAACACAAAACGGAGGAAAAATCTGAGAGCTCGAAATTTTTAGCTATAATTAATTAGAAACTTTTGATTGAGTTCTTTCAGGAATTTCAAGTGTTTGTATTTGGTTTATTTAATTGCTTTGATAGCTATAAAAACTGTTTAGGAAATTGGAAAAAGAAATTACGGTATATATTTAGCCATAATTCAAAATTGTCTTTATTGGTTTTGTCATAAAATTCAAAAAAGGTGGTTATCCATACCGTGCGACAGGTATGTAATATTATTAAAACTGCAAAATATTTATACATACTCCATATACCTAATTAATTTCACATTTCTTCGTAAACGCATTACTCTTAAGAAGGAATTTAAAGTTTTGTCTTATCATCTTCATGTATAGATTATCTAGTGTTCTGCTTGGGGCTTTGATCGCATTTTCCGGGATAATCAGTATAGTAATCCTATTTCAAATCAAGGTCTACCTGTGTGCTAAATTTCAACAAAATCCGTTCAGTACATTTTGCGACGAAGAGTTACAGACATCTATAAATCCTCACAAACTTTCACATTTATAATATTAGTAGGAAGTAGGACTTACAAGAAATAAACCATTGTTAAGTTTAACCACTATCATTTCTTCTGTGTAACTGTGTACTTTAACTAACAGTGCTTCGATGTAACCTGTCAATTTATATAGATTGATATAATTTTATTGACACCAATAATTGTTCAAAGGACAAGAGGTCATTACCGTAGGTCAGAATACTGTCATAATATATCTTCATCAAAAAACATGGAGACCTTGGGTATAACGCACAAAAGGATACTTTGGTGTAATTCGAGCAATCCATCTTAGTATTGACAGTGACCGAAGTAATTGCGTGATAAAACTTTCCTCTATAAATTCGGGCAAAAATAAAGATTCGGATCCACCAATAAAGATGTGATGATAGCGATACACTCGTAACCAATTCCTCAAACAACTGGTTTTGAGATATTTCAATGAGCGTTTTTTTATTCCTAGCTATTAATTATTTAATTTAAAAGTGCAATTGAAAGTGTGCTGCCTGATTAACCCTGACTATTTTGCCTGTGGAGTGATAAGTTTTTGTCCGCGGGTCGAAGATTTTTCTTCGAATTTGTACATTGTCATAGCACAGGGAATTCAGCGTATTTATGTGTATCACATTATCAAGACCAAAGTCATCACAAGATATCTGGTCATATAGCAATTAATTAATTTTATCAATCTGTAAGTACTACGATAATTCAATTAGATTAATTTAACGTTATCGCACGTTAATCGTTTATTCGTTGGCGGTGATATAAGATACTAAATTTGGATGAAACTAAAAGGGAGCGGCGGCTGTTTCATGCTTTATATCGTATTGTTGGGAATTTCACCGTGACAATAAAATGTTTTATTCTTCTTTGCGGGTTTTACAAGCATTCTTCCCGTCATTCAAATACTTTTCTTGCTATACAGGAAGTTATACAAGTTGTAAAAGCGGTTGTTTACATGCCCGCAGTACATTTAATCGCGGGTGTGTTGTGTTTTCCTGTGTTAAGCTCATGGCGCTTGTAGTCTTGAGGATATTTTTTTGTAGATTTGTATATTCAAAATAAAAAAAATCGGCTGTTAGATTCTACTAATCTGACAGAGGTGATGATTGATAAGATTGCTGTTACCCTTGAGTAAATAGATAGTACTACGTGAATAGATATTATTAGTACATGAAGTAAATAAAAAATATATGTCAAAACAAACATAAACATGCATATTGCATACACACACAAAAACACTCTACTCGTAGCTTACCAATTGTCTTATTTGATACAATCTGTTTGCCTAAGCTAGGAATTTCTGTGATCTCTCGTTTGGTTTACTTCCACTATGCCAACAGCGTATAATTAAATATACGTATAAAATACATACCCTAACATAGACACAGGCATGTAAAATATTGCAATACACCACGCATACCACTGGAGAACAAAGAACAAAGTGACGTAATTCACACCACGCTAGGCACAAGCTAAATGTTCCTCGCATTTAGCGCAGTTCTGATTCCCACATTAGAGAACGGACGTTAATGGGGCATTCCGAGCTCGCCCGGACTGACGGACTTCGCTACAAGTCACGTCAAGTTAGGCCACTAGCCTGTTGCATTTCTAATGTTAGTGCGCTGATGGAATTATTTATCTAGCAAACTATGTGTAGTTTGGTAACGTTGCATAATTAAGTTCAAACTTTTTAATCTTTTAAAATACATGCATATTATTTTATAGTTAGATTCCGTATATTTATTTATAGTAGATTCTCCCATACATTTGACAGAGCGAGATCGCTGGTTATAAAATCTACATGAAAAACAGAGACAAAATATTATTTTTATCGCCCTCACCTTGGCCGATTTTCATTGTTTGTCGCAAGTGCAAACAATGTGTGAGTTGTGACAATCAATTAAGAGTGAGTTGGCTATTTGGAGATTTAAAGTTTCAGTTTGTTTTTGAAGCAGAAAATCATAGTCAGTTTAAGTACGATAGTGGGTAGCAGTATTCTGGGCTGCTTGTTAAATTTTGTTACATTTCTTTTACAATAACCTCAAAAAACGTAAATTCTCATTCTTATGTGCGGCCACGCCGTGGCTGAATCTATAGGTAGTACATCTATGGTCAGGAGCGACGGCCATAAAGTACTTAAACACTACGTGTTAAGAGACACCATTTAGAAAATTTTCTACAGCTAAAATTTAGAACATTTTCTACAGCTAAAATTATTTAATTATTTTGTACCGTTATTACAGAATGTACGATGAGCCAGAGAAATACTTTAAGGCTAAATGATGTCTGTGGTAAAACGGGAACAAGGCTGGCAATGATATCGACAACTAGTGATGTGCAAATTATCATCGATAACTAGTGTTGCTCATAACGATAAATCGATACGGCTGTAGACCCTATAATATATCCCCAATTATTTTTGTTTTATTGATAAAAATAAAAGCCAAGGAAGAAGAGAATAATTATTATAACTTCATTTAAAATTTCTGGTATTAGGTCCATTGAATTACGTTATAGTTCACATGCTACATGAAACGTGCAGTGTTTACAAAACGTTCTTATTCTTGTTCATATCATGTTCGTCTTTCTGGTCCAAAGGCCAATGACTTAACTCTTTTTCAGCATCTATAAAAATAGGTATTTAAATGTTAAACATGATTGTAACGTACAAATTCAACTCATAAATGGCACACTATTGAGCATGGGCCCTTTCTCTGGAGGAGGAGATCTAGAGCATACTCCACTACATTGCTCCAGTGCGGATTGGTCCGAAAGCCGCTGATCTGACATGGATTAACGATTCACAACCGACGGCTTTTCGAATCCTCCGAAATATAGAAGCGCTCAAGAAATTTTCCCCACTAGCGGCCAACCACCCAACTAGCAAACGCGCCCACTCTAGCTAAACTTATTAGCATCCTCCGTAAATAAACTTAACCATTATACGAAAGTAAAGGTTAAAAAGGGGGTTCGAGAAGCGCTGCAATATAGTATGGCTATTTAAAACATGAAACATGACTTATTAGGATCTAATAGCAGAGCGGGAAGAAATATTTTTTGTGTCAAAGAGCTGCTTCAATAACAAACAGTGCATTTTTAATATTTCGTGCAAAGCAACGGACGTGATATTTAGGAAAATAAAATATTTTAAAATGACATTTGACATCACGTACTACTTAATTGACATTTGATAAAATGACATTGACATTTGACATCACACTTAAACTGTAGGTCACGTAGAACAAAAACCCCATAGTGCCCCACAAAATGTACAAAAAAGTACCGAAATTATAGTACTATTTCTCTGTCTATAATTTTGGCAAGAAAAACCAAGTTAATCTTGATTGAACTTGAAACAAGCAAAGTATGAAAACAATTCTTGACAAACAATAACTGACTTCAAAATTAGAGATAACTCAAAAAATACTTGTCTGATCTCGTTGAAATTTAATTGGGATTAGTACTAGTGGGAAAAGTACCAGCTTTCGATTAAAAAAAGAATCATCAAAATCGGTTTACCCAGTTCTGAGGTAACAAACATAAAAAATACAGTCGAATTGAATACCTCCTCCTTTTTTGAAGTCTGATAATGAGTAGCCGCGGAACGAGTGATGTCAGTTACGTTTTTGGTTGGAATGAACTTTCATGTTAATTTTCCTCAGTTATTGCCTTTGTTATTTTGCTTTGTTTTCACTCCTCCTTGCTACTTGTTTGTTTGATTCTATATGTAAATAAACTATTAACATTCCGGACTACTATTACCTACAGATGTATGATTACTAGATAGTTCAACAGTGAGCAGTGTATTTTTAACCGACTGCAAATAAACTTGAGAAGTGCGAGTTAAACTCGCTTGGAGAGGGTTCCGTACGTTTATGTTTTTACAATTATTTTTCTATTTTATTTATTTTTGCCCTTTTTTAAAGACTTTAAAAGCAGTTTAAAAGCTTTTTAAAAGCAGTGTATACTGCTTATGGGTTTCCCTTTAATATATAACTAAAGAACTATTTTCTGTATTTTTCTCAAAATTCTAGTCTTTTCATACTTAAAATATCGTTAGATGCATCTTAGCAGCCTAAATGTTCTTAGATAAGTGAAATAAAAAAAAAAACAAATACGGTGGCTGTGAGATGTCATTGATTGAAGTATCAAAAAATAAAAATAACCAAATATGGGTATTAAACTTAAGAGCACACCATAAGGATTTCATAAAGGTATATATCATAATAGCTTTTTTGATAGCAGGTGGGCTTTATAAAATTTTTAAATTTGTTTTTAACTGTTATTTTGATTTTTAAATTTATTTTTAACTGTTATTTTGTTTTTTGATACTTGTAGCTTGTAGCTACGAACGTAGATGCCCGGCTACGCCGTAGGCAGCTACGACGTAGATTCCCAAAGCTAGGTCATTGTTTATTTTTACTTGACTGCTAGGAAGGGTTATGTTTTTCGCGTGTATCTTGTTTGTATGTATGTGTATATGTATGTATGCATGTAATTTTCTTTATTATTATTTGAATTAATTATTGATTAAAATAAAAAAATATTTAATAATAATAAATAAAGAAATTTGGAAAAAAATGAGTTGAGTGGACTTGAATTTTAAATTCATTTTTTTCGAAAAGTGAAGTGCGTCTTACCATTTTACCTAGTTATTGAGACGAGACTACTCTACAACATAATCCTACATAAATCAAAATTTCAAGAACATAAGATATGTAGAGTACTAAAGTAACATCTAGACATATTAGATACAGGACATATAGAAATAATTTATGTTTTTGATAAATGTTTATGTATTATACATAATTATATTGTACTAATAATTTCCATGTATTGTTTCAGGTACGTAGCCAACAGAATACTGTATAATAACTTAATATGGAATAGTTGACGTAAGTAAACTATCGACTAGGGTTAAGTTAATTTAAAATAGGACGAAATTTAATAATAGTGTAAAGATACATAAATTTTCATTTTTCAGCATATTGGTGTGGAGACTAGAAGAGCTTAATTTGAAAAAAAAAAATTTTAATAAACTCTTAAGATCAGATAGGGTAACACTCTTATAATCTGTAATAGAGTGGGCCTAATAGGTGGGGGACAATATGACTTATTGTATAACATTTGAAATTGTATTTGTTTGTCTTATGCTGGCCATTCACGATCAAGTATACTTGTCAAGTTTGCAGCGGACTTGACGCGGCATAGGCGGCAGGAAATGTAAGCACTGAAGACTCCTTTGCTATCCTTATTACCTTCTTTATTGACACCCATAGACTTGTAGCGGTGCAGCATGGTCGATTGTGCCCCAGGATCCAATATTACAGAGAAACCCGAGTTTCGCAATGCCCCAATGGTTCCCAACTAGTTATATACATTAATACATATACGCAAAAACTGTAGCTTACATTTCTGAGTGGGATGAATATTTTACGTATCATTTCGCAGTCCGGGGAATTCATCTCTACTCGAAAGATTTATATCGGAGGTAACCTCAAGTTTACCGTTCTACACTTTGAGCATCCACATATATGCCAGAGAAATTGCATATTGCAATTTTTTTCCAGAAATAGTCGACTCGAATCGATTTGCAGTTTACTTTTGAATTTATTCAAGTTATACTGATATAGGTACCTCTACGATGCTTTGAAACTGTTTGGTTTGTGGAAAACTCCTTACTTTCTAGTCTTAGCAAGAAAACATTAATAATATACAGAAAAATAATATATCCTAACCTGAGCGGAACCGGTTGCAGTACTAATCAACACCATGCGTCCTTGTCATTTAAATATTCATCTACCCTAAAGTTACCCTTGCCAACAAGTTGTTTTTTACATGTTTATTGAATGAATCTACAGGCAAGTCAGGCATTGACATTAAAGGATGTACCTGTGCTTGCTATGGGGTTAAAGAGAAATAATAGTAACAATTGTTAAATATGGTTACTGCAGATTACCTACTTCTGGGTTGCAATTCCGTGATTAAGGTAATTCATCATCCAATCGTTGAGCAAAGGTTTTTACGGAGATATGAGTCGTTCGCAAGAGCAGAAATCGTCAAATTTGTAAAACAAAGCCAAATTCGTAAGAAAAACACCGAACCAAGAAAGAAAACATCTGTAAGTGAATGAAACTGACAATATGAAAGCGAATGATCGTTTGTAATTGACAGTTTCACTTCAAGATAATTATGACTAGCAATAAGTAGCTTCACTTTCAATGTTGTTCAAGTAAATCGAACATAAACGATTCGAATAAAAACCGGGCATGTGCGTGTCAGGCAATTTAGGGAAGGTGTAAGTTTATCAACTATTACTACAACTACTTGTGCTAACATATGTTACATTAACATACGTTATATTATTGATGTTTTTAGCCCATAGATGTATGGGATTTTGGCGATCTCCTGACACACAGACAACATCCTTAATACTATTCTTACACTACACTTCTTTAATATCTAATCCTTCAGTGTAGGGAGTACTCGTTACGTGTAGTGATGTTTTCGTGTCTAGCTAGTTACCTACCACTTTTTAGATGACTCTGTAACCTAGCTGATACTATCTGGCCAATGGTCTCGAGTTCCATTTATCACCAGAATCAGAAATTCATGTAACAGATTAATATTTGTACCTATTCGTGTTCCGGAAATTTTACCTGTTTACATGCTAGCTGCAATGCATGAAATCATACTGAGGGATTGGGAGTTCCAGATGCAGAAATGTTTCAACGTGAGAATTGAAATGCCAGCGATTCCGATACCTACCTCCTAATTCCCTTCATGGAGAGTATGGATAATAACTTTATTAACAAACTTCAAGAAAGGAACGAGGTTCTTAATTCGGTTGTGCTTTTTTAATGTTTGTTACCTCAAAACTCTCGTAATTATGATGACCCACGTGACGTACTTGTTACAAGCCGTTCAAAGGGTCCTGGGTTCCATTCTAAGCGAGGCAGAAATTTTAATGATGAGTTTGAATTTTTGTTCTTGATCTGGGTATGTGTGTTCTTGTATTTGTGTATTGTCCATGGCACCCACTAAACAGGGAATCATTGTGTGCAGCTTTGAGTGTGTAGCGTTTATTTTTTATTTTATTTTATTATCGTGAGATAAATTTAATTTACCGTTACTAAATATTACACTGTATCAAATATTTCAGTCGAGACCTTGCGTAATTCTTCCCGCGAAGAACCTTTTACTTAATAGTTAATGTACTTTATAAGCGCTGGAGTTACCTAATCGCTGGAGTACCTATTTCAACTATCAGATAACTATTTCGTTTCAGTTACTAAATCATTATCGACAATTTCAGAAAATACCTACTGAGTTGTCCTAAACTTTACCTATCCAATAAGAAATATTTTGCAGACAAACGAGTAGGCTATTAGTATCAAGGCAAACATAAACATAATACTTAAGCGTTTTTGTCTTGAAGAAGACCTATTGCCTTTTTGACGGAATTGAATACATTATAACACTGAAATATTTATCTATACTAATATTATAAAGAGGAAACATTTGAAGAATTCTTTCACTATTGGGAAGGTACACTATCCCCGGGTGACATAGACTATATTATATATTTTTTACTATTTTTCCCAAAGCGAAGTGAGGGCGATTTCCTAGTCCTGAATAAAACTGTTTTTTATCTTTCTTTCGAAAACTCGGAAGGGGTTTTTGTTGACAGTATCTATGTTTGACAATCACCTCTAAACTATCACTAACTTTTTGCATGTGTCATTGTATTAAAACAATATATTTGGTGACTTTTAGCCGTTACATTTCTCTCGTCTGCAACCAAATCTGAAAGAAGTATCATCTCATGTTTATCACAAAATGACTTTATCTTCAGTAGTAAAGTAAAGGAAGTACGAGTAGGTCTAATTGGGATGTTGACACTAATTATACATTAATATAAATTTATGTCTAAAATATTAGTGGTAACATTTCAAGGCCTAAAATATGATTCTTATGTTGAAATCAATCACAATAATTTTAAATATCTTTAATTTAAAATGTTAAAAATTGTACTCACTGTCACGTGACCTCAAACGCCATTTTGAGAATATGACGTCATTGGAACAATTTTATATGGAAATTCAACAAACTTAGTAGACAGATAGTATTGAATATCGTTTAGTGACGTCACGTGACGTTTTTGGTGGGAAATTTGATAATGGTTTTTATTTATCAATTTTTGTTTTTAAATTGAAGATTATTATTTTTATAATATTTTTTTCGTGAATATTGAGGTTTTAGCTATAAAATAAAATTGAATTCTAAAATTAGTCAACATCCCTATTAAGCTTGCAAGATTTAACACACACATACAAGGTAAGCTTGTAAAGGTTCAAAAATCGGTTTTAGCACCTGGGTATAACTCTGGACATAAATGTCACCAAATATCACAGAAAAAATACACAGCACAAACCGGTATCGATATGTATCGTACATAGGGCAAAAGATTTGTTACGTAAAGAGCATTGCACTGATCCTGTGTCGACATTCCTAAACGCAGTTACGAGTACAACGGACCGATGTGAACGACCTTCTACTCTTGTCTAGATTTTCACGAAGTATGTTTTCCAATTGCTTATCGTTCACCAAAACGTTGGTAAAGTTTAGTGAATTGATAAAATATTTAGCAATCTAGAATTTACGAAAAGGCGTTAAAATTATCTCAAGTATAAAATGGTTATGGGTTTTCAAGACAAACATCCGTAACAATTTTTACAGCCAAAGTTTAGGTCGGTCACAAATGCGTTACTACTTTTCTATTTCTAAGGAAAATGGAACACCTTGTTTGTAAGCATATCAGGACTTACTCGTACATAAATATAATAATAGCAAATATAAAGTTCGTTGTAGTAATCAGTTACGATTATAAATATAGTTTTCATAATAATTTGGTAGAAATTTATCTTTCTGTGTTTCTTCTTCATGAGAACTTTCACTATGATAAAACTGAAACTTCTATAAAGAAGCGCAATTCTTAAAAAAGGGTACGAAAATGACTCTTCACGTATAAATATATCGATGTAAATCATCAGCGATATATATTATTTTTGTGATGAAAATTTCGTTATTATGACGCCCTATATTCGTATAAAACCATTCGCCAGGTCGTTACGTAAAGAGCATTGCACCGAGTGCTAAAGGGGTATTCCGTGTCACCGTCCTAGCTGCCATGATGTCGCTTTCGTTGTGCCACGGGTTACGTTTTAAGTCTTTAAATATATTGTAATAAGGTTCAGTTTACCAAAACTTTACGTATTAAATAACAACCCTGCCAAGGTGTACCAGGGTGTTACATATGCCTAATGAGATTATTATATAATACACACATGCAATATATATACACACAAGATCCTCGAGAAATAATTAATTAATAAAGCAGACATCGCCGCATCCACCACTTGTATCGTCAATTTATCATGTGACGGTTCGCGGAATCGAGCCTGGGAACCTAAACACCTTAGCTTTCTGACCATTCCGGTACAAACATCGACCGTAATCACCCTAGTTTTAAGTATTTTAAAAATGTAATTTCTAATATTGAAATTAAATTGATTAATTAGTTAAATTACTAGTTTTCGTTCGCACCCTGCTGCACCTATTCATAACTAGGGTACCTATTGTGACTAACACCTAAGAGACCTAAGACCTAAGAGATCATAACGAATACCATAATTGTAAGCAACTCAAACAGCTATAAGTAATCAAAACTACTTAAACGATATGAAAACCAGTTTTGTAGTTTCTGCGTAGCACTAAATAAACAAAATCCGAAAGCGCTCGTGATTACGCTCTACCTTTGAAACTTGTATCGAGATTGTAACCAATATAGAAAACAGTGTATTAGTGAAATGTCAATATGTACCTACATTAGAAGGTCACTAGGTCACTGCAACGTAAAAACGGAAAGAAAAAGTTGACAAAGGGGAAAAGAAATCAATTTAATTTTTACACAGGTTTTTTAACAAGTTTTTGACGAAGAAGTAAAGTTAATAGATTTTTGGTATCCCTATTAGAATAATATAGCTAAAGTGATAAATAAAGCATTTCATGCATACTTACTAGGATTCTTGCAGGCCTGAAGAACATACTTGACATGAAACAGAATACTCGAAGCGTTCCGACGACACAATTCAGTGCTATTAGTTTACAAGTTTGCTATTAGTTGTTCTGTATTCAACTGAACGATTTAAAATACTTTAAACTTATTTGTTTCCGCAATGTAAGTTTTGAAAACAGAATTTGTTATTTATTGAATGCAGCACCATCTATTGAATCTCTTGGAAGTTATAAGCCAAGCTTGAAACAATATGTCTAGAGTGCATTCACTAACTTTTTTATATAAACTATATATTTTATCTATCAGGAACTACAGGGTCTACGGGCATGGAATACGTTCATGCGTAGTTGACCAAGAGAGAATAGATTAGAAAAAACTGATTATATATTAACAAAAATTAATAGGTATATTTAGTTACTCACTTTAGAGTGTTAATACTCTTATTTTAAGCATGATCAGGAGAAATTACAAATAAAATTAGTGCACTGCAGCAGGTGGATTTCTGATAAAACGTAACACATTTTAATGTACAAGGTACAGACTTAAAAGACAGGAAATATTAAACTCGTTTGACCTACTTACGTCCGAAACTCGCTAATATTTCATAAAATATGTTTCGAGACACATTTTACACAATTATTCCCCAACGAATCAATTAATGTCTCACGTTTAACTCACACGTACGTAAAACATATTCGAGAAAATTTGCAAATCGCAACTGCTATGACGTGGCCTTGCGCTGAATTATTAATAACACGTAAGCAATTTGTTTTAAAAGAACGCAAGTATATGTAAATGCAAATAAAGTCGAGCTCTTTTAAAAAATTAAACCGCTTTTGAAGTCGTTTTGCGCAGGCATTCGCGATAGAAATATTGCTTTAAACGAAAGGAGGGCGCGGCTTAAGTAAGGCTCTCAAAGCCGAGCAAATTTGTCGGAAAGTGTTACATTCTGGGGAATTATTGTAATGGAGTGGAAGGGATTAGTTGGTATAGGTGGATTGGTGATAAAGAAGGTCTCGTCTCAAAGACGAGGCGTTTCGTTGGCATCTGCACAGTTCTGCGGCGTTGGTTGTCGTATCGATTTTCCGCAGTCGGCGGAGTCGGGTGGAGGGGGGCATCAGCTGGGCGCCCCCCGCCCCCTGTAAACATAAACACGGACCCCGGCCTTCTCTTCACAGGATCGACATCACCGGAGGTGAAATAACGACACTGAATATTTATGAAACCCTCGTATCAGGGATTAAGATTCGACTTTTCTAGGCCATCAATCTGAATGGCATTTGTTGCTGAATAAACTGACAGTTTGAATATTCCGTAACGAGTTCGCGCGATTTTTCTCGATTCGATGATTCAATTTTTCGCGGGTGTTTTTTTCGTTGTCGCGAACATTTTATTGGAATGTTAACAACGTGGTGTTCAGGATATCAAGGATATAATCAGTGATTTGAAGGGTTAAAATAAAGAATTTAAGAAATTAATGTTTCCGTTTTGACTTCGTGATATTTTACAACATACCAAATACAAATAATTTTATTAGAACGAAAAGTCTTTCATTTCTTTCTCTGAATACACAAAAATCTAATTGAATTGTCTGTTTATAAACTATTTATATGTAACAAACTATTTAGAAGTAGTATAAAACCAAATGAATGGTCCGGTTTCTTACTCTTGTACATACTAATTATTATTAAATAATTTACTTTGACTAGTTTATATTCATATTGTAATTATTATAATAGATTCATCGGCACGTAGAGGTAAATTGACATATCTAATTCTGTAAGTGGCTTCGTGTGAAAGGAAAATTAAACAATGTTTTATTACCCTATCATTACAAAGGGTATTGTTCTAGCCGCTCAATCGATGGTTTGTGTACCTAATATTTATCTTTACGTTGACACGAATGTGTTACTTATTCATTACTGTAAGTATATACCATTAAATGATTTTAGTTTGAAAAGAAAAGTATATTTCTAGTCGATTTACATTATTCAGTTCTTTGAAATAAGAAATTGTGTTGCAAATGACGCTCCCATCCTAAAACGACAAGCAATCGAAGATGGCGGCCATTTTGCCGTCTTGGAGTTTTACCACATGGAAACGTCGGATACTCAGCACGATTGCTTAACTGTTTTATGTTAACTTTGACTTTCAATATGACTATACTTGTGCACTAAGTTTTATTTGGGGTTTTTAAGCATAAACATGACAATAAAAAAAAAATTAGGAGTTTACAAATTAGTTTTCTTATAATTATGTACTTAATTAAAGCGAAGAAAAGCATTAATATTTAAGAAAATTGTCATATTCTCTAAAGGGATAATGTTTAAGGTAAATGTTTTCATTAGTTAAAAAATGAATTTCATCTTTATTTTTGATCGTAACGCGAAAAAAGTATTCGCTGATAAAACACATTCACTTAAAGAATAATGAAATGGCGGACACAAGTTATTTTCGATTGGATGAGACTTTACGTCGATACAGTTAATGTTATTGGTCTGTAGTTACGATATATTCTCCGAAGTGCTAATAATTTGTCGAGGTTTCACACTCTACGTACTCCCGGTTTTATTTCACGTGCTTCATTTAAAAACACTATGATGCGGAACGTAAAATACAACTTGGAAATAGTTTCTGAAGTACTTTGTGCAAAACTTATGCTTTTGATACATTAATTAAATACCACTTTATTTATTTTAATTAAGGCTCTAATTTATTCCTTTCTTTTTAATAATTGTATGTGAAATTGCACCGAAATAATATGTTTGTATTTGTTCAAATACTCGTACCTGCATGATTATGTCAGGTAGTCCTTTTCATATATCTAGATTAAAAATTAAATTTACTCTAAATAATCTTATGTAATAATACTTACTGGAAGATTAAGTTGAATGCGAAATTTGACGGTATATAAAGTTTTATTATATCACAGAAGATATAATAGTACATTTATAGGTAGCTAACAAAAACAAAAAAAAAACTTTTGTATCAACACCATTTAACACCGTGTCCTACGTGGGCGACTCAACGCGAACGCGATCGCGAAGCGATCCGGTGCGATTTCAGTGCGATGCGGCGGCTCTGTCCTACGTGCACGCGAATCGTCCCTTTACCGCCACTGACATCATCCGCCGCGCCGCTGAAGTTCGCGCGAAAATATCAAACCAACTGATCGCGTTCGCGTTAGATCGCGCCGCGTCGCATCGCACTCTACGTGCGTTTTGTAACGTAGGACACTTCAACACATTTCAACTGTTTGTTTTTTTCGCATCACGTCGCGTCGCTTCGCGTTCGCGTTGAGTCGCCCACGTAGGACACCGCGTAAGTGTAAATTTTTGCGTCGCATATAAACCATATACAATAATGTAATAGAAATAATACAAAATATTACAAAATATAGTCTTTATCATACAAACACTGTAACTCACAATATATGAATACACATTTTGTTTTATATCCGAGGAAACAATATTTCTTTTGTATTAATAAATTGTAATAACAATGTATATAGCAGGTAAAATAAAGAAAAAACAAGCATCCATAAAATAATATTAGTGTGAAGATAAGTAGCAATATATAAAATATAAAATAGGCTTAGCACCATAAACATGTTTTTGGTAGGAAATAATAGTGGAATACGTAGCTAATCCCAGTCTCAACCTATATAGCTTTAAACACCAACTTGGACGTAACCGGGTTTTTAAAGAGTTCAGCGACCTTTAGACATTAAGTCTAGCACGTCGCACTTATAATAAGCCTCTTTCCGAATAAACATCAAATATATTATGTGGGGTTTTTATCCTAGAACGTTATCTCTCGGTATTTTCTTTTTTGTTCATCTTTGGTACATAGATCGTCTCTATAAATTTTCGAACCTTTTCTCTAATTCCCAAAGAAACCCATGGTATGGCAGTACAATGGGGTTGGTAAATCTTGTAAAGATTTTCTCATGAACATAAAATAAACCCTACCTTTCACTATTGAACTTGTAGTAATTACATGTTCGTTTTTCTGCAGAAGTTACAATAAGCCTCTTTCCGAAATAAGATCATATATTTACAAGTAAATATTTCTTTTACGTAGTATAATATAATAGGTTCATATGTTGAGCTTATTGCATTCTCTACTACCTAATCATCAGGCTTATCTCGCGTACAGGAACTTTGGAAAGCTATTTGACTGTAATGACATAATTTCTACAAAATATACTTTATATCTACGTATTCGTACACACATTCTTGATATTTTATGTCATTTAGCATATTTTATTATATCAAGTATAGGTATTTTTGGTGAAGTTAATGACTCAATTTAAGCATCAGTTTTATGCTATATTGAAGCCTCCGAATTGAGTAAACTATTCCATTACAGACGGCGTGGTGTCCTTTAAAGGATAGAACCGCTTGATTTGTCCATAGAGCTCATCCATCCAAATAGCGGCTAGTATTCTGTTAATTAGTTACGATTGACATAAGCGGACATGTTATTAGCACTCGAGTAAATATTATTAGTGCTTAAAACACATTTAATAACACACACACACAGAGGCGATGCTGCCAATTTTCTGCGGGTAGGATTTCCAAACCAGAAAATCTTTCATGATTTTGCAATTTTAGGTGGCAAAATAATTAGATCTCTTGATTATTTTATGATACTTTATTGTAAATAAATTGTTTAATAAATGTTCCTTTTTAACCGACTTCAAAAAAGGGGAGGTAGTCACTTCGACATTATTTTTTTATGTTTGTTGCCTCAGAACTTTTGACTAGATGAACCGATTTTGATAATTCTTTTTTTAATCAAAAGCTGATGCTTGTCATGTAGTGCCACTTAAATCTGAGCAAGATTTAATGAGTAGTTTTTGAGTTATATCTAATTTTGAAGTCAGTTTTTTTTGTCAAGAATTACGTATATCTGTTTAAAATTCGTGTCGATTTTAAATTTTCCCTGTTTTATGTATGTAAAAGGAGGTACTATCAGTAAGTATTCCCATAAATCGTCGTTTGCGACGAAGGTTATGTTCTAAGTGAACCTCGGAGGTAAAGTAACTTAGATTAATTGGTGTCATTTTGAATCATCACCTTTCAGTTTACGCAAAGGGATTTTGAAGATTAATTACAGCTGGTGTAAATTATATATAATTATGAAGGCTTCTTATGTAGCCCATAAAATACATTGCTGTTTTATTTCGTTCTTCCTTTGGGAATAAACATCTATTAGTAAATTTTAACAAAGTGTTTGTAATTCTTTGTTTTGGACGCAACAGCTTATTGCATCTACTGTAATGAATCTAAAGATTACTTACTTTAGATATTAAAAACTGAAAAGCAGTATTGGTTTCAGAATTATAACATGAATTGATTTTGATTTTAATAAAAGACTGTGAACCGTTAAATGTAAAAGCTTTTGGGAGTAAAGTTCGCAGGGTGGTTGGTAGTGATAGTACGGTGCTCAATCTTTTTGAGCAATATTTTTTGCTTAATACAAATATTATTGGCATTTTATACTGTAGGAGAGCAAATCTATCGAGAATAAAATAGCGTAAATTATGATTGGTATCATAATGGTAATTGGTATCACTATGAGATCCGTATAATAAGTTGACTTACAGAGTTATGAAGTAACGATTAATCTATATTTTTTATATTCCGCTTTTAGTTTTAATTATTACATTTTATTTTTACAAGTTTTAATATAATTTAAAGTTATTAAAATCAAACAAAATATATTGGACATTGCAACAAGTATTACCTACGAAAACCTAGTTTTCTCATTTCTGAGCTGCCTCTTTTCAGAGTTAGATGGATTATGTACGAGTTACGATATTAATCTTCACTGAAGCAACATTATAATTAGTTTTCGAACCTAAAGTTCTTAACGAGAGACTTACTACTCTAACTGCTTGATTCACTAAATACTTGAGTACCTGTACGTGACCCAAATTCCTAAATCTTTAAAGTTACTGAAATGAATATTAAGAGGTAACGTCTCTTTGGTGATCGCGGTAAAGTCTGCGTGGACTGCACTTTAGTACGTAAATAATAAAATAATATGTTCTTCTGCATTTTCATCGAAATTGAAATAATATGTAAAATTTTAACTCGGTAGGACGTGTGAAAAGAGACCTAATTCCGCTGGTAAGATATTACTCCTAACTAAAATCTAACAAACATTAAAAGTTAAATATATAAAAGCTTGTGAAAACGAGCTGATGGGTCAGCAAGTGGTAAATGTTAAAATATCTATCAAAATACCAGCAACACCAGCATGCCTCGAGAAATAATCAGGGAAATATTTTTTTAACAGGGTATCCACACACTAATTCTAGGTAATGAAAAAATAAATTAGTCCTGCAAATAAATAACGCTACTAACACACGTATTGTCGGGATATGTTACAGAGCGCAGGGATTTCCAACACAGTTGGTACTGACAGTTGCTACTATGAGCAGGAGAGGTGGGTTATGACTCATCATTCATTATTATCTAGTAGTGTGCACTGCTGCGGGTTGGTTGGTTTGTTAGGACTTACCTATCGTTCTGTCCAACGTTTTCACATAAAGCGTCAAGTATCGTTGCAATGTGATATTGTGGTAGTTTTGACATGTATAGATAAGAGTAGGTCTTATGTATACATCACTCACACTTCAACTCTTGGACCATTAGCTGACTTCTCGGTTTGAGCGTCGCTGGTATTTTATATACAATCTGGTATTAATAAAGCTTAAGCCATGGCGGAATTATAATAGGGTCGTAAATTAAGCGCATTATTATGTTATTAACGTACCGTATATAATAAGTACCCCATTGTTTATGCTCCGTGAAATAAATTAAATATCTTAATGATCCCGGGTAATGACGTAGGGATGTGACGTGGCTGTATTTTTATGTTAATAACATATAATATATTGTTACTCTTTATAACTGGCTGAAAATGGGTCACATATTATGTTGGATGCGTATAATATTTTTAATCGAGTTCAAAAAAGGCGAATCTTTTTATTCCACAGGGTAAGCTTCCATGTCTTCTGATTGATTTCTGATGGATGATCCCATGATCCATGACGAATTGAGGAAACTTCTCAAATGTCATAGGTTAACATAATAATATGGCAAATATGTTTACAAAGGTCTGTTCATTAAAGATGGTTATATTCTTTGCGAAAAATTTAGATTATGTGTAGCTAAGTACACCTATTTTTCTGCGTTGTAATAATAATGATACTAAAATTAAAGCAAGTTGACAGAGTAAAGATTAAATTTTACATTAGATTTCTAGAGCTGTTTATAAATAACAATTAATTTAATAAGTTTTGAAAAACACGAAACATTTTCCAGGGTTCGCCTTTGAAATCGTATATAGTGCAGGCGAGTGCAATGACCCCTTGGAACAGAGACGTCGAGTCTCTGGTATTATGAAACATTTCAATGCTATTTGCGTATTATGTACTTGTATTCGTATCTTGGTAAAGCTACAGCTGTTACCAGGAGTAGGCGAAAGCAAGTAAACATTCCATTCTTCCCTTGATTCAAATTGATTTAAACCCCGCAAACCAACCAGCCCTTATACAGTCCAAATCGCGGACCTATAGGCCGATTAGGCTTTTGGTCCACCGCTCCTGGTTCCTAGGTTCCTAGGTTCCATCCAGCAGTACGGTTCCAGACAGCCGTACACTTCCTGCATAGGCTAGAAGGAGAATTCGCCCTCGGGTGAAATCCCTTCTCGCCGTATCAGATGTCATGTTACATTGGATTTTATCGAAGTTTTACTTAACATTAAAGGATGAGTTTTATGAATCAGTCACGTATATTTTGCATAAATACACGAATTTATAATAAAATTCTTATAAAGGACTAGGCGTCGTAGGTCTGTAGGACGAAATGAGGCATTGGCCTTTTTAGGATATAAGACAACATTTTTTTAATTTATAATATCTTATATCACTAATATTCATTTTCCAAATTATAATGTACAATCATTTTATCCATAATATATGTACCTATATCTTTTTGATATGAAATGTATTAATATTGATTTTGTGTTTTAATTAATGAACGTAATGTTTTCCCAATTTCATTAAACGTAGAAGAAGAAAAATGTATAAACAAAGAAATCGACAGACAGATACACAACTGTTTTCACTACACTTTCATTTTTCATCATTTATATGGAACCCTAAAAAGAGTAAAGATACAGCTTGACAGAAAACCCAGCCTTCTTTGTATTACCATAAACTTAGTGTGGTAAGAATATCTCAGGATATAATACAATTTCTCGATAAATTGCATTTGCTTCCAAAACAAAGCCTTTGCTAGTCTTTTCCTGCGTTAGATTGGATTTTCCTCGAACTTATCAGTTTGTTTTCGGGTGACGAAAATGCCACGATTTAAGAAAGGCGACGTTCCCGGAAATAAATAATGATAAGCCTCCATAATAATCTTCGAGAGTGGCTACGGTATAGGGATAGTTGAGTTTTGTAAAGTATATTATACGAAAAAAGGAAATCCTTTTGATAATATCGCTTACATTTATACATAATATTGGAAGCACCCTCACTTTACTGAATTTTATTTGGTCGAATTTCATTTTAACGAAAACTATTGACTATATTTTTAGATCATCGAATTATCATTTGCCATAGGTAATATTTTACCGAATCTTATTTGGCCGAAGCTTCTTTTAATGTTTTTCATTTGCCAAATGATTTATTTGTCATATTTTCACTACACCGAAACAACATTTTATAGAATATTATTTGGTCACAAATATTTATAGCCGGTTACTTGGTAGCATTTTCAATATTAAATTAAAACAGTGTCATAAAAAGTCAATATGTTGTGCTACAAAATTTAGTGACTGAAACGAATCGCTGCAAAACCGAATTCACGCAGTCTTGTCCGCCCTACCCTTAGAGTGTAATGTAAACCCGCGTAGGTGCGGAAGGACGAGGCGGCCTGCGAGCTGAGGAGCAGGTGGTGAGCGTTAAAACCATCTGCGACGATAAACTCGCGTGGGACCGCCGGAGCACCGAAGTGCCGAAGCCGTGACAGAAACAATGCTTGCTGCACATTGCATGCCTGCTTGCATGCTGCGTTTGACGTTTGGAAAAATGAAAATGGTAATTAAAACAGTGAATGTTCGGAAACGAACAAATGTCATTTCGACTAAGTGTAACTTCTGTAAAAATTTTACGACTAATTGACCAGACCTTTGAAAACGGTAAAAATTGAAAAAATAATAATAGTACTATGAAACCCATTGCAAAAGGAAGAGAATATACAAAAATGAAAGGAAAAATAATTTACGGGCGGTCTGAGGTCGGGAAGTGGGGGGTTTAAGGGTAAAAAACGGTTTATCTCAATTTCCAGCAAAACTACCAGTCCTATGGAAAAAAGTTAAATTGCAAAGTTGTAGGTAATAAAATTGTCAAAATTTATGTGAGAAATTAAAATTACCAAGCTGTTGGTTTTTTATTTTTATCTTTCACAAAAATATTTTTTTTCACGAAAGGAGAATGCCCATAGCCAGTACTCTTAAAAAAATAATTGTGCCACAATGATTTTTGGATAAAAAAAATTATTAAAATATTTCAAGTATTTTATCCTATTTCCTGAAAAATCCTTATTGGGAATCATTTTCTGAAATTAATAAGTAACTTTACTTCCGTTTTACAAAAGAAAACCATTGGGCCATTTATGTTTGGATAAGGGCCAATCAGGAATCTTTTAAGATCCTTCGGGCCAATAGGTTGCATTGATTCGATTATAATTATGATACAACAGTTATAGTTTATTATATCCATGACAACAAACTAGATGACGTAAGGGGACTGTCAAATGAATTAGAAATTTATTATAATCAGCCAGGAGTAATAGTGTTCTGTGACAAACTACATGGTGATTGGAGACTGTCAAATGAATTTGAAACTTAAAAGATCGACATTACATACGCAATCGACTTTAATACGCTTACATATAGTCCATATTACTGTGAGTTTACTATAACCTAAATACAAATTAATTTTGTTTAAAATCTCTTATTTCCTAGTATTATAATTGACTAAAGTTAGTATGTGTAATTTATTAAGATAACATAATCAAATAAAGGTATTTTTATCAAGACACAAAAATGTTAAAGTCAGTACATTTCTCCATACTGAATGGGCATTCTCCTTTGGTGAAAACTTACCTTTTATGTCCCAAGTACACTGTAATTTATTTGATTTGAAATATTTATTTTTTCACCTTATTTTGACTTAATATCGAAAACGCACCCTAATTTTCAATCGAAAATTCACCCATCAAAATATCAGCTTTTTTAAAAAAGTCGGTAGGCTTTTTATTCTGTACAATCTCCACTTTCTGATGATATGTTTAGCCATTTTCTGAGATTAATGGGAAAAAACGCACAAACAGATATAAGTTCTAAAAATAATTGTTATGCAATGTATTGCGTTTATAAATACTCCCGTTAATATTATAGTTTCTTTCAAGTTCAACTTTAATTGTGTATTAAAGAATTGAAATCAAAAAGGCAAGTGTAGGGATATGCCTACCTATATTGGTATACGTGTATCAGGCATTGTTCTACATAAAAGCAAAATCAAAGGTTTGAAGCCTATTAGAATATTACCGAAGCGTTAACGCGATAAAGCCATTGATTATAACTAGGTTCATTCGTCGCAATTCCTTAATTATGTTTACTGGGTTCGTTGGATTCCATTGACCAATTCCCAATTAATTGGCGTCACATGACGTAATTCACTGATATTGTCGCCATTCGGTTTTGTATGTAATTGTATATTTACTTTAGACTATAATTAAACCAATGTGACTTTCATAGTTTATAGTCGTTATACATATATGCCTATCCTAACTACAAAAGTTAGAATATACACAGATACATATATCATATATATATTGGTACAGACCAACAAAAACCCTTTTACAGGGGTTAGTTAGAACATTTTTCTATCGAAATTTTCTAATCGCCCGCCATTGTTTTTTCTAAATAGGGCTCTAGATTAAACTGGCATAAATGAATCTTTAAACAAACAAAAAAAATGTCAGCTTATTTTTAAGTTGATACAAACTCTTATACCCATTTAATCTTTTAAGGAATTAATTTTCAAATGTCATTTAATACTCTCACATACAATATAATGGAAATCTGTACAAAGTTTTGTACCTCAAAGTTCACTTGTTAAGTGCGTTGTCAGACAGTCAGTCAGTCAGTCTCCGTTAAGGTTTTATTAAGTAAACGCCAACAAGAAGATGCCTAGATGGGCATACAGATATATATCTATAAATGACCGACAGTATTCTCGACGTATTGTCAGTCTCAAAGGAAGACGACCCACTTGAAAATAAGCTATTTTGATCTAAAATTACTTAGATATAGATCCAGACATTAACAGAGCATGAACCGAGAATAATTTTCTTTTGCTAGAACTCTTTATTCGTACTATCACGGGAGTAGGTCACGTCATATGCAAAGAAATGCAAACATTCGCTAAGCTATGAACTCGGATTCTAATCTACGTGACATTCACACCAAGTGTGCTGCAGAAGAAAATCACGCATTTCTACTGAGTAAATGACCAACTCGTTAATTGTCTGGTATGCAGACTTCTTCTATTTATTCATTGTTAGCTGGGAGAAGTTAACAATACTCATTCAATTCCGTCACCATGTATTTATAACAACAAATATATTATAAGACATTTACGCGCATTCGTAATACATTTTTCTGAATATTACTGTGTATTTGTTTATTGTGAAAATATAGCTAAAATAAGGATAAATCCGCGGTATACTTATATCCCTAAAATTTAAATATGAAATCTAAGACTAAATAAAATAGAGTCCTTAAACAGTCTTAAGCTATTAAGAGACGTTAGGGTAATTTATCTTTACTGACAAAATTAGTGCACTTGTAAAAAGTAATTGGCATAACATGCAAATTTGGAGTCCTGGGAATTCCTCGCCACGGTCAGAGGACATAAACGTTTCTCAATGTAAATGAGACAAGACAGCTTAAAATTTATCTTCTGCTTCCAAACTTCGCTACAGAATGTAGAAACTTTTTCGCCTACATTTTATGTTACGGATACCTATTTAACGTAACTGGTATCACATGTGTTGTAGTGCTTGTTTAAGCCTACTTTTAAAACCAGTGCAAAACAGTTTTAAGAGGTGGGATTGTGGTATTTACATATTAAATTTACATTGTAGGCATCAGATCCATGCCAGGATCATCTGGAATTTTCAACCGATTTAAAAAAAATGTATGTTCTCAATTTCATAGTACATGTTTTTGCCTCAGATTATGTCGTATGTCAATCGATTTGGAAAAAAATATTTTTATTTAAAAGGGTATAACTTCCCATATTTATCAAAATTAAGCTCTGATGATGGGATCTATGAGGAATTGAGGGAACTCCTCAAATATTATAGGTATACAATATACATATGTATATTGAAATGAAATTGAAATTTTAATAACGCGTTTTGGTGTTGTTAGAACGGGATTAAGTAATTTATAATTCCTTTATCGGCCGGCAATACATCTGTGTTACTATTGGCGTTTCTAATGCGTTATGTAAGATACATTATAAGTTATACATACACGTTTGAACATTTATCACAATTAAAGCAATGTATATGACCAAAACAACTATTGGTGTTGTGAAAACATAAATTTGAAGTGAGTTAGCTGCATCATCAACTTTGCTAACTTCATGAAATATAAGTTTGCAGGTAATAAACCACCGCGGTCACACGTCATTCCATTTTCATTGTTCACGAGTCCGAGTGTTCTTTAATAATGCGCAGTCGTTACAGAGGCAAGAGGTCGCTTCTAAATCGGACGACACGACAACGACACAGCAGTCTGTTATACATATTGTTTTAAAAAGTTATCAAAGCTGTATCAAAAGAATAACCAACTTGCGTTTGATAAGTACCACCAAAATATCGCTCTTCATGTTATTATGTAAACCTTTTTTATTTGAGAAGATTCCTCAATTCCTGATGGATCCCATCATCAGATTAAATTGTTGATTAATGAGCCAATCTTGAAGTATGTTCTTTCAAATAAAATAATTTAAAATCAAATGAAGTACATCCAATAAAAAAAGAATCATCAAAATCGGTTTACCCAGTCCAAAGTTCCGAGATAACTAACATAAAAAAAATACAGTCGAATTGAGAACCTCCTCCTTTTTTTGAAGTCGGTTAAAAAAAGATCGGTCGATAAATGACAAAACAAACATTTAAAAAAATACAACCGAATTGAGAACCTCCTTTTTTTGAAGTCCGTTAAAATACCATTTTCTGTGTGGTAGCATTGTAATCCTCCATGCCACGCACACGTTTGCATACACAATACACCCATAATATAAGAATCGTCGTGTTTAAATAAAGAAAATTGTCGTCGGTTGAAAACGCAGCGAAATGCACACTCGAGACTGGACACAAACATTAGATGCTGACTAGATGCAGACTAGGTACTCTCAGTAATTCCATGTTTTTAAATTGGATTACGCAAAGTAGTAAATGGTAGGTAAATGGGTCAAGGCCAATCGTAGGTTATCAGGCAAGTAAAAAAATGTTAGACTGGCAATATACAATGTGAGAGTCTTCAAGTCAAGACTGAATAGTCTCTTAGGAAGTTACCAATGATATTTAGCTTTACCCAATGATATTTAAATTACATTATAACATCGTTGGCTTTACCACCTAACGGGCATTAATATGAGGCATTAACTATTGTATTATATTTAATTAGTAAAAAAATTGATTGGCAATCAGCGTACGAAGTATAACTAAGGACTAAGAATGGGTTCTTCAGTAATCCGCTTCAGCAATCGAAACTTGTTATATTTAATAAAACTAAGTACGACAATGATCTAAGTCATGTCATGTAATATCTACTTGTGATTCCCGCTCAGCGATCGAAATTCTATATTAGTTCACTTTGTCAAAATATTAGTTACTTTATTCTAAGTACAAACTTTATTCGTAAATAAATCATATTTAACATTTAGGTTTTCTTACTTTTCTCGGTGTACATTAACTATACCAAATCTCAAAGGATGTATTGTATTACCACTTTGAGTGGGCCACAAACAGTAACATAGAATAGAATCAAACTTGCTTTAAAATAGATTTCATAAAAATCATAACAAAAGCAATACCAACATTGTAATATATTCATTCCACAAAATAAACTTTACTTTTGCGAACTATTTCATAGTATAGCTTTATTATTCCATAGTATAACAACTTCAGCAAGACAAAGTCGGGAGCTATAGCTTATGACAGTCATATAAATGGAAATTGTCGCTATTTAAGTTGCGGAGTCTCTCATATTGCAGACCGGTTTCGGAAATGATGGGGCATACGTTTGAAATGTAAGACTGAATAGAATATAGTAACCAACACTTGAAGAATTTTGGTACGTGTAATCACGCAATATTTAAACGCAAAGTTATTCATTACTGGTACCGCCTTCATCTTGCTTTGGGAATGCATTAGCTAGCACTCAAAAATAATTATGTTTGTGTAATACATATGTGACTATTATTTCTTCTGTGGTTTGTGCGGGATCATCCAAGGGTTATTCCAAGCTTACTAATAAAAATACATCAGTAAAAACTAAACGGACAAAATTAAATTTATAATATAAATTTAAATAATTCCCCCATTAATAACAGTTTTATTCAATATCTTCCATGTCCCGAGAGATATAGTAATTTTGATGAAAAGGAACTTGATAAATTAATCAAGGTTACCAAAATTTAACAATACATAACTAGTAGCTCATAATAATATTATAATTGTTCTTGTTTCTAGGGTCTTTTCTCAAAGCTGCGATTAAGGTATTGTTTATCAAAGTCACAACTTATTAAGACTGTACATTGCGGTGAGGGTTTTAGATTATTTATAGACTCCCCCATGCCGGCCGTAGTGGTTTCCATGCCGTTCGAAGGTTCCTGGGTTCGATTCCTAACGAATCTGAAATTAGAATGATGAGTTTGTATTTCTGTTCTCGGTCTTGTTGTGTGTATCTTTGTGTGTTGTTCATGTCACTGACGATACAAGAAATTCTGGTGTGTAACCGGTGTGTATGAGTGTAACCGGTAACATTACTTATTTATTGATGAAGATTTGTAATTATTTGGGTCACGCAAGTTTCATACTGTACCATTAATAATAAATGCTATTAAAGTGTATTGTAAGAATTTGTTATTACTTCCGATATAAGTATCTCACCAGTACACAAAGCATTCTATATCACGCAAAGTCACTAAAAGTATACGCGTATTTGAGTGTATTCAAAAAGATACACGAGAATTTTGCTTAGTGAACGCCAGATTGGTATTTTTCTAGTCATATCAGTGCCAAGGCGTGAGATTAACATACAAATTGTAGGAGCCAAGCTGGTGATCTAGCCCGACTCAGCTTTTAGTCAGATTACATTCCACGAGAAATAAGGCGAGTGATGTAACCAAATAGCTAATTGTGTGAATGTGGAATTACATAAAAATATTTTACGCTACACTTTCACATGCCTACCTATACTTTTTGTTTTGTAGCGATACGGTTGCGACGTTGCGTGAACTACAGTGATTTATCTAGCTTTGCTTTTTACGCACTTTGTTCGCAATAAAACAAAACGGAAATATTATTATTATCTAACTATTTCACTATCAAAATTATGCTCATTGTATAAAACATTCAACTAATAATTTCAGTCATATCAGAAACAAATGGAAAAATGTATAATATGTAACCAGATAAAATATAGTTTCTATGGAAAATAATATAACACAATACGACTAAGATAATTTATTAAGGAACATCAAGAGATATACAAAATTTCATCTGTGAAGATTAACTTAGGTACTTAAGGAAAATATGATTATACAGATTTCCTTCCATAACCCATAAAATCCGAAGTTTCACTAACAAGGTCTTATCGAAAATAGACTTCTTCGTCTTACTGAGGAGTGAGGGGACAAAGCGAATTTAATCTCATTAATATAATTGATTTAAAGGCTTCAAGAATTTTCTTTCCTTATTCATTACTAGCTATTACCCGCGGATTAACCCGCGTGTTCAAAGGAAATTAACAATTACAGGACACTTTCCTGGTGCATGAATAAATAAGTAACAATTCCACAATTTTAAAGATACTAAGAGGAACCAACTGTCAAACCTATGACCAACCTTCTCTTCAACCTTCCAACTCTAATTATAAAGTTATCTATCTAATACCTTTAAACGAGCAATTCTTGTATATAGGTATATAATTGGAATCTCGGAAACGGCCCCAAAGATTTTCATGAAATTTAGTAAATAGGGGGTTTCGGGGGCGATAAATCGATCTAGCTAGGATTCATTTTTAGAAAATGTCGTTTTATCGGTGTTTTCAGGCAATGAACGACGGCTACAATAGACTCTTCCTGACATCTATTGGCGAGTAGCTACACTAAAGCTAAAGCAGATGGCGTTGTTAAGCAATACTAAACCGAGCTAAGCTCGGTCATCCGGATATTATCAATATTTATATAGGTACATATGTATTACTCGTACATTAATATTTTCAACTCTAAAATATCAATACATATTATATCCTCAGATTATATCCTTTACGAATTTAAGTATAGAAATACCAATATATTGTTACTTTTAGTATGAAGCAATAGCGAGAACCAGTTATAGCGTTTGTTAATGTCGCTATAAAATCATAATATATTAAGAACAACTAACTTTTCGTCTTCGGGAAAAATATATTTACTTTGACAACATCAGAAGGAATCTTACTAGATGTTGATGTTGTACATTGCTATGTACAGAAATCAAATTGTAAAAACACATAAAATATAAACACAAAAAACAGCCAACATTAGATACAAAAAGAATGAATATTATGCAAATAAGAAGTTATAGAAAAGAATAAAAGATGCCGTACCGGAATGAGATGTTTTACCGCGGTAAAAAGTTGTCTGTCACTCTCCAGCCTCTTATCTCCACACAAAAAATCATACCATACCATCACTCCCTTACGACGTGAAAGAGGGACAAACAAACAAACACACTTCCGCATTTATAACATAGTTTTGAGATAACTTTTTTGATCTAGATTTTTATTTTTAAATATTTAATTAATTTATTTCTAGTAATGGCAATTAAATTGTGGTTATGGTTAAATAGTATTTTCTAAAAATTAAAAAGGCAGATAAATGCAAAATCAGATATGTGTTCAATATAAAACTTCTACATTCCCTATTCTACTAATATGTTAATCTAAAGCTATGTTATTGCATGTATTGCTCAAAAATAAATCAACTGAGTGTCTAGACAAGATAACAATGACGGACGGAGCTAATATGAAGTGTTTTTACGACTTTCTTGACTTTTTACGTTATTTGGTCTTGTTATGTCTTTTAAGTCTTGTTTTGTTGCTTTTAATGTACGATTTCTCGTAACACTCCACTTCTGATGAAAACACGGATTCATCAGGAAATTTATTGGAATTGGTTACTTCTTTTGTCATGCTAATTATGTTGTGAACGGATTTAGCAGATGTAGAAGATGTGAGAACATAGAGAAGAGAGAAGTACTTCTTTCAAGAAGTCGTTGGCAAACAGCGTAATAATAAGTGCAACAACCACGGACGTGAAAATAACTCCGGACGTCACCTTGTCTTATCAATAGTGACGCCGCGCGTTTTCCATGTGTGCGTAATTTTTTATGCGGTCCGACGCGGTAATGGCGGCCGATTAATAACAGCATGGTGTCAGTGTGTGCGTGTGATGCTTGTACGAATAGAGGAATTGGTATTACTATAGGTACCTCACTGAATTTGTTGTTGACATTTCGTCTGTTCTTTTTTTAAGCCTGTGGCAACAACAATATTTTGAGAACAGCTTTAATTGGGAATCCATTTGTCATAGTCCAATTACGAGAGCTCACACTTCGCTTCGTCTTTCTGAGAAGCGCACTGCTATGAATTATACGAATGATGAAACTGCCCGAGGTTAATAGGGTATCTTAATTAAATGTTGAAACAAAGACGTGGTCGAATTTCAATCCGGCTTTTGACGGCAGGCCACGAGCAAATAAACATTTCTACTTATTGCGATACTTCAATTAATTGAGGTTTTGCATTCTGCTTCATAAAATAACTGAGTACAGAAAAGGATAGTGGAAATTCTTCGCGTCTTTGGATTTGTTTTTCGGTGGACGGATTTTTGTTTACTCCTGTATTGCTAGTGTACCAGGTACACTACAATAGATACACTGTACCTATTGTTGAAATTATGAAATATAGCGGTAAAAATATAAGTAAAAGTGGTGCTTCTACCAAATAAAAACTAGACAAGTCACTCACAATGCTTTATTTGTGTGCTTCATTTTGTTTAGAGATACACAAAACGAATTTAATATTTTATACCAAGCCCTCCGTATTTGCCCACAGTGAAAATAAGTTTGGCTCAGTGAATATTGTATGGTCATAATAATGAAGACTTGTACCTGAATACGTACACTGGAAACACATTTAATAACTGCATTATGCACATTACATATAAATTATTATTATGTATTATGTAATGTATATTATCTATTATTATGTAATGTATACAGACTATTATGTCTTCTGTGCACATAATTATAACACGCAAGTAGGCATGCCCAGGCAAACACATAATATAGTTTCGTAAAATTTAACTAACCTAGTATGGTAGTTTGCCTTTTAAATTCATCATAATATTACGTGCAAATACAAATTTTTCCCACATGTCACACCAACCGTTTGTGACTGGGACACTTGACTGTAACCAAAATGATAAAGGCCTAATAGTCGGACGGACCGACATGACGAAACTATAAGGTTTCAGTTTAAAAAAAATAAACGTACTTAAAAATTATACGTTCAAATGGACTCGACTCCTTTATATATTTTAGATAAATGATATTTAACCTCGTTAATGTAAATTAAAAATATGTTGGGATTTTCAACTTTAGAAATGTTTACAAAAGTAATTTATAACAATAAATCAAAAGGCAGGTTTTTCCATGACCTGGTAACACGCAAGGGTTAAAAAGTCGGCTTATGATTTGAAATTTACGCATGAAATGCATGAAAGTTTTCATAGGTTTGACACTTTCTTCGCACGTGATAATTTAACAATACCCGCACGATTAAGATTACTATATTGAACTGGGTTTTCACACAGACATGTATATCTTGATATATGTCTGTGGGTTTTGACGTAATCCATTGCTAATACCAGTCACATAACACAAAGGATTTTATACTTAATGTGCCATAATAATCGGTTTCTTCACACTATAATAAAACTGTAACTGATCTGTGTCTGTATGTACCTCAGGTCAAAGCATACCTAAACCCAAACAAAAACCGAGTTGATGAAATATGACACATTAATTTCATGAAATTGGTGTACTATAATAGTACTATAATACAAAGTATTTTGTATTTAGTACACAATATCTTTTCGACCAGATACCTAATTCTTAGTCTAACAAAGAGCACTACTTAATTGCTAAAATATCTCATCTTACGTTCACGATATTATCTAAATAATTTAGTTCTAGTCATGAAATACATTAGTGCTAATGGTGCGTTTATATTTTACCTTTCAGCGTAATGTATGCTAACAAATAATTATGCATGTTATGCTGAAATTATTATAATTATAAGACGTTAAATTAGGTGTATGTAGCGGGCGACTGCAATATATTTGCAATGAAATGAACCACACGAAATATTCCTATTATATGTGACGCGTGTTAAGTGAGCTGGATATTGTAGTAGAATATTATAAACAAAATAACATAATTATAATGTGCTGATAATCGTATATTACCTGATGACCCGTGTGGCGCAATGCCGGATTTTGCCATGATTGAATTTCTGTTGGTCTGGGTGTCTGGGTGTGTGTCTTTGTGTATTGTCCATGGCATGGCACCCACGACACAGGGAATCCTAATGTGGGACTACGAGTTTGAAGCGTTATTATTATTATTAAAAAATTGTGACTTTGATTGGCATCCTTGGGAAAATAAACGTAATTAATTTTAATCACTACCATCTGTCCGATTGTCCTTGATCTCACTGAACGTAAAAGGTCAGATACGCAAAAAGCCAAACAATCAACATGTCAAATATTGAACTATCAAATTCGGAATTTTAATATTTTTTTTACATTCTAATATTATAATTGACATCTTTGATAATTTTACTAAACAGTTAAAAAATTTGGTATTTGACATTTTGGCCTTATACGTCTTAGCAAAAAAAAAATCGTATATATGAATAGTTGAAATTCCATAACAAGTTATTACACGCCAGAACGAAAAACTACAAAACAAGAATAAACACCAACCATATTTTGGTAAGTTTTAAATAATTCAATAAGTACAAATCTATTTGCATCAAAACCTGATGTAAAGAATTTAAGTGTTTTCATCGCCGCACGAAGTAAATAACTTTTCCTTTTAATAAGTTTTCTACCCTCACTTCCGTGATATAATCAGATTCAATACCGGAAAACCTTACGAATAGTCCTGTTCGTTACTGCTCATAAAGTTATTAAATATTATGAAACTTTGTTATTTTATACGTAAAAAGGATATACCGTGTTGTAACATATTAAAACTTTAGTTTAGATAAGCTAATGCCCCGAGTTTAATTCACAACAAAGCTCAAAATCATAAACTATTTAATTTTTAAAGGAGTTCCTTCTCCATGAAGCTTGCTTTAAATTTTAACTCTACTCTCCTTGCATTTACATGAAATGTTATATTCATGGATAAAATGTATCTCCTGTCCGGTAAAGTTTAAAAGGGCATGTCAAAGAGAATAAAAATGAAAACAGCGGTATTTTACAAACGCGAACTAGCGTAAAATTTTTCAGTGCGATAGTTTGTAATCTATTCATAAATATAATGGGGGTTGAAAGGGTGACTCGTCATCAGAGTGAGCACTCTGGCCATGGTGGAGATCCAAAATAATATTCGCAACACTTAATATAATCATTAGTTTAATCGATAGCACGAACAGATTTCAAATTGACTCAAGGATTAATTAGATCAATCAAGACTAGAAACGTAGTGAGTTCGATGTCACGTGGTGTTTGTTCACACAACCGCTAGTTCCAACCGGCAACCACGTTAATCAGAATGCCCGCGTTTTCTCCTGTCTCGACCGTCCAGATGTCAAACTACCAAAACTGTCAAACTATCAAAATGTCCAAACTGACAAACCTCCCCACTGGCATCGACCACACTTAAACAGCCACAAGCTGCTTGACGTTTCCAACAGATGTTGCCATGATATTGATGCTACAACACATTTCTAATAGATGGCGCTGTAGTCCTGACGCTGCGAACGGCCATCTTGATGACTCACGCGTCCTCGTGTGTGGTATCTGAAACAGGAATAACTTTGCACAGTACATTTTCTCTCACTCGGCTTTCCTGGCCGAAAAATAAAATCAACGTATCGAAAGGGATCAAAACATTTTATTTCATAAACACAAATCGTTTCTTAATTATCTTAAATTATAACAATGTTCAATTTAGAAAATATTTCAGTTTTCAACAACAATCGCTCTCATAATTGTCAATAATCACTTTTCCGCAAAGAAGTCGGTTTCATTCGTCAGTGTTGCGTGTCAGTATGCAATACTTTAAATCATCATAATCATTAATCAAGTGGGCTACCTGCAACTGCCTACAGCTCCAAGCCATTCGCATACCACTCACGGTCGTAGCTGCACTGCTGCGGGAAATCAAGCCTAGGCCAAACTAGTTTGTCCTGAAATCGGGTTTGGCCGGTAACATAATTATATATTATACAACACAAAAATTGTCCTTTATAGACTTTGACACCATCCAATCGATATACCTGAAAATGGTTTCATTTGAAAGGCAATATCAAATGCGAACATGGTTTGAGACCTCTAAAAAAATGCTTTAGGCACATTTTTGATTTCCGACTTTTTCATACAAAAGTTTTTTGCATAGTAGCACAGGCCAGGTATCCACTAGTTTACAGATATTTTATCCCGCTTTATTTATTTTGTATCCACCATGTTTTTAATTCTGAGGATCAAATAGCGTGACCTATGATGGCTTATGTAATTAAGGTCAAAGATATCTGTCGCTAAGCTGAAATTAGACTCCTTGCTCATCAGTTTAGGCAAAAACTAGCCGAAATTCAGGCAAATATAGGCTTACTTTTATCGATATTTTAATTTGAAGATACGACGGAGATTGAATACGAATGATGGATGAATTAGTTGCCCAATAGACCAGATTATGACGATTGTTATATGACTATTCACACAATTCGTCATACTGTACACATATATTTCAAAACTAGCGTTGTGCCCGTGGCTTTACCCGTGTTTTCCGGGATAATAAGTACCCTATGCCCTATTCCAGATCATGGTCTAACTGTGCTAAATTTCAGATTTTTTTGCGTGAAAGAATAAAAAACATCCTCACAAATATTCTATAATATTATTAGGAATAGTAGAAAATTATTATAAAAAAGAATTTAGTTTTAATTTTAGTTTTTTTACCTTATCAACGCCACTAACGTAACATATTAGAGTGAAGAATATATTAAAATGAATTTACATTCTTAAATCAAGTTTAGTATGTACGCCACGTATTTTGCTTTGCTGAAGCCTAGAAGATTTCTTCTTATTGTTTCATTTAAATGACAGTGTTTCGTTTTCAGAGCAAGCCTGCACTGACTACTAACAGTTTTGTGGAGTTATCTACGCGGTATGAAATTTTATGGGGAGTAAAATCAAACTTTCTCCGTAACGTTATGTTTGAAAGGACCCCGCAAAATCTCTATGGGAATTGGCTCTCGGCTAAATTAGCTGAAATTTTGCACAGAGGTAGCTTTCATCATGCTGATCAAAAGTCTCAATGGGCGTAACCCCCCAAAATCAAACCCAGACCCACCATTCCCCTCCAAATCTCAAAATACTCCCCAAAGCACATTGGATGAAAATCAATGCATAAGGGATATATTAATATGAAACTTCGCACAGAGGTAGTTTTCATCATGCTGATCAAAAGTCTCAATGGGCTCAAACCCCCAAAATCAAACCCAGACCCTCCAAAAAAATCTCAAAATACACCCCAAAGCACATTGGATGAAAATCAATGCATAAGGGATATATTCATATGAAACTTCGCAAAGAGGTAGCTTTCATCATGCTGATCAAGTCTCAATGGGCGCAATCCCCCAAAAACCAAACCCAGACCCACCACTCACCCCCCCAAATCTCAAAATACTCCCCAAAGCACATTACGATGGAATGCATAAGGGACATTTTTTTATGGAAATAGCCGGCAAACGAGCTGACGATCCACCTGATGGTAAGTGGCTATCGCCGCCCATGAACATCAGCAACACCAAAGGCATCACTGATGCGTTGCCGGCCAAGAAAGAAAGAAGAAAAAGAAAGAAAGAACTGGCTTTCAAGCCCCCAGCCGGAACACGACGAGTCGTCTGACTCATGCTCGAGGGTGGTAGCTATCCAGGCGAACCCCTGGAGAAATAATAATAGTAATAATGGTATTAATTAACAATTAAAATAAATACTACCAATATAATCCCTCCGAGGGCCCTACCACCAGCGGGCCGGATTTAGTCGCCTCTTACGACACCCTTCCGGCGTGGGATTGGGGTTAGTATTCTAAGCAGCCCCAATACGGCTAAAATATAATAAAATATACGGCTAATATATGCATATGAAGGCAAGGTGTTGGGTGATACCCGACCTGTTTACGCCGGGTGGTGTTTGGGGGGAGTGGTGGGTCTAGGTTTGATTTTGGGGGGTCGCACCCATTGAGACTTTTGATCAGCATGATGAAAGCTACCTCTATGCGAAGTTTCATATGAATATATCCCTTTTGCATTGATTTTCATCCAATGTGCTTTGGGGAGTATTTTGAGATTTGGGGGGGAGTGGTGGGTCTGGGTTTGATTTTGGGGGGTTGCGCCCATTGAGACTTTTGATCAGCATGATGAAAGCTACCTCTGTGCAAAATTTCAGCTAATTTAGCCGAGAGCCAATTCCCATAGAGATTTTGCGGGGTCCTTTGTGACATAGAGTCTAGATGGCGTTGGATGGCTGATCAGTAACAACGCCATCTAATGATAATAATAATCTTGGTATATCCTATATAGATGATGTCAAACATCATCATTATCATCATCATCATCATCCGTAGTTACTGATATTTTGACGATTGCAAACTAGATGGCGCTAAACTCCATTCGTGCGTCGGAGCTGACACACATTTTTTTTAATGTTGTTTTATTTTATGATTTGCTTGCGTACTTCATGGTTGCAACTTGCAATGTGGTTGTAATACCTACTTATATGTTATTATAGTTATTCTCTGAAGCTTACTTCTCACTAAACAACATAAGACTTTCACCAAAATTAGCTTTATAAACTACTAGGAAATCACCCACGCTTCGCTTCAGGAAAAATTGTAAAAAAAAAATATAATATAGCCTATGTCACCCGGGGATTGTGTAGCTTCCTAACAGTGAAAGAATTTTTCAAATCGGTTTAGTTTCGGAGCCTATTCAATGCAAACAATCAAATCTTTCCTCTTTATAATATTAGTATAGATAACACTTATTTGGCTGGTTTGTTAGACTGGTACACAAGGTTTTTTATATTCATTCGGAGAAAATCTCACCTAACAAAGAGGTAGACAGACGTACACGTACGAGTGATCTTACAGGGGTTTGGATATTTCATTAGACATACGGAACCTTAAAAAGTTAAACAGAACATGACGTTAAGTACTCCAGTACTTCTTGTCGAGTTTTCTTGATGACGGTGAGACATTAATGAAAGTTTGTCGGCATGATAAAAGTTTTGTAGTCAGAACTTTATGTTTGTTTAAATTTCATGCTAATTTAATGGGATTGGGAATTTATATCTTCTAGCCTCCGACATGTTAAATAGTTTAGTTAATATAAATATAAATTATACTTAGTAATTATAATCAAAGTTGATTCGGAAAAGGGTCTTGTAACATAAAGAGAGACTAGCTATTATAATATGATAAAATTAAATTAAAAAAACGACTTAAAATTAATTTAAAATTACATAATTATTAGAACACGACATTCGTAAAGATATATTTTAAGTTTTGGTTGTCGCTAGCCGATACACTGTCATCCATACTTTGAAAAGTTTCGAATTCCTTTATCTTATTTATTGAGTCGTTATTTAACTCACTTACTATTTTTTTATACTGCAAAACTTTTTGTATACTGCAAAACTTGCGCAACAACTATTAATAGCCCAATTTTGTATACTTTTTCTAGAAAGCTGTAGTTGGAAATAAGTTTTTGGTTGAACTATAAATAAAGCCTGTAATAGAGAGTGATGGTATAGTAACGAAGAAGTGTACTTAACCTTACATTTCTCCTCGGCATTGGAACTTACAAAATAGTAAAAAATTAGGAAGATAAAGAGCTTAGAACCCTTTAAGCTCCAATCCAACACTGAGTGCGTAATTTGGATGACGGCAAACATTAGTTTTAGTAGACATTTTATTACTAGGATCCTTTTGTTATGCAATACAAAAGAAAACCGATAGTAATTATGTTTTAAAGAAGAAGTTGAAACTTCAGTTGAAATTTGATGTAAATACTGTCTTCCATAATTGCTGAGAAAAACTCAAGTAAAACGAGATTAACTATTATAATATCCATCATTATCTCTTTACGAATATCAGATTTACCCTTATTTAGGTAGATTACTTGAGAAGGAAATGCTTCAAGAAAAATATCTAGCAAAAAAGTTGGAATAAGCTACGGATAACCGTTTAGCAGTAATTGTAAAGTTTTGCGGATGAAGTCTAGTCGAAGCTCTTTGCTACTTTGATGGCGCTTCCTAGTGCGCTTTCCGCAAAACTTTTTACTGAACTAAGTTGATTGTATACTAATGTTTTTTATTAGTATTTCTACAGTTTAGCTTATCTTCTATTTTATATTTCAGTTTTCATCTCCGGCCAGTTTTTGGCCAACAATTTTCAAACTTTTGTTTGATTAATTAAAAGCTGTTTGGATTTGTTAGTTGTATTGTCGAAATTTTTATTATGTATTCATTAAACATCTATGTCTTAGTCGTTTCTTTTCTATGTAACCTTTCTGTTTCTTAATCTTTTTCATAACAGTATCTTCTATTCAATCCTTTAATTTTAAGTTTGATTTCACAAACATCTAGATGTTACATTTTTATGCTATAATTTGTTGCGTTTACATTCCTAGCCATTTATTTATTGATATTGTGTACATGATTGTGGCACAGGTGATCTAGTTCTCGGCCATTGGACGACAGTTCCGGTGCATGTGGTCGGCGTGTTTATCTGTCTGTAACCGACATTGTCATCACTGTGGGATTAAGCGACGGATAATGCGTTGACATTGTATATCCTATGTATATCGGTTCTAAGTAACAATTGTAGCTGGTATTAGTAGATATTATATACACACTAGTGTTCTGCGGTTAAAATTCGACTGTAATTCATTTTTTCAAAGGGTTATTTCACATTGATAATATATTAATCTTTAGGTAATATATTTGTTACATGTTACACATATTATGCAAACTATTAAGGTTTCATATGATTTTAAACTATCATCGCTAACAATAAATATTTTGAATGTAAATGGGTACTCATGCTTTTATAGTAATTTGGTAGTAGTCCTGCCGTAAACATGATCCATGTAACTGGGTCAAAATATCGGTGGGAAATACTAAAATCGTGTGTACCTATTTAGGTTTCTATTTGTTGATGTAAACGTAAACTATTTATATCATATTCATACCTGAATTCGCGCATTAATATATTGGTAAATATAAAGAGACGCACCAGCCCTGGTGTGTCTTGTCACTTGATTTTTTTAGGAAACTTAGGAACATGTCATTATTTTAAATACAATATAACAAACAAATAAGAAAAATATACGTCACTGGTTTAATAAAGACATTTTTCGTACAATTAAATTCTAATCGGTTCCTAAAAAACAGGCCATTGAATAACCAAATCATAATTTATATAATGCATATCATAATTAATAATTCCATTACGTTGATTGCATGATTATGTATTAATTAACCAAATGCAGTCAGCAAATAAATCAGACCTCGCTGATCAATTGACTTTACACCGTTGCAGTTTGCAATGCAAATATGACGTTGCATTTTGTTTTCGTGTAATGTACGAATAATTGATAGATTGGTTATACTAACCTGCCTACCTACCTGTACTATTAATATTGTATCTCTACTTTAGTAAACTGTGTATCGAAAATTACAGTTAATATCCGTCTTTTTACGTCGTTCAGTTTCAATTCCGATCCCAAATAATACTTTAGGATTCTGTTTTGTTTAATTAAACAAAACATTGAATTTTATGAAAGAAATTACTGAATCGATTTTAATACGCTTTTCAAGTTCACAGTTGTTGATAGCCAATAATGTACTTTTAGTGTAAGCCCTAATATTTACCTAGATGCAAACAGTAAATATAAATGTGAGAATAAATATTAATATTTCGAACCTTTGTGTTTACTACGTTTCTATCGTCAGTTTGGTATTTAAGCACTGATATTGTGCATTCTACGCCGTCCAGAATCAGATACAAATGGCTAGTTGTAGCAGTTTAGAATCTAGTATCTACCGAATACGGCTCCGTTACACAACTTTGAAAGCCGAAACGGGCCACAAAATTGGAGTAATCGTCTCAACGTGCGATTTTGATACCGTGATCGAACTCAGTAAGTGGCTTTAAAGACGCATCATACTTAATAGCCGTGATTACGTCGATGTTTAGTGTGCTAAACACACTCACTCGTTTAAACAAATAGTGTAAGTGGTAAATATGGTAAGTGGTCACATTCGCCCGTGATCATCCAAAACACCGTAGACATCATAGCCTTGTGTTGCTGGTCAGCAAAGAACGAAGAGAAATAAGGTAAAGTCACGTTCTTCTATTCTCCAATTCCTCGTGTAGCGTATGTATATAGACATCACACTTGTGAAGCGTGAGTACCTTGTCCTAAGAAAATATTTAACTGCCATTAATCCCGAAGAGAAATGAATATGCTACTCGTACATTTGGCAGCTAGGTGCTTCAGTGTCTTCACTACAATTTTTACTTAGCACAATATGTCATTGCCGTCATTTTTATGATCAAAAAATAAACAATAGCCTAAAGTCTTAAAGTGATGTTCTTCTCGACTAAAGCTCAAAAGCTCTTATTGAAAAACTTTGCGAGAGCTTCGTTTCTGGGTCACTCGATCGTGGCAAGTTTTGGATACACGAACTTCGCCTTTTATAAGATAGATAGACATCCGTTTCTTTTTTTAGCACTTTAATATAAAATTGTCGTTGCTTTACTAAAGGACACCGTTTTACCGTTTCACCTTTGGCTTTCATATAGATCCCGTATTTTTTTAAATAAAATATAGCAACTGTTGCTCAGAAACAATGGAGCATCCCATTGGTGAAAGAATGTTTGAAATCGATCAAGTTTATCCATAACAATAAAATAAATAAAAAATTAAAACTTTCCTCTTTATAATATTACTTTAGATAGGAAACCTACGAGCTGGTCGGAGAGCTGTGACCTACAAATTAGCTAATGTAACCGACGACATTAAATCGTTTAATTATGTCAAGTTCATAATTAAGGACTGTTCAAGGTAACGCGAACACGAAACGTGACTATTTGCTACTTTTTGTTCTCACGTAAAAAACTTGTTACAGCCGAATAATGTACGATAACTTTATTGCACAAGTAAAACGTAAGTTATGTAAGCAAGAATTTGACTTTAACCTGGTAGGTAAGTATCTAGGTATCGCCGTCGCGTTTAAATACAGGGCATGGTTGTTAATGAGGAAGCGTAGAAAATAATCTATGAAGCTCCTATGTATGGATTAGAAGGGGCGAAATCTGTGTCAAAACAAAAGTACCGATATCACCTGGAGAACTCCAACGTGGGTTAAGATTGCGATGTATGGACTGTTTAAAATTGGAACCAACGGACAAAGCACGGAAGCACTCGAGAAACTTGTACTATGCCCCTAACTTGCTCGACTCGGCTGGTCACTTAAGACTGACCTAAGTCGTCGCTGCGACGAGCTATGAACGCTTTAAGGAAGCAAAGAAAATTAATTGCGTTGTGGTAACAAAAAGTGAAGTGAATACGTAATACCCACATGAATATATGTTATGTTATAGAATAAATTATTAAAGTCACATTAAATAATTAGTGTTTTGATTTTGTCAACCGGCTTTAAAAAAGAGGAGATTCTCAATTCCACTGTATTTTTTTTATGTTTGTTACCTCAGAACTTTCGACTGGGTGAACCGATTTTGATGATTATTTTTTTAATCGAAAGCTGTGTTTGTCATATTATGGTCCACTTAAATTTGAGCGAGATCTGACGACTAGATTTTGAGTGATCGGTAATTTTGAAGTCGGTTAGTTTTTGTCAAGAATTATTTTTTAAAATAGTTTAAGTTTTCAGAACAACAATTTGTTTGTTTATCGTTTTAATCCTATTAATTTAATTTATTTATCTACAATGGTGAGTGAATTTGCATCCCTATGATTACACCTATGATACTCCCTGTGACCAGTATAATGCACACCTGATACATTATAGTTTAATTAAAGCTTAATTTATGCTCGCTATTTATAACCTTACTTCATAGCTTTGATATTTATTTCAAGGATTAATCGATTGCAACCTCTTCTATTAACGTCTTTCTTCATAAGAATATGAATAGTTGTAGGTATAGAAAGAATTCTATACAGCACCTAAATTAACTTTTAAATTAAAAGCAAACGTGGAATTCTGAATTTATTTGAAGGTTTTTTGTAATAAACATTAGAATTAACGAATTTCCTGTACCTGCTGCCTTCTGACACTCTTAATTAGTGAATTAGATTGCTGTAATTAAAGTTAATTCAAACCAAAACACAGAGTTGCTTCAAATAACGTCTGTAATAGCTACTTCGAAAATAATATTATATTGTATATTTTTAGTTAATACGGATACCTTTAAAATACCTATCACTTATTACCATAAGAAATATTGAATATGAATTTTGCGTTATAAGGTTTTGATTTATTATCAATAAATAAACATTATAAACGTGCTATTTTCAATAGTTAGTGATATCAACTTGATTATGGCCAAACATTTTAATTATACTGTAAAGTTTTTAGTCACAAGACTCACAAGTGGCCTATTAGGATTCGTGAACAAATATTTATGTAGAATAAATATAATCGATCGGTATAAAATACCTACATGCTTAAAACGAGTAACGAAACAAAATGAACTGCATTAAAAACGTAAAGCTCTCTCTAAAGTAATGAGTGAAATTACGACGTCAAAATTTTTATATTTGTTTATTCGGTTTATATTTATGCAGAACTAAAACCACTTACATGGTCTGTGACTTCGGTGGTCTCTCCAGTCCTATACCTATAACTCTCAACGGAATGTCCTTACCAGTCTGCTCTGATTTTCGGTACTTGGGCTCAATAATTCAATGGTGACATTGAACTGGACGTTACACGTCGAATCAAATGGCAACAGGAACTATTTGCGACCTACGGATGCCCCTTAAATTGAAGGGTAAAATCTATAAACCCATCATAAGACCTGTCGTAATGTATAGATCAGAATGTTGGGCTACAAAGAAGATAGATGAGAGACGATTACATGTCACAAATATGAAAATGTTGAGGTGGATGTGTAGAGTGACGAGAATGGATAAAGTAAGGAATGAGTATATTAGAGGAAGTTTGAAAGTGGCAAAAATGACAGAAAAGTTGAAAGAGAACCGAATATCGTGGTATGGGCATATGAAAAGGCGAGAGAAAATGCAAGTGACGAGAAAAGTAATGAATATGAGTGTGATGGATGGACGAAAGGGACGAGGACGAGCAAGAAAAAATGGATGGATTGTGTTACAGATGATATGAAAAATAAGAGAGAGTGTAAAGATGATGGTTGATAGGGAAGTTTGGAAGAGGAAAACATATTGCGCCGACCCCAAATAAAATTGGGAAATGGGCAGGATCATGTTAATGATGATGGTTTAAATTTATGTGTACAAATACCCTTACTACTACAAAAAAAAACATTATATCAAACAGTTATAATGAATACACGTTGTCACAATTATTGTATTATATAAAACATTTTCTTAAAAAGGGGCTTCAAAATAATACTCGTCTGAGTCAGGTACCCCAAGAGTCACGTTTAATAATGATCGGTAATTTGTTTTTACGAGGTTCCGCGATCTACAGTTGGGACATAATTCCTTCTTTATATTCATGCCCCTCTCAACTTTCTGATTAAAAAAGACAATTTCATTGAACTGACACGGAAAAATTATGTTTACTGGAAATAATTTTAGTTTTTTTGATAAACTAATTAACAAACGAGCAGAACAAAAAGGATACGGAATGTTATCGATACTAACATTATACATATATTAAACATATTTTACTCAAAGATAAATTAATGCTTGACTCCCACCTGATGGTAAGTGGAGATGTGGTCGATGATGGTGAGCACACTAACTTAGTAAAAGCCCACTCTTTTCTTGAAGACATCCACGTCATAGACGGGTGGGATCGCAGACGTAGGCAAGCTATTCCAAACCTTCGCGGTGCGCATAACGAATGACGAGGCAAACCGCTTCTGTGCCAGCGGGATGAATATTTATTATAATAGAGCATTTCCGTATTAACATGTGGTAAAGATTTCTTGAATGCTTTCGTAATAACTTATTATTATTAGCATTAACTTATAAGATATAAAAAAAGTATTACGGGAGGATAGGTTAACCCTTCGGTATCTTCTATGATCTTTCTTTATTTCTTTCTTCAGATAAGTATTCTGCAGTGGGCCATTAATGGGTTGACGCCATATAAATGATCCGCTCCACCGCGGCGCCCTTCACTGATTTCTGTTAAAATCATAAATCATTTTTCATTGTTTATTCAAACCAAGTACCCGTCATGTGTAATAGTTCTGTTCATGGTATTATTATAAGTAAAGATAGGCATGGCTACCTCTTATATGAAGTACAAATATTTTTTTTTTATAAATTATAATTATAGGAAATACGTAGGAAATAGCTGTTTTTTATAGCTTGAAGGGTTATTATAGGGACCACGGAGTTGTCCGATTCAAGCAGTGGTAGCTAGGCGCATCGGAATAAATGTTCTTTATACCAGCAAAATGTAGCGCCATCTTTGATCTCTCTGAGACAGTGTCGCTGCGTCGAATATTATATTATACCACAGAAGAAATAATAGTACTTATAATAAATACAATAGGCGAACTCCGCAAAATCATTTAAATAAATAGCGACTCTAGCTCCAACTCCAATGCAATAAGAATAAAGTGTAATTCAGGTCGCACAGCGCTAATCAAAAACGCGTAATGAGTTTCCTTTCTTTCTAACACTATCGCTTATCTTCTCTGGCAATGTCAGGGTTGTCTTTTTTGAAATAATAAAATTAATCTGAAAGTTTAGTGACAATATGTGTCATATTTAATATGTGTCATAGATTCATCCATCCATCCATCCATCCATCCATCCATCCATCAGCTCTTGGAGATCCACTGCTGGACATAGGCCTCCCCTAACTGGCGCCACTCTGACCGTCCTGGTACTTCTGGTCCTGAGCCTTCTGTATCCAGCGGATGCCCGCTGTCTTCTTCAGGTCGTCAGTCCACCTGGTTGGGTGCGTCCTATACTCCGTTTTATAAAATGTGGGCGCCATTCGAGGACCTTTCTTCCCCAACGGTTACCTTCTATGTGGCCTGCCCATTGCGGTCCATTGCCCATGTCGGTTACCCTTGTTCTTCTACGGATCTCCTCGTTTCTGATGCGATCACGTAGAAAAATACCGAGCATAGCCCTCTCCATAGCCCGCTGTGCTACTCTAAGCTTGTGGATTAGGCCAAAAGTAAAGCACCACGTCTCGGATCCATATGTCATCACTGGCAACACACTGCTCGAACACCTTCGACTTCAGGCACTGAGGTAGTTTTGGACGACAAGATATGACGCAGTTTCCCAAACGATAGATTACATAGAAAGGTGTCATGTGTGTCATAGATTACGAACGTACATATTACAGCCATTATGAATTTTCTGAATTAGCCGGACATGTCGAACGCGGCATACTCGTATACTTGTAACGTCATAGTTAAAATGCAGAATGCGCCAGGCCTGATTATACTGAGCATTGGTTCAATTAGTGTTTCGTTTTGAACGCGTTGGCCTTACGCAGTAATACCAACCTAATAAGTCAAAGCTTAAAACTCGTAGTAGGTAGCATCACTTGTTAAGTGATACTTAAGTTAGTTACTGATAACTAACGATTGAACACGTATGCGTGCGTAAAGGGGTAAAAAGTGTGGGTCACTTCCACAGACATATATCAAGAATAGACGACGCATGTACCTCGAATTGTATGAAAACCAAGCGTGTCACTTTTTTTTGACACATTGTGCTGTCACAAGAATATTTAGTGCTGAAATTCCCCATCCTAGCGATATCAATTCGAAACTGATTCGTTACCGATTCTCGACAACGATTAATGATTCTCAAAATCGATTACAGATAATAATTAGGTAAATAGAAAATCGTATGATCGTTTGTAGGCGTAGAATATGTAAAACATAAAAAATGCCTTTGGTTGGTTGTACATAATAATATAGTATAGTGCTTGAATATGACCGAATAAATAGTTTTGTGTTTTATTTAACTTGATTATTTGTTAATTATAAACACAAGCTTCAAAAATGTAAAGATAAATAAAGAGATCATAAATATTATGATTGTTTATTATTTGCTTTCAAGAAATTAAATAAATGAAAATTAAAAAAATATTTATAAACATTTCTTTTATGAAAATGAAAACATCATATGGACACATTTAAACTTACCTAAAGTTAAACGAATATTTTTTTCTTATTAAAAATTCAAAATAAAAAAACAGTACATCAATATTCGGTATTGCACTTGAAATCAGCCTTCGTTTCTTTTTCGAATCCGTAAAACAGTCATCATTGAAATGAATAGAACATATACGGCTATGTTTTGTTGGAAACCAATATCTATGCCCCGTCGCTATAATTCATTTTGCTTTAATATTGGGGTCACTTGAAAACCTTTAATTATAATGTTATCATGAATAAAATCACTATACAGAAACATTAATATTGTAATGAAAAATAATTTGTCTGTTAAAAACTGTCTCTATGTAAATATTATTATTCATTGGTTTTCAAAATCGATTAACATCGAGACCACACCGAGTAAATGAACAACACTATATGCTATATTTTACAAAAACACGACAATATTCACCGTACTACGAAGCTAAGCGACGATTTATAGTAACGATTGTTTTACTTTCATTGCGTGTTCCAGTAAACAAGCCGTATAAATTTTGCTACCAAAATCAGCAATGTATTGAGTAGTATGCAGTACACAGTAAGTTAGTGCTTTTCGTTGTAAAACGTGGTAGAAATGCAATAAATATGAAAAAAAATATTTTAAAATAAATTACTACACAATTTTATAAATAAATTACTTAACGATGAAAAGAAATATTTCTTTTACCTCTGCTAACTGTATTTGTAGAATTCCTACAGTTTAAAACGTTACAATTAGGCATTTTTCGTTATTTCAGTTGACATCTATTGCCAATAGCAGTAAAACGCCAACTAAATGACACGGCGCTCAAATAGGATTTAAAATCCTTTCTGTTACACGTGAAATGTATGAACATGCGGCATCTACTCTAGGTATACATGTCTGTGGTCACTTCACTTCTCGGCTGAGCCTCTCCAGGCTCGCCCACCTGTCCGCGTGTAGCTGTAGAGGCCACTAGGGCCAACGACAACTATCCATTCGAAAATAAAAAAGGGTCACTTCCATCACTCTATACACTATACAATCTCCATCAAAGTTTCAGCTGTCACCCAGTTTGCCTACTTTTCCCCATTCTTGTTACAATGCCCAAAACTGGGTCATCGCAATTACACCCCAGAGTCGGCGGGCTTTAATTTATCTAACAAATTAATTCACTTACGCTTGCATATGTTACATTTATATTGCAATATTATGGTACCTCTGTTCAGAGGTAAATTGAAACAGGTTAATATAGAGTTTCGACGACTTCCGCTGCTTCTGATTTTATCTCAGATGCGTCGCTTGATTAAATTCGGTCTTCCTTTTACAATTCACGTACTTGAAACATATAAAGTTAAATAACTATTTACCTTCTTACAATAAAGAGCAGAGTAGTTCTGTGAAAACAATACCATCGATGCCAAGATTCATTGATGCCGAGAATTAAAAGAAATGATGCCGGGAATATCTGGGGTTCCGAAAAAGCGAAATTTTGTTGCATTATATTTAATTTAAGAATTATGTTAACTCTTAATATACGAAGATATTAGCGATATAGGAGAAAGACAAAAAGAGAGCAATAGAAAGAGAAAGAGATTTAACAAAGCAAGCGCAGAAAAAAAATCTAAAACTGTGTGCATACACAGACACAGTAGGTATGTAATAGTAAATGTATGTATGTACACTTTCTAAACTGCCGAAACGCTTTAAAAATGTTATTGTTTTGTTTTCCATGACAGTGAAATGTAAACGAGGAAAATATTACATTAAACACGTTCTTATAAAACTAAATATCCGCAATCAAATCGATTGTGGTTGTCGAATGCCTCAGAAAATTCAGCGTGAAAATATTCAATGACAGTCTATTTCCTGTCAGAACAGCGTTTGGGTATGTTGTAGCAAAAAGCGCTATTCAGCATAAGGAACAGATTTGGGCGACAAAAAGACGCGCGGAAATGAAAGATATCTTGTAGTAACGTGCGAAGAAAGGAAACTGGCTCAAATAGGATTTGAACAGGATAAAAGTTTTCATAAAATAACACATTTTCTACTATTAGGCTAGATGCGCACTTTATATTTTACAAATAACTTAAAATGTTTGTTACTACTGCATTATGTACGGAAAAAAGGCATATTTTTTTTACTTTGCTTCGAATACACACATACCTGACATTATTTGAAAGCATCTCAAGAAACATCACGCTAAAAACTTTCACTAATATTTCTCTTCATCCAGACCTCTGTGATCTAAATATTAAAGATTTATTATAACAGAATCTTTCTTTCTTTTTCTTCTCTCTTTCCTGGCCGGTAACGCATCAGTGACGCCTTTGGCGTTGCTGATATCCATGGGCGACTATAGCCACTTACCATCAGGTGGATCGTCAGCTCGTTTGCCGGCTATTTTCATAAAAAAAAACAATTTTACAAATGTTAATGTTCATAATCAGCGGCTATAGTTTCAACTGTAAACGAAAACTACATAGACATTAGATTACGCATTTATGTGAAGGTATTATTCTGTCAAAATTAAACTACGCGGACATTGTCATAGGCTACTAGTGCGTTCTCAAAACCTAATCCAGCGAGTACAGAACGCATGCGAGTAAGATTCGCTTTAGACATGAATTTACGCCAACAGTTACATTTTGCCTTTTTTTAAGATCTCTTATAGGTTTTCCTGTAATATATAAGTAAACAACTATTTTCTGTATTTTCCTCAAAATTATAGCCTCAGTAGTTACGGATATAAGGATATACGGATATAATCGATCGGATATAGACCAGATGGCTCTTTCACAACAACTGCAATGTCCTTTATTGGCAGTAGTATATGCAGACAAACGTATGAGACAGTCGTCCCAACAGCCTCGGGCTGAAATTGTCCGATGACACGGTTTGGGTGCAAGCGAGGCGTAAAAGTATAATCCAGCGGATGTCGTCTAAAAAAGCGAAGCGACATATTTTACTAAAATGGAAACGCTGTCACAACTTCACGAGTTAAAAAAATAAAAAATGGACAAATGAAATATGGGTGTAGTTCCAATTAGATTAGACATCAAAGTTTGTGATTTAAATGCGAATGAATTTTCGCTTTCAGTAAAATAAGAGTGCTACGAACTTTAGGCTTAATTTTGGCAGATGACGGAGGGCACATAATATTTTCGAATAGTATTGTATATTGTACTAGCGCTCTTCTCGTGGCTTTGTTCTCGTTTTTCGGATTAATAAGGACCCCATGCCGTCTTTTAGATCAGGTCTACATGTGTGCTAAACATAAAAATTCGTTCAGTAGTTTTTGCGAAAAAGAGTAATAAACATCCTTGCAATCTGTCACAGTTACAATAGTTTTAGGATTATTTGGTGTTGATTTTAATTGAGAGATAAATACTATTTTTAATGTAACATTGGATGAACCGTGTGAAGGCCTTATCACACAACGATTGGCCACTAACCTTGCTATAAAACTGTGTCGTAGGAACGAGTTAACGCTTCAGACCTCAATTCAATTACGATGAGAGACCCGGGAAAGCGCTGAAGCTCTCTTAGCCTACAATAATATCATTGTTATGTAATACATTTAGATTTGACTAGTCATTGCCCACGGCTTTGCCCGCCTGGAAGTTTTTCAATAAAATTTATTTACCTATTTTCTTTCTAGGGTTGATTTTCCAAACACGTTGATTAAGGTTTTTCATTATTTCTACTCATAAAGCAAAATGCTAGTTTTCGTAGTGCTTGTTTCAAAAAAAGTGGATTTTGAAATAAACTTTAAAGGTGTTTTACACTTCGTGATAATGTCGTCTGATTTAACAAATGTTAATGTGTTATTTTTCTAAGCAAAGTACACACACAAGAACACTACTATTATGTTTTTTGTAATAATCACTTGCTATTATACTTTGCAAATTAGTTTCAGAGATACTTTTACTTTTTCTTTCTTTTCTTAACAATGGATTTACCCCTAACTCATTATTATTAATCACCAAGATAATAAAGATAGTATTTATTCTTAATATATCGACTTGGCCTACCTGGCACGCTGTTCTTGTACGAACCCGAATGTAAAAATAGGTCAAGGTTGAATGAAATAAGAACTTTTGGATGAAAAACACGAGATGTAGCGAAGAATACGTGAATTTGTAGAAACTTAATACAGTGGAATATACAGAGAAAGGGAATGATGAGATAGTTTCGAGATGGAGGAAAGGCATTGTGAATCAAAAGTATGGCGCGCGCGTGGAGAAGAATTTGGGAAGAAACGAATGTCAATAAGGATTGTATTCACCGAATAAGTTATGAGGAGAATTTCCTCCTTTTTTTATTTATTTGCATCGTTTTGTTATTTATCAGAATTGATTTAAACCTATAGTGTAATAGATTGATAAAATTATAAAAATATTATTTTGATGAATTTAATGTTTCGAGTGCTTTACTCTATCTGCGCAGTATTAGAGTAATCAATAAATAATCTCTTAATTAACTGAGTTGGGTAACTGCTGTGACAAATATGGTAGGAAAAGTCCTTGAGGGCTTTGTGAAGGTCAATCCTTAATCAGGTTAAATGCCAGTGGAAAGATACATGTACCTTCTTATAGGCTAGCAACTTTAGTTGGGTCAAATAAACAACTATTGATTTCTTCTATCAATCATCAAATAAAACGCAAACATTAATTCCTTACTAAACTTTGACCTTTCTTAATTATTAAACAAGATTTACTAAGATGTCCATTACATTATCTTACGGTTACGGCTAACACAATCATTTGATACGGTACCGGTGTATTGCATGCCTCTTGTCGCAAAATGAACTAAATCTACTGCTCACTATATCAGCGGGTAGCGACGCGATACATTCAGCCTTTCCGAGTTAATTAATTGCAATTAGCCAGCGTCTTGTGTTCCAGGATCGCTTTGTCTTTCGAGAACTATAGATATACGATATAGAGTAGCTAGTCTGAGTGCAGACTTATTTGATTACTGTTAGCCTTTAGTTTAGAAACTAAATTAAAAAATGTTGGACTTACTAAGTCGTTTTGAAAATATTCTTTAACATATTAGGTTGAGAATTAAGCGGTTGAAGTTAAAACCTTTTTTTTTGTTTTTATGACACTCAGGAAAGACTGAAATTTCTGTAAAGAACGTCATTGCTGTTGTCTCTGAGAAAGGAGTAAATAATTTGAATACAAATAATAATATTTTCGTCGCCAAAACTCAGATTTGGCCATCTGGCTATTCTGACGTTCCTCAGACTGTTGGCAAAAAGCCCGAAATCGCAGTCTCGCAATCTTAAAGTAATTGTTGGAGTCCGGCCCTCTCACTGTTAATTAATTTATAATTTGCTCTCCTTCTACTTCGTAGCTTAAAGATTTAGAGACATTTTTAAATTTAAAATGAACTGGAGAGAAGTTGAAGCGATATTTTATTGTTTTCAGTGGAGTAACAATTGTGATTTTATAATTTTAAATTCGGATTGAAATGCAATACTTTACAATTCTACATATTTGCAGAATTGCTATTCCTTACTTTTTTATAATAATATCTTAAGATATAATTTTTTATATCTCTGTTTTAATATTGTGTCTTAGAAAAAGCAGCCATTAGGGTACGCTGAGATGCCGGTCTCGGTTGTTATCGTTAAATAGTATTATAGCCTATCCGTGTCTGTGGCGTTCGGGCAGCCTATAAACTTTGACACTTGTGTTGGCCACTAACCCCTTCACCGATCAGGATTGGAATAACGTGGTGAAATACACTCGAGGCCTCTTCAATAAGCTGGTTGAATGTCATTGATTGAAGATATTAAAGTCGTCTATTTTCTAAAATAATTCTTGTTTTTAAATTAAATTGTATAAAAATAATAATAAATGCAGTTCTAAAAAGCAAAAATCATACGTAGTTCGTTGTTAGCAGCGCGGAATATTTAAATAGCTTTTGGTCGTTTTGTACACAAAGTATTGTAAATTTTATGCTAAAACAGAAAAAGTGAACTATTTTATATCAGCACGAAATTAATTCTGAATCTACACAACTCTTGCAACAATAATATTACGTATGTTTGAATATGTAGTTATAAAAAAATTGTTGTTTTTGTGTTATTATAATACGTATGAATTGAGTAATATGTCACTACATGTTAATAAAACTGTTGTAACTGACTGAAGACAATGCGAGTAGTTTTTTTTAAGTTAATTAGCACATTGAATCAATAATTCATAATAACGAATATAGCGATTATGAGTATTAAAATCTGTCTTATGTTAAACATGCATTTTAATGACATGATATAAAACTCATCTTAGTTATCGTCCGGGATGGAATTGGTCATACAAATCTATTCCGGGCTCATGGGGTATTACAAACTAGATAATTAGTTGTCTTTAAAGACATGTTTGCTAGTACACGATTTTGATAGCTTCTTGGGAGTTTATTGCGGCTTCTTCTTACGGCACTCTCAGTAGCTAGATATTTGTTGAAGCAATGCAGTAGTTTGACGTTTTTCTGAACTTTAAATTAATTTTGATTCAATAAAACCATAATCCAATCTGGCTTAGTTAAAAGATAAATAAAACAAATTAACATCTCTTATAAACCTTTTTCATTAATCACTATCTGTTGGTAACGTACAAAAATATTTGCAGTTGTTTTCGAGATTAACTTGAACACTTAGAGCGTTAACTTTGTATGTACTATGAATTGTGTATGTAGTGAATAATACCTACCGACACTACAAAAAAATTGCACGTTGTGCTACGAAATATGTAAGAGCTCAAATTGGATAGAAATTATATAATAATCAATTGAAGGCTCAATATGACATGCAATCCCTGTGTTAGTCATTAGCCAATTTGCATACGTCGACATTGCCATACCGTCGCGTCGGCTTGTGATCGAGCATAAATTAGCTACGACCAACACCGGCGTGATATTCGATTACCTGGTTTGGCATGACAAACTGAATACGCTGCTCTGCATCGTCACAATGCCATAGCTATAGTGGTCAGTGGAATGTACATAGAAGTTATCCGATAGTTACGTCATTATCTTTTATATTATATCTATCGAACATTGCATAGTTTAATAACTAAAGAGTCTAGAAACTGCTCTGCGGTCAAATATCTACCATAAGTGGCAAAGGGTTACTTCTCACATTGATATTTGTGTGTATTACCTAATCTAGGTATTAGAAATAAAACCCAAAATGCTCTCATTATGCATGTGTGTGTTTATTTTTATTGGTTTAATGTGTTTCTAATGCATCTAGAAATAGGTATAATATTACCTTTCTGCACTGCTTCTCCATATAAACTTTAAATGTGCCAAATTACATCCTCCTTCGTCTACCTTAGCAACGACAACAAACAATATCTTTGTCCATTTTCTCGGATCTTACAACTATAACTGAGATGAGCGCCATGGCTGCAGTCGAGATATGCGTCTCGTCTGAGTGATCTAGCATCTGTTTGGACGAGTACGTGTTCGAGAGTGTATCTAAAGCTACTATTAGTAAGTCCTCGCCGTCATTGCACTAGAACCTTAATAAGTACGTATTTGATATGCGAATATAGATATCTCACTAATCTCACGCATTGAGATGATATCTATGTGTTATGAATGTCACCAAATTGACGTCAATTTCATCGATTGTCTATTTTGGCTGTCAACGCATAACCACTTACCACTAAGTTGTTCTTCTTGTAAATAGAAGATAGAATATAATTATATGCAAACCTTCTTTTGAACCTACCTAACAAGTTAATAGAACAGTACCCGGATGATCGAGCTTTGCTCGGTTTAGTGTTGCTTAACAACACCATCTATTGAAGTAGCTTTAGTGTTGCTATTCGCCAATAGATGCCAGGAAGAGTCCATTGTAGCAGTTTTTCATTGCCTGAAAACACGGATAAAAGTTAAAACGACATTTTCTAAAAATTTATCCTAGCTAGATCGATTTTAGCGCCTGTATATTAAATTTCATGAAAATCGTTGGAGCCGTTTCCGAGATTCAGAAAGTATATATACAAGAATTGCAGCGCATCATCACAATCAAACTTCAATTAAGCATTATGTTTGCACAGTAGTTTGCCTCTCATTTGACATGGGCCACGTCATAATATCCTGGATAGTAGTAGGCAGCGAGTGGTCATTAGGTCATTAAGGACATGACTATTAAACCGGTGAACCAATTTAACAAGATATCCTTCCGAATGTCATTAGACTAATCAAAGACTGCCGGGTATCTAGAGTATCTTTGCCATTTTTATACGAAGTTTTGTTATATTCGATTCATAGTGAAGATAGCCTTAGGGATCAGGGTTAATTAAAATATTTTAATTTACATAGTTCAATGTTTTGTATAATATTCTTTTCAATCTTTCAAATCTACTACATTCTATTATTTTCTCTCGCTTGACAACGTATAACAATTTTTCTTTTATACATCAGCCAGGAGCCTAACACAATATCAAAAGCAATTACAATTTCTTTATTACCTGAATTTAATATTAATGTATGAAATAAACGTAAAATATATTCATTTAATAATATAAGGCTTACAACAGTATACAAGTATTTATATTTTACTATACGACTGTGGTCGGAGTGAAGCTGATCGTCATGAAGAATACCCACATCATCTACCAATTCCACTCGGCCTCAATATCTTTACAGATATTAATTATAGTTTTCTAGTGACGGCTACCAAAATAACAGAAATAGGTGATATTTCTTCTTCATTTGGGATGTAAGGAGCATCATTGATTTTGAGTCACAAAAATGTTTATCGAAAATTTATGTCAGGTATACTAGTGTCCATGAGCGACAAAGATAATTTCGCGGTTACCTAACGGACCAACTAAGTCCGCACAACTGGTGATACGGCACAACTAAGTGTTCCCGTCGGCACAACTACATTATTGTCAATTAATCGCGGTTTCCTAACGGACCAACTACAACTAGTGATATGGTACAACTAGAAAGTGTACTAAGTCATTTTTGAACTCAGAAATTATGCTTTTCTATAAAATAAAATATTAACAAACTCATTGAGCACACATCACGTTTTCAATTCCATTTATGTATTATAAATGCAGTGGTTTCATGGAATCCCCTTCGCTCATCCAACCACTATCACAGCCACACGCGTAATTACCGTGCGATAGTCGATTATGAAATTTTCGATAAGCTTTTTACGACTAGTTCGCTGTTAAAATTGACGTCCTTTAGTGTTTTTATGAACAATAAAAGTCGTTTAAAATTGTATGGATAAGCGAATATATTGCTGTAAAAATTGTGGGATGCGTTAAGAAATAAAACAGTTTTTCATACACTGAGATTATGTATCGATAGTTGTTTTGAATCTTACATTTTTTGGATCATTTTTGTCTTTAGAACCTGGTCCTTAATTCGTTTCAGATAATTATGTTTTATTTTTACACACCAGATAATTATGTTTTTTAAGGTGATCCACAATGTTTTAGAGTGTGTATTGTATAAGGGCGATCGGTGGGCCCCACAACACAAATTCTAAAACGGGCACGTAAACGGCATGTATAGAATTACCTGAATGAAAGACTAGCGACTTACCTGTGCGCTCCAGTCTCAGGCTCCAGCTAAAATAGGTATGCTGAAGGAGTCATTAGTCAGTCTGTACAGTCTAGGGATTTGGGGTTCCTCAGAGGGTGTAAACTAAAGTACTATAATACAATGACCAAAAGGAATATTAAGTTTAAAGATAAAAGGATACATGACATGTGTTCCGTTGCGTGACCTCCGATTCAATGCACACAAACGTAAGCGGTAGGCAGCACCAGTGTCGTCGCTGCAGCTGAGTTTACTGCTTTCACTTGGTAGGTGGTAAGATATTTTCCACCACAACGATTACTTGTAAAAAACCACCAAACTATCTAAAATCCGAATATTTTGAGCCGTTCTTTCCATACCTAGTTTTTTCCGTATGTATGTTTTCCTGACAGATTTTTTCGACCCCGTTTTTTCCGATTCCAAATAGGAAGCCCGCGAGTTTGACTGCCAGTTCATTTGATACTATTGCCTACCTATTCCGAACAGAGTGTCTTATCAAAAATCATACTAATCAAAGTGCTAATCAAAGCTCTGATGTCTAAGAAATTGTTTAAAGTTTCTTGTAGCTTCGGTTACTCTTTTCATGGCTAAGTGTTAGCGTGCTCTCTATTATTACAGTGTAAGGTACCACTTAAGACTATTATTTTGAACTATTGTGAATATAAGTATGATATTGACTAAAATGTACAACAATCATCAGTCGCCACTTGGTGGCGCTAGTGAGCATATTGACGACATTGATGTTGACGTTAGAGCATAGAACTCAGAAATCGACATTCGCCATTCGACAGTCGACCTGAACGGTCGCATGAAAACCCGAGGCAAATCGTATTTAAGATCTATGATTTCAGTGATAATTTATTTGTGATGAGTGTAATGGAAGTGTAATTAAAATAATTGTGGAATATCGTCGTTTTATTGGGCTGAGCCCTACAATTCAGAAGCCGGGATGAACAGATAGAAGAATCTCTTGCCACGCCCCAAAGAGATAAAAACGTGAGCATTTTATTTTCTTCCTGATGACACGTGTTGAATTTGGGAAAATGGAGAACTAAGTGATTAGCTTTGAAGGATAAACCTCTGGCCACGCCCCAAAGAGGTGAGGTAAAGTAAAAACGTGAGTAAATTTTTTTTTCTCTTCTACCTGATGACACGTGCCGGATTAGAAAAATGAAGAACTAAAATGATTTTTTTTTCTTATTTGCGCTTGCTCTTCAATCTTTTCGTTCGAGAACGGAAGTGAATTAAAAGACTAAAGATTTTATTGTGTGCAGCTGATCATCTATACTAATACTATATAGAGGAAAGATTTGATTGTAGGTATGTTTGCATTGAATGGGCTCCGAAACTACCGAACCGATTTGAAAAATTATTTCACTGTTGGGAAGCTACACTATCCCCGGGTGACATAGGCTATATTTTTTTTTACTTTTTGTTTTTGCCCGAAACGAAGCGAGGGTGATTTCCTAGCATTATATTTAAAAAGAAAAACAACAAACATCATGAAAAGTGTACTAAGTAGATGCCCTACGTATATAAAAATAAAGGAAAGAGGCGTAATAAAAGTTCCAGGTTATTAAGTAACCAGTATTAGCTAGAACTGATTATTAGCTACTGAATCAATGCCTCAAAGTTGAATAATAAACGAACTGTGAAACTTGCATCCGAAATATTGCCCCGATAAGACGTGGCGTTCTTTATAGAGTATTAAGTCTCTTTCACTCGATGGCCAGCAATGCACTTGAGCTCCCTCCATGTTTCGCGAAAACACCAATTATCTACCCAATAGTTGAGTAGGTACTGTGATGCAATATAAGAATATATTGGAAGCCAGAGATTAAATAAAACACCAGGAGATATTTCTTACAGGATTTTTATTACTTGAGTAAGTACATAAATGTTTTAGTGATTGCTTAGAATATTGCAACATTACCTTGGTCTAGTCACCAGTTGTACAATTGAGATGATTTGAAGGTAACATTCATTTACTTTTTCAATTTGTAAAACTATGCACCGAATACACTAGTACGAGTATGCGTATGGTAGTTTCAACTTGATAATACTCTGACGAGGTGGACGTGATGGTATCACAAGATGGACAGTGGAATTATTCTGCCATTATTGCAAGTCTCTTCGACTTTGAGATCGTATTGCTTTATTTTGGTGATCTCTTATCCATATAATATAAAACACAAAAAAATGCTTGTACGGATGTCCTCAGTCTATATACTTTGAAACCACCCAACTGATGTGCCCCAAACTGATTTCATTTGAAACGATGTGAAGATGGTTTGAGACCACTAAAACAATGCTTTAGGCACATTTTTGATTTCCGACTTTTCATATGCGACATTTTAGCCTAGTGGAGTACGCTGTGTATCCGCTAGTTTCTCTTAAAACAATTGTCATGAAAATGATGTCATGAAATGAAATCACAATAATATACCCACCAATATACCAAATCCGAAGATGAACATACAGGTAATTAAGAGTACACAAAAATCTTTTGCTGTTATCAAAGAACCTTTCCGAATTGCTGATGGATAAGTAAAAAAAGTGATATATATATATACATGAATAAATTATTTTGAATTGAATTTTTGAATGTTGATGCTACTCCGTAATGGATCTTTTCGATTTTATGTACAATAGACAAGCTCTATATTATTTAATATATATCCAAAAAAAATTGAAATCTCACGTCACGGTGTTTGTGGCGTGTTCTCATTCCTTCGAAACTGCTTTACCGATTTTTTATGACGAATAAGACATGTCATATATACGTTTATGATAATAAATGAGGTATAATTTTACCACATTTAGTGTACCCTCATACTGAAATTTTAGTGAGTTCCATACTTACACGTAAATTTGGTTACGGGAGCAAAGGGTAAAAACAATAATAGAAATACACTTTTATAGCGTTCTTGTAATAGAACTACTAGAAGTTCGAGAATGGCAGTTATTATATGCATTTGCAGCGAGATATCATAATTTAATGTTTTAAAACTAAAGATCTGTTAATCTCATGTTATATCATGACCGATAGAAGTTATGTCATCTGGATCCATTCCACAACGTTATATCAGGACATGTTAATATACAGCCACGATAACCAAGTGTTTGTGCCGCATGAATCGCATTTCAGATCAATTGGACACTGGGAAGTGAGTCAAGTTAACTTACAGGATTTGATTAGACACCGGATATTTGAAATGAAATGGAAAAAAATAACGGTTTGTTGAGGTAAAACATGTAGTACTATTATCTATTCTATGGTAAGACATTTGTTTTGGTAATTTTTGTTAGCAAGCGGGTGACTCGCTGAGATCATGTACTATCCATCAAATTACAGCAAGTCGAGAGGAATATTAGAGATTATTTCTTGTGATATCTGTTGATTTAAGTAACTATTGTTACTGTCGGTTATCATAAAGGCACATTAGCGTAACGGTAGGTACATCACAGAATAAGATGCAATGAACGCACACTTAGATGACTACTCGATAAATTCGGTTATCGTAATGGCTTCTAGGTACGTTGCACACCAAATATGAGCTTAGATGGCTACTCCGGAATTTTTTTTTGGTGATTCCCGTTTGATGTTACGAGTATTGTTCTTATAGCGTTTAGTTATAGTGATTGTTATCACGCCCTCTCTACAGCGGTGCAATATGTATAACTGAAGTTAACGGACTACTCGACTAATTCAAACAACTGGAAAATGACCGTGACTGACAATAACTAAACTATGTATTATGATTACAGATTTCTTTGTGACAAGAGATCGCCGGACTGCGGTCGGGATTCTACGGTAATTGATAAACATAATGTATTTGTGAGATACCGCGTACTAACATGTGAATTTGATTACGCAGCTTGATTACATCCCCATGTGCTCTTCCAAAGAGGTACAAGGTAATGTCTTTGCTTTTCTTTTATTAGTGATGTTTTATAATGCTACATGCTCATAGCACCACAGTTATGGCATAGATCGATTCACTGAGACATCGGGCAAACTGTTAGAGACACAGAAATGAGGTTTAGACATTGCAATAATTGTTGAATGTGATGGGTATTCCCGGGGATTATATCTTACATTTGGGGGTTTGATGTGTCTGATGTAAGACACCAAACTATTTTAATTATTACTGCAAAGAATGGGATATCTATATGTGATCGACAAGTGTCTCTGCTATGATACTTTGAGGTATCAAACAGGCTTCAAAGCCAAAGTGAATAGAATGGAAATACGCAACATCCGTTAATATTAGATATATTAACAAATTATATATATTTATTTGATGATGACAATTATTTAGTGTATTGCAGTCGGAGAGGGAATTCATCATAGGAGTATCCATGTCTAGGTACTCCATATTATGGTATTATGACATAATATCATATTGATATCCTTTTCCTTGGAATGCGATGATATAAGTGGAGGTAAGGAGTTTCTTCAAGCTTTTCTTCTCCTCCACGACAAAGCACCTTTCCGAAAAGCAAAAAAAGTGACGTGCATAAGTGTATCAGTGATACCTATATTAATAAAATATTTTGACTCTTGAATTTGAAAACCTGGTCAATTAATATTCTTGACTACTTATCGGGCTATGACTACCCCGGTTTAGTACAGATTTTCTTACAGAAGTTAAGGGTTATTTTTCCCTATAATGAAGCGATTATTCAAAGGAGTTATGAATATTGACGTGAACCATGTTAATGGATTGATTTGATGTATGTATTGGGCTATTGGGGTTAGTTTTTACGAGCATTGAAACTACTGGAATTTTAAGATTTTATTTATTTATTGCAATTATTATACTGTACTACATTTATTACTGTACCAGAAACATTTTATCTGAACAATAGATTTATTTTATTACATAAGCGCCCACTTATTATTAATCTCCAGAGAATGAAGAATAAATATATATGAATATACTATTGATTTTTAGTTGCTTTATTCCGGCGACAAAAGACGTTGCTGAAGACTGAATTGACAGAATATAGTTTAACACATATACCTTTTTATTGATAAACATCTTACTCTGATTCTTAAATAATAACGTTAGGATATTATAACATGAAGTCCTTATGACTTCGGCTGCCTATTTGCGTTTGAATCCACACTTATACAGTATTTATAAGTTTCAGATCGAATACATACATCAGATCAGGAGGTTCAGAGACAACACTGATGAAACCACGATTCTGACAAAATTCGATGAACAACTCTTGGATGAAGCACCTGACGAACGGCGGACACCAGAAAACTCTGGTGAAGAACATGCAGGAGTTGAATTGAATCGAGTTGGATCGAATCGAGTTGAAATGAATCGAATTGAATGAAATCTAGTTAAATCGAATCGAGTTGAATCGAATCAAGTTGAATCGAATCGAGTTGATTCGGATTGAGTTGAATCGAATCAAGTTGATTCGGGTCGAGTTGAATCGAATCGAGTTGAAATGAAGCTAATCGAAATGAAGCAAAATGAAACGAAGCTAATCGAAATGAACCTAATTGAAATCAAGTGAATTGAAATGTATCAATTGAATTGAATTGAATTTAAAATGGATATCAATGAATGATATAATTTGAAACAAAATGATGAAGCAATGAAATGAGACAATACTATATGAGACAAGATTATATGAGACAATACTATATGAGACAATAATTTAAGAGGCAAGACTATATGAGACAATACTATATGAGACAAGATGAAATGAGACAAGACGACATGAGACAAGACGACATGAGACAAGACGACATGAGACAAGACGACATGAGACAAGACGACATGAGACAAGACGACATGAGACAAGACGACATGAGACAAGACGACATGAGACAAGACGACATGAGACAAGACGACAAATGAGACAAGACGACATGAGACGATATGACTAATATTATTCAGGACCATGGGAAACAGACAATATTTGATGAAATGATACATTAATTGACACCATCGGAGAGCTAGAGCAACGGTCGTGAGAGAACTGATACGTTTCGGCGGTGAGCTTGAGCAACGACCGATGCGTATGCGATATCACCACGGTGATGATATGGTTCACTGAATTCCTCAGACGATGAGCAAGAGCAACGTCTGAGGTGCTGCCAAAATGACAGTCCGAGCGATGAGCCTGAGCAACGGTCGGGTTTAGTGAACCAAGTGGAAAAGCTTGGTCGTGACTGACGGTGTGGTGAGCTTGAGCGACACTCCCCATCACGGCCAAGTATGAATTGAGAGATGGATCTGATCAGAGAAGAAAACCAAGTAAGGAACATGACTGACGCATGAAGCCGCGCCACGCGGCAAGGTAGCTGGCGATTTGAATACGTACCGCAACCGTAAAGGTTTGATAGTAGATAATAATTATAGAAATTCAATCAATTTAAGATGTTATGAAAGGTTTTTCTGGGTCGAGTAGCTACTGTTTGGAGCATATATTATGTGAATAGTTTCGGTGTGATCATTGATTCATGTAATAAGGTTGATATATTCTTAGTAACGCATAACTTTCATTTAAATTGTTTAATTGTAAATGCTTAATTTCCGGGATATTGTTAGTTTAAAAGCATAGTATAGTACAATGATATTACATTATAATATATTATTAGTAGGACGTAAAAGTATTCCGATCAACTTTTTGCTTGTTTGATAAAAAAAATTAAATATTGTTATTTCCCATTATTCAGATATTGACTATAATTCTCATTTAAAATTTACACTCCAGTAAGAACTATCATAATTAATAAATCTGAACATTATGTAGATCTTTACGATGAAAGTCATTAAGATAAAAGTATAAAATACCAAGTATCGAATTATCAATTGTAATATTTGACTAAAGATTACCGCTCTAACGAAATAAAGGTTTTTTTTATATAGATGTATAAAATGTTAAGTATATGATATCGACTTGATCATATTATAATTATAGAAAAATATATTTTTAAGTTTCAAATTTGAAAGGAAGGATATTAATTTATAAACTATATGAATATCTATTTGTTTTGATGAATAACACAGCTGTGAACAATAGGTTTATGAAAATTCATTTTCATATAGATATAGGCAACATTAGCAACTTAATTTATCATGATTTCTTGGATTGTTAATTTTTTGTTTAAATGATTGATTTCTTGTTTAAATGATGATTGGACAGTATTGAATGCAACATATTTTTAATTTGCGCTATGTATCACGTACGAGGACGTACGAAAAGTCAGATGGCCGAGCTGTTAGCGTGCTCTCTATTATTACAGTGTAAGGTACCACTTAAGACTATTATTTTGAACTATTGTGAATATAAGTATGATATTGACTAAACTGTACAACTATCATCAGTCGCCACTTGGTGGCGCTAGTGAGCATATTGACGACATTGATGTTGACGTTAGAGCATAGAACTCAGTAATCGACACATTCGCCATTCGACAGTCGACCTGAACGGTCGCATGAAAACCCGAGGCAAATCGTATTTAAGATCTATGATTTCAGTGATAATTTATTTGTGATGAGTGTAATGGAAGTGTAATTAAAATAATTGTGGAATATCGTCGTTTTATTGGGCTGAGCCCTACATAAGGTAAAATAAAAGTTAAATGCTAACGTTTATAGAAATACAAACGTTTAAAACGTGGCCAGGGTTTTAAAGCTATCTTGATCCAAACTGGCAGTGGGTGTAATATTCCCATATTGCGAGCGATACCCGATCGACTTGACCCAATTCGTGGGAGGCGGTCGTTAATTTATGACGTGGCCCTACATTAGTGCTCATAAATCCATTGTATGCTAACGTTATAATTATAAAACAGGAGTTTCTTATTAATCTGACTATAACGGACGATGGAGTAGCCTTTATTTACAGCTATTATTTGTTTTTTGTACACGATAGTCAATTAAATTCTTGGGTTGAAGGATCCAATTTCCAAGTGCTCGTAGGGCATCCTACTGAAACCTAGCTGAGCTTCGCTAGGTACCTCCTGCTAGTGGGCCCTGGTTTCAGTACCATCCATTTTAATCTCGTCAATACTCGTACAAGATTGAATTCAACGGGAGTTCCAAGCTCAACAATTTATTCAATGATAAATCAGTAATAAGAGTCTCCTCACAATGTACCAGCTAAACGTCACACGCAAAGCACATGTCATAGCAGCTGAAATCCATCGAAAAATACTAGAGACAGCTTTGACTTTCTTGACGTTGTCTATAATTTACAACATACTTAATACTGAGTAATATAACTTTCTCGGACTTAAAATGTATGTAGGTATGTATGTGCATCTTTCAGTGTGTTATTTCCGATGATTGAAAGTAAGGTAAAGTCGCGGAACAATGAGAGTACGGAACAAGATTACCAATGAACAGCTATTTTTATTTTATATTATTTATTATTATACATGTGTCTCACGCTACCGCTTATCGCATCCGCTCCCGCATTCATTCCGTAGCCTGTACCTTAGTACCAAATACGATAAAGGTTGACCGGGTTTCTGTTTATTGATGAGATTATTCAACCGAGCCTACTTCATAAATCCAATTTACAAATTATTCCTAGCTTTCGATCAGCTATGATGTAAAAATCGGTGAACTCCAAATCGTTTTACGTGGATAGTTCCGTTCCGTATTCATAAACTCTGGTATTTTCAGGGTTATTGTGGTGGTTCGAATGAGGCGTGATCGTCTAGTTAATCTTAATTTTATAAATTTAATCAATTACAAGTTTGATTCAGACATGAACAAGTGAATTTATTCTTTGTTTGAGCTTAGTTAACTCCAATTGCGTCATACAATGAAGAGAGAGACATTCAAGTGCTTTGATAAGGCCCCTTTTATTTGTTTGGTTATTGGTCGATCATTCTGTCGACCAGCACAATTTCTGCGGGAACGAAGCGAAGCCGACACCGTTCTCCGATTTATTAAATTACGTTCGAACTTACTCAGGAGTTAATCATTGAATAAGGCTCAGTTACACGTTTATATGCATCTATGTAACAAATATTATATACATACTCTATTAATCGGAATAGAACGGAGGTGAGGCTAAGCTTGTGCGGGACTAAGTTAACCGCCACACTGACCAGAATCAGTCGACAACTTAAGAACCCTACGCCAGTGACTGGCCCTTAACCGTGTTATGGGAGCGGCACAGACCCTCCTATATCGCTACGAAGCGAGTTTATTGCCCTTCTAGCTCGTAAGCTTGGGTCTTTTATGGCTATTTAAGCCCGCTCCAGGTACCATGGATTTTATTTATACAGGGTCTGTCGTTAATAGTGGATAATCCGTTACTCGGAGGTAGCCCTGAGGTCCAGCTACAAGAAAATCCACTTTTTTTGTTAGGGTTGCCACTGCTGTGAAAATGGTGAATTTTTTTGATTTTTTCTTAATTATCACTACTTTGACTACTAATTCGGTTACCATTTTTACAAAATAAGGTATTTTTGTGTACTTTTTTTTGCTTGTTACTCAGAAATATTTGTGCTATTGTATGAAATTACTATTTTAGGCATTACTTACTCTAAACTTGATTAAAATTAAGTTTGAAATTTTTTTTAATTTTATCTCTTATTTTTTGTCAAGTTTTAATCGTTAAGTGTGAAAAAAAAATGTACTACGCCATATTTGCCCACTATCTTAAAAACATTCCTAGTTTGTGTAGATTCCAAAAAGGTACCATAATGTGTAGGTTTTATAGGGAATATTTTGCTGTAGGAGCGAAAAAACTTAAACGGTCAGAAATTCAGTATGTCATGAAATGTGTTAATGACGCGCAAAACTTCATGCTGGCTGGCTTCAACCCATTAATGACCCACTACTGGGCACGGGTGTCTCCTCTTGAGGAGGCCTAGAGCATACGTGGAGTATGCACGCTGCTCCAGTGCGGATTGGTAGAGGGGTTAGTGACCAACCCAATTGTTGGAAGTTTTCAAACCGCCCGAGGGCCTCCGACATGGCTTAACGACTGTTATCATATGATAACAACCGGGACCGACGGCTTTACGTGTCCTCCGAAGCACGAAAACGCTCAAGAATTTTTTGCCACTAGCGGTCACACATCCAACTACCGACCGCGCCCGCTGTTGCTTAACTTTATCGATCACTTAAGATCGACGCAAGTCGCAGGGCTATGAGCGCTTCACGCAAGCCGCAAAACTTCACAATTATGATTAATTCAAGAAAAAATTATGTATTTTTTAAGAATTTCAAGTTTAGTAATGTATTTTTAAAGGTTTATTCATCACTTGACATAGCTAATGGAATCGATATATCGTTAAAATTATTTGGTAATGATACGGATACAGTTCATGCCTTTTCAAAATTCTGTGGTACAGACTTCTGTGGTAGGTATACCTGTATGCCTCGATATGAAACTTATGGATGTGCCAGGGTTTTCTTCAACTAATTCCAACACTTGAGCTGTATTGTATCGTCGAGGCCGTCCTTCTCTGGCTCCGTCTACGCCACTCCCAGGAAATCTTCCTTCACGAAATGCATTGTGCACTCGAATGATGACACGGTAATCGGGATGCCGAGCATTAGGGTATCGTTCCCGATAGACTTCAGCAGCTCTACTTGCGATGCCATGGCTTTCGCCGTAAATAAAATGCATATTTGCGTAATCTATCGGTATGTATTGAGACATGTTTCTCTCAAATTATACACAGCCAAAATCAACGTCCGTAAAGATAAGCCAAGTCGTCAGGATCATCAAGTTAACTAGTCCAAATCACAAAGCAAGACAAAGTCCAATATCGAAAAACAATAACAGTTGAAAAAATACAGTGAACAAGAGCGCGTGCGACTCTTAAAATCACACTGAGCTGAGCTCTGAGAAAGAGGAACATTGTCGCAATAATAAACAAAGGGCACATCTAGTGGTTGTGGAAGGAAGAGTTCTTTTTAAATAACAATGACCAACAATGGACCTTATGCCACGCGGGGTAAGTGTGTTTTGCTTTTTTTTTTCACTTTTTTACCTGAGTTTGGAATATTTTTTTACTAACTGCAAGTAGTTTATTATAATTTTAGCAACAGAAAGGTTCTATGGGCTGGGTAAAGTGATGTATAAACCTTTAAAAATACAGAAAATTTATTAAATAAATAATATTACGAAATTTTGCGCGTCATTAACACATTTCATGACATACTGAATTTCTGACCGTTTAAGTTTTTTCGCTCCTACAGCAAAATATTCCCTATAAAACCTACACATTATGGTACCTTTTTGGAATCTACACAAACTAGGAATGTTTTTAAGATAGTGGGCAAATATGGCGTAGTACATTTTTTTTTCACACTTAATGATTAAAACTTGACAAAAAATAAGAGATAAAATTAAAAAAAATTTCAAACTTCATTTTAATCAAGTTTAGAGTAAGTAATGCCTAAAATAGTAATTTCATACAATAGCACAAATATTTCTGAGTAACAAGCAAAAAAATGTACACAAAAATACCTTATTTTGTAAAAATGGTAACCGAATTAGTAGTCAAAGTAGTGATAATTAAGAAAAAATGAAAAAAATTCACCATTTTCACAGCAGTGGCAACCCTAACAAAAAAAGTGGATTTTCTTGCAGCTGGACCTCAGGGCTACCTCCGAGTAACGGATTATCCACTATTAACGACAGACCCTGTATATTGTATAATTTGTTATATTTCGATTTGGCCAAATCGAGGTCGGAGGGTCATTGTGCGGGGGAGGACGTGTTTGGAAGTGTCCGTTTCTGCCGCCAGTAGTCTCTACAGGAATTGTGCTTTAAATAAATAAAATATCGCAACAAGAGTATTAACTGGTAAATGCCTCTGGCCTGGAATGTCTCTCGCCTCTCTATATTTCTAGGAGTGTATGGTGTACACAGGACCCTCGTTAATTAAATTAGAATACTCATGATGTTTCTTAGCTGTAGTGTCAAGTCGTTTCCCGAAGCCGGCTGCATCTCTCCTTCAACGTATTTAAACTGATTATAACCTAATATAAAATGTAGCTACCTGCTTTACTAAAAGGCGCGGACTTGAGTCCCGTTACCTTTTACAAGGACCCCGTTTATGGTTTACTGGTTATAAAAATTTATATTACGGTCAGTCTCTTTGTATTCAGATGTTCATTACAGCTAGGTAGTTCCTGAGGATGTTTTGACCTATTAGTAGATAACTTATTCATGCTAATGTCGATTTTTAATCTCTACTCCAATCAAATGAAATCAAATGTAATTGTAAAAAAGGAATAATGTTAAATACTCTCTAATATCAGTACAGTTAGTGATGTATGATTAGCTATATGAGAAGGAATCTAATATTCGAATGTACATTCATATGTGTCATAATATGTCCCACAAGTTATACTTTAACTAAGGTTGGAACTTCTATTAAATGTCTCTATGATCCTAATATAACCTCCTACGGTTAACGCTTTGAAGGTGAGCATGGATGAACAATGAAAGATGATATATATATCAAATGTTTAATTTTCAAATCAATTCAAAGGCAAAGATTATTTAGATTTCTAATAGTTACATTAAATCTATTAGAAACCGGGCTCCCATTGCTAGCCATTCTAAATTCAAGGGAAAATGTACAAGCCCATACCAAAAACCCTTGTGGCGCTTATAGTCTAATTACACATGTGATATGCTTAATTACGATGTCATATTCGTGTTACTTATTTACACAAAGCCTTACTCACTATAGAGAGACAACACACTAACTTAGTAAGTACATTGCACTTTATAAATGGTTTAGGAATAAACAAGATAATTATTTACACAAATAAATCCCACAAGTGTTAATATGTACACATTAATATTGTAGAAGGTCTCCCGTCCGTTAAACGGTTACTCCTTCGGTTATGGTACTTCTGACAAATCTCGTATAATATAATCATAACTAATCTAAATTAATAGGAATAATCATAGAATAACCTTGTCCAAAATGGACCAAGGTTGTCGCACCATTATTGATGCTAACCATTCTTCCGAGTACATTCTTAAATCGCACTCTAATCTGCGAGATCAATTTGTTTATTAAAGTACATTTGTGGGGTTTATCTTAGTTTTAAAATCTAAGAAAGTCTAGGTACATTACCAAGGCTCGAAGCGATGATTCCCTCTTGCTTGCACTGACTTTATTTAATTTAACACTTTCGCTACTATTTTACTAATACAATTTCAGAAAAATACTATAATAATACAATTAATATGAGATCGGGCACAATGATCTTAATACTACAGGTAGTAGTACTGCCCCGGTGAGCGTTGCTTCGCAGACTGTCTCCTCCTCTGACTGCGCTGGAGTTTTGTTTCTCTCACGCCAAACCACGCCCTCTGTGGATAATAAAAAAAAGGACCCACAATAACCGTTCTCAAATTTGTTATTCATTGGCTAAAGATTAAACATGTCAGCCTCTTTCACTATTCATTGGCTAACATGGTTCTGTACGGCCCCGCCCATGCCTTGACTCTATCGGTTCCGGCATTAAAGCAGCAGGGCGTCTTGTTATTATCTAGAAATTTCGTTCAGTCACATCTGCAAACTATTTAGTATGGCCAAACCCATAAACCTTTCAAACGAAGTAATTATCTTGGATTTTTATTGTCAGTTTTGAAAGAACGTATAGTTCGTTTTCAATAGACGATTTATTTTACAACTCCAAGTGTTGTTTTTTCTATTCAACTAAATTTCTTAATGGCTTCACTATTGTTTTTGTTATACTTAAAGTGTTTCGCAGTGTGGGAATGCAATTTTAAAATGTTCACAAAGCTGTTTGTCTGCAGAGATTTTTTATTAACCATGTAATACGTCGCATACCATTACACACTCCCCCAAATAGAATTTTAAAACACTTAATCTTGCTATGCTTCATGGTAACTACAAGTGATTTTAAAATTTCTATTTTATATACATATAGGCTCACGCTAGGCCTATCCTATCCACATCCCCTTTTTTTTCGACTCCCGACGCGATAGCAGGCCTATTCTCTGTAAGCCCTCCTTTGCTTGTGTTAGTCCCTTAAACAAAGCCCTATTCTGTTCTCATAACTAATCCTAGTACTATTGTTCTCATACGTCCTTATAGTAGCGAAACAGGTGAATCGCATTGTAATTACCTTTTACTTTATCTGTATGGACGTCTATCAAGGTATATACATTGTTATATGGGATTGCTCCTATTACGTAGGGTCCCTCATACAACCGCATAAATTTCTTTGTTAGTTTTTTGTCTGCGTCCGAAATTGAGAAAGTTTTAAGTTTTACTAAGTCGCCTACTTCAAATTCTATTAACTTATGATTTTTGTTATAATAACGCTCCCTACTCTTTGATGCCTTCGATATATTCAGTCGGGCCTGGTGGCGAATCTGTTCTAGTGTCTCTTGCGGTACATAGGTTACATTGACCATGTCTTTATCGTAATCCGTTGACAACAAGGTTCTTTTTCCCCATACTATTTCATTAGGTGAATACCCCGTTGTGGTATGTATTAATTGATTGTAACAATCTTCTATGTCTGGTAGTAAATCTACCCAAGATCGGTGTGACTTATGACAATATGTCCTAAATAATCGACCTAGTTCTTTATTTACCCTCTCCGTTGAGTTTGGCCGGGGATTTCTGACTGATGTATGCGTCAGTTCGATGCCTAAATGACGAATACCTAACTCGAAAACCTTCGAAGTAAAATTTGCTCCTCTGTCTGAGCATAGTACCTTAACCTGGATTTCTTTATGAAATTTCTTCACACATGTTAACGAGGCCTTACCACTCGCTTGCCGTAGCGGATATAATCTGATTAATTTACTATATGAGTCTTGCATCACAAATATGTATTTAAACCCGAATCGACCCGATGGTAATGGACCATAAATATCGCAAAAAACCCGTTCTCCTATCTCGTTGGCTATTCCGATTTTAATCGGCCCTGTGTGTGTTTCTAAAGTGTGTTTAGTCTTTTGGCATGTCTCGCAAGACCTTACGACCTTCCCTATCACGCGAGACATGTTCGAGAAATAATAACGAACTTTCATCAAATTATAAACTTTATAACGCCCGAAGTGACCTATTTCTTCATGTATGGAAATGATCAAATCCTTCTGTAAGTCCTCGGGGACATACAGTCTCAAAGTGTCTTTCTTTACATCGGTTCTATACAGGATTCCCTCTTTAAGTATATAAAACTTCGATTCAGACGTGCTCGTTACCTTCATGCGCCTAATAATTTCACTAACGACCTTATCACGTTTTTGATAACTACCTATTTCCTTCCATCTATCACATATCACCCGTTCTAGTGAAGTTTTAAATAGATTCATCTCAGGTCCGACGGCCTTGTTAGTTAATACATCGGTGGCACCTGTTATGTGTCGCGATAACACATCCGCTACTGTATTTAATTTTCCCTTTACATGCTCAACAGTGTAATCGAAACGTCCTATGTAATGTACCCATCGTATCATTCGTGCGCTCAATAATTTGCACGTTTGTAGGAATATTAAGCTCTTATGGTCGGTTCTGATCACTAATCGCGCTCCCCTCAAATATGTTTCGAACTTAGACAAACTAAATATAATAGCCCATAACTCTAGCTCTGTTACAGTCCACTTACGTTCTGCTAACGTTAACGCTTTGCTACAGAACCCTAACACCCTTTCCTCTCCTTTATCGTCCAATTGAAAGACATACCCAGAAACACCTAGGTTGCTGCTATCGGTCTGTAAATAGTAGGTCTCTTTCGGATTTGGGTGTGCGAGGAGTATAGTGTCTAGAAATAACCTTTTGACCTTCTCAAAACAATCATTTATCTCCTTTGTCCATGACCACTTTGTACTTTGTTTTAGTAGGTCACAGAGAGGCCTAACTACTTCGCTATATTTTGAGATAAATCTTCTATAGTAATTAATTACTCCCAAAAATCCTCGCAGTTGTTTTATTGTTCGAGGTATGGGGAAGTTCATTATAGCTTCCACTCGCTCAGGGTCCATACGCACTCCGCTTGTATTTACTATGTGTCCTAACAGTTTCACTTCGACACATAAGAATCTACACTTCTCTAATCTACCGGTTAATCCCGCTGTTTCTATCTTGTTTAATACTCGATCTAGATGTTCTAAATGTAACTTTATGTCCCCTGTGGTAAATATTACTATGTCATCAAGGTAATTCACACAAAACTCGCGCACACCCTCTAATATAAAGTCCATAGCCCTAGAAAATCCCGCTACAGATGTTTTTAATCCTTGGGGCAAAACTTGATATGTGTAAGTACGTCCCATGAATGAGAACCCAGTATATTTCCTCGAGTCCTTATGCAAGGGTATTTGAAAATAAGCATTATTCAAATCGATTAAGCTGATATAATTCACTCCATGAAAAGACTGCAATATTTCTGAAGTGAGCGGTGGGGTTTCCGCATCTCCTATCATTTTTTTATTCAATTCGCGTGCATCTAACAAAAGTCTGATCGACCCATCTCTTTTCTTAGTGAAAGTGAGTGGACTACAATATGGTGTAGCTTCTTGTTTAATTACACCTAAATTTTCTAGCTCGTTTAACTCTGTCTTAACTTGTTCTCTGTAGGCTAAAGGTACCGGATAGCTATGTTTTACAAAGGGGGTTTCATCCGTCAACCTAATAACGTGTTCGTATCTGTCTGTCAGTCCTAATTTCTCTATAAATACCCTACAATGTTTGTTTAGTACAGTCAATAACAACTCTTTGTGCTCGCTATTTAAATTAGGATCGTCAAAACGTAACCCTTTTATTTCTTCACCGACTGGTTTTCCGCTCTGTATACTAGGCTCTATAGACATAGTATTTTGATTTAAAATTGAGTTAATCGTGGCAGCGTTTGTCTCTCCCCCTAGCCTCTCAACTTCACACTCCGAGTTCAGTCTAATGCAAGATCTAACTCCTAAATGCTCAATCGTTAATGTCCGTTCACTACCACAGTTTACTATTCCTTTCACTCGTTCTAACCAATCGTACCCTAATATTAACGATCTAGGTAAACGCCGCATTACTAATACAGGTGCTTCCACTAGAGTATTTCCTAATTGAAATTCTATCAATACTAAACGATTAGTACTTTCGCTTCGCGACCCGAATGCTCCTTGTATTTGAATTGCAGGAATAGCGATTTCAGGTAAGATTCCATTCTCTCTTGTAATAGAGTCATACAATTCTCTAGTTATCCCACTAATCTGACTACCGGTATCAATGAGTGCTCTCATACTCTTACCGTATAATCTCACGCATACTTCAGGTAACTTAGGTAAAGAATAATCAATCCCCACATCGATCGGCTCGTCGAGTTCGTGGAACATAATATTTAGCTCTAATCCCCTCCTCGTACAACGCTCGCACGTGGTGCCCTTATCATTGCATTCCAATACGTTATTGAATTGATCTTCTAATAAAATGCCTATACTCCTATTTTCCGACTGACAGTCGGACCTGTCATTGTCCGCACTAATTCTTATTCGCCGTTTGTTACCGCCTACCTTTGCCCCTAAACTATCCCCTGGTTTCCAGCCACTATTTGTTAGAATTTTATAAGCTACGCTAACCGTATCGCGTTCCGTGGTCCTATTGTCCCCATTGTTACACAAAGCTAAGATACCGGACCGGATTTGTGTTGGGGAATCTAGTTTTTTGCCTGTTCACTCTCCCCCACATGTTTCGATCCGTTAGAACTTTCGCTTTCCTTAACAAAAGCGACAGTCGGTCGGGTGTTAAATCTTTCGGTATTGGTTAACGTCGGTCTGTTGTAATTTGTTCTGTAACCTACATGTCCTCGGCGATTTCCTCGTCCCCTTCCCGCGTTAAACGTACCCCCTCGTCTATTTGCCGAAATTGTTGCGACAACCGGACGCGTCGAAAGCGACCTATTGTACTGCCTATCTTTAAACCCTCTACCTGCTGTAACTCGCATATTACCCTTCGGGTTTTCATTTATATTTTGTTCTAAACTCCGTAGAAAAGTTATACCTTCCATTATGTTGACTTCTCCCTGACGCGTAAACCACAAGCGCTGAATATCTATAGAGAAATGTCTCATTATAGAATTTACCAAATCCCGTTCGCTAAACATAATGGTTAAAGATTGCATTGATTCGGCATGATTCGCGAAGTGTTCAGACATAGACATTCCCGATTCACTTGTATACACCGCGTTAATCAGTTTATATCTAACCGATTCCTGGATCTGTTCTGTCCAGTATACGCGTCTAAAGTCTGTTTCAAAATCAGCGAAGGTAACCCAGTTTTTAGAATATAAATCCATAATCTTCCGCGCATGACCTGTAATACATCCTAATGCAATATCTACCTCACGGTTCGACCCATTCACCGCCTTAATATACCCTTTTAATTTCTTTAGAAATACTATTGGATTCGTTAACGGCTTACCATCGAAGTTTGGCTTGTTTACGGACGGCTGTACTACATATATGTTCCTAACCTCGGAAGTCGATGTACTGGGATCGGTTGAAGCAAAGCTAATCGATTCTTGCCTATCAGAAATATTATCGTTATTTACGTTATTTCTTACGCTTGCATTGTCTATATTCGAAAGTTTCTGCAATTTTTTATCGAATTCGTTAATTTTCTCCAATATTAGTTTTAATGTTGAATTGGTTACGGTCTCATTTCGTACGCTCGCATCTACTACCTGCTCCGACGTCCCTACCTCGCTGAGAGTTGTAACCTCCACATTCTTTTGTTTTATATTGCGTCTCGCTTTGTTCGTTGCCATCTCTTTTGTTTACGTCTAACACTTTTTCTTTTGGGTTAGGTTAATACTGACAAAAGTTTGACTTGCCTATCTATTCGCCTAAGAAGTTAGTTATATTAGTGTAATGTTGCCACTTGACTTTAACGGAATACAGATGTGATCTGAATATACTAAATTTTAGGTTAAAATTAAAATTAGTCTAGAGGTCAAGCAAGGGAATTTTCTCAGCACCGCCGACTCCACGCGAACCCTGTAAACCGTACATTTTTATAAGACATACTGCTCGTTACGCTCCTCCTTATACCTATGATAGTTTGTAAATGTTATTATATTTATAATTATAACGACATGCACACTAACTCCTGAATTCCTGTAAATTATACATTTATAAATATAACATATAGTTATAACATGCACAGTGTATTTGTCTCTCTATGTGTTGATTTATTTTATTTCTAAAACTCACTTTCGTCTAAATCGCGTTTCTACGTTGTGTATTTTTTTTTTGTATATCCAGTCGTATCGTTATTTCGAATACGTATCTGAATTCTGGTCTCGCGGCACCATTCTGTGGTGGTTCGAATGAGGCGTGATCGTCTAGTTAATCTTAATTTTATAAATTTAATCAATTACAAGTTTGATTCAGACATGAACAAGTGAATTTATTCTTTGTTTGAGCTTAGTTAACTCCAATTGCGTCATACAATGAAGAGAGAGACATTCAAGTGCTTTGATAAGGCCCCTTTTATTTGTTTGGTTATTGGTCGATCATTCTGTCGACCAGCACAATTTCTGCGGGAACGAAGCGAAGCCGACACCGTTCTCCGATTTATTAAATTACGTTCGAACTTACTCAGGAGTTAATCATTGAATAAGGCTCAGTTACACGTTTATATGCATCTATGTAACAAATATTATATACATACTCTATTAATCGGAATAGAACGGAGGTGAGGCTAAGCTTGTGCGGGACTAAGTTAACCGCCACACTGACCAGAATCAGTCGACAACTTAAGAACCCTACGCCAGTGACTGGCCCTTAACCGTGTTATGGGAGCGGCACAGACCCTCCTATATCGCTACGAAGCGAGTTTATTGCCCTTCTAGCTCGTAAGCTTGGGTCTTTTATGGCTATTTAAGCCCGCTCCAGGTACCATGGATTTTATTTATATATTGTATAATTTGTTATATTTCGATTTGGCCAAATCGAGGTCGGAGGGTCATTGTGCGGGGGAGGACGTGTTTGGAAGTGTCCGTTTCTGCCGCCAGTAGTCTCTACAGGAATTGTGCTTTAAATAAATAAAATATCGCAACAAGAGTATTAACTGGTAAATGCCTCTGGCCTGGAATGTCTCTCGCCTCTCTATATTTCTAGGAGTGTATGGTGTACACAGGACCCTCGTTAATTAAATTAGAATACTCATGATGTTTCTTAGCTGTAGTGTCAAGTCGTTTCCCGAAGCCGGCTGCATCTCTCCTTCAACGTATTTAAACTGATTATAACCTAATATAAAATGTAGCTACCTGCTTTACTAAAAGGCGCGGACTTGAGTCCCGTTACCTTTTACAAGGACCCCGTTTATGGTTTACTGGTTATAAAAATTTATATTACGGTCAGTCTCTTTGTATTCAGATGTTCATTACAGCTAGGTAGTTCCTGAGGATGTTTTGACCTATTAGTAGATAACTTATTCATGCTAATGTCGATTTTTAATCTCTACTCCAATCAAATGAAATCAAATGTAATTGTAAAAAAGGAATAATGTTAAATACTCTCTAATATCAGTACAGTTAGTGATGTATGATTAGCTATATGAGAAGGAATCTAATATTCGAATGTACATTCATATGTGTCATAATATGTCCCACAAGTTATACTTTAACTAAGGTTGGAACTTCTATTAAATGTCTCTATGATCCTAATATAACCTCCTACGGTTAACGCTTTGAAGGTGAGCATGGATGAACAATGAAAGATGATATATATATCAAATGTTTAATTTTCAAATCAATTCAAAGGCAAAGATTATTTAGATTTCTAATAGTTACATTAAATCTATTAGAAACCGGGCTCCCATTGCTAGCCATTCTAAATTCAAGGGAAAATGTACAAGCCCATACCAAAAACCCTTGTGGCGCTTATAGTCTAATTACACATGTGATATGCTTAATTACGATGTCATATTCGTGTTACTTATTTACACAAAGCCTTACTCACTATAGAGAGACAACACACTAACTTAGTAAGTACATTGCACTTTATAAATGGTTTAGGAATAAACAAGATAATTATTTACACAAATAAATCCCACAAGTGTTAATATGTACACATTAATATTGTAGAAGGTCTCCCGTCCGTTAAACGGTTACTCCTTCGGTTATGGTACTTCTGACAAATCTCGTATAATATAATCATAACTAATCTAAATTAATAGGAATAATCATAGAATAACCTTGTCCAAAATGGACCAAGGTTGTCGCACCATTATTGATGCTAACCATTCTTCCGAGTACATTCTTAAATCGCACTCTAATCTGCGAGATCAATTTGTTTATTAAAGTACATTTGTGGGGTTTATCTTAGTTTTAAAATCTAAGAAAGTCTAGGTACATTACCAAGGCTCGAAGCGATGATTCCCTCTTGCTTGCACTGACTTTATTTAATTTAACACTTTCGCTACTATTTTACTAATACAATTTCAGAAAAATACTATAATAATACAATTAATATGAGATCGGGCACAATGATCTTAATACTACAGGTAGTAGTACTGCCCCGGTGAGCGTTGCTTCGCAGACTGTCTCCTCCTCTGACTGCGCTGGAGTTTTGTTTCTCTCACGCCAAACCACGCCCTCTGTGGATAATAAAAAAAAGGACCCACAATAACCGTTCTCAAATTTGTTATTCATTGGCTAAAGATTAAACATGTCAGCCTCTTTCACTATTCATTGGCTAACATGGTTCTGTACGGCCCCGCCCATGCCTTGACTCTATCGGTTCCGGCATTAAAGCAGCAGGGCGTCTTGTTATTATCTAGAAATTTCGTTCAGTCACATCTGCAAACTATTTAGTATGGCCAAACCCATAAACCTTTCAAACGAAGTAATTATCTTGGATTTTTATTGTCAGTTTTGAAAGAACGTATAGTTCGTTTTCAATAGACGATTTATTTTACAACTCCAAGTGTTGTTTTTTCTATTCAACTAAATTTCTTAATGGCTTCACTATTGTTTTTGTTATACTTAAAGTGTTTCGCAGTGTGGGAATGCAATTTTAAAATGTTCACAAAGCTGTTTGTCTGCAGAGATTTTTTATTAACCATGTAATACGTCGCATACCATTACATTATGTTATATGCTTTGTGACCTTAAGCCATTAAAACCACGTATGGTTACAACATTCTGGTTCCCAATGAAAAGTTCTTTCGTCAGAAGACTTGAGTAACGTTAGGTCATGACTAATTCAAACTCGTTCGCGGAAAGATTCACAAACTCATCAAGTTCTCACTTAATCAAATAATTCAAAGGAGCAAACAATCGTTTTTAAGTATTTAAATGTCGAGATACAATTTCTTGTTTCACTTTATGTCCTCAAGACTTTTTCCCAAAAGTGTTGACTTGATGAACGATGTGATGACGAAGTGTAAACGAGTGAAATTGCTGACTTTTCTGAACATCTTCATTGACTATTTATAATCTTAATATATGTGTATAAATTACATGTCACGTTGTTTATCCGCGATGGACTCCTAAACTACATATCCGATTTTAATCTTTGCACACCGTATGCAGGTTGATCCAACTTAAAAGATAGGATAGCTTACAGGTTAAGCGATACGAAGTTCGCCGAGATAGATAGTAAAACTATGTATGAAAACTTTATAATTTATACGAGTGTTTCTTCATGCATATGTAAGCCGGAAACTATAACAAATGGATGTTCTAAGCGTGGCCTTCACGTTATTATGAAGTTTCGGTTGCTCAATAAGGGAACTTGTTAATGGAATTAGTTTAATGGTTACGATTGTTAGTAATTCAGTATCCCTTCAGGATATACTTGTAAATGTATACTGTTATGTTGCGTTTATCCCTTTCAACTATTTGCAGGTCACTCCGTAACTATTCCTTTTAACCGACGAAAAAAACGAGGAGGTTCTCAATTTGGCACGTATTTATAATAATATATATTTTAATGTATGATCACGCAGCATAGGTACAGGGTGATCCGATTTTGATGATTATTTTTTAATGGATGGGGTAGGTATGTCTTGAAATTGGTGCCATTTTTTAAAATTTTATTCCTACCCTAAAGGTACGAAAATAGGGGATGATTGATATTTCACGTAGGTACTACATTTATACCTGGTAACTGAATCTACCACCCATAATTTATACAGTCAGTTACGAGTTACGTTAATCCCCCTTAATATTTATAATAATAATTAATTTTTATAGCAATAAAAATGTAAAAAATAACATTGAAGTATTATTACTAGCGTATAGAACCGACACCACGAACACCATGTGTGTCCCAATGCATTGGCGCCACGTGGCTTCAATATTCAATGGATTCGTTCGATTTTGATAGGAGAACGGGGGCTCAATTTTGAAAATGGAACCTCTCGGGCGGCACACACATTTTGTTCGAGATGTCTGTTCTAGACATTATACTTCAATGAAAAATGCTTTTTAACAAAAAATTAAACCAATGAAAAAACTGAAAAGCGAAAAATAAATATTATAATAAATAAAGATCTTAAATTAACAGTAAATAAATAATTTTGAGGCGGTACCAAACAGATGAAAAAACTAACGATGAAATGATGTGCACCGCGCTGCTGCAGTTATGTGCACCGCATGCCGCTGCACTTATTTTTCCCTTTATTTAATTAATTTTGCTTCTTAGTTTGGCGAAGTCCCAAAATTATTTATTTACTGTTAATTTAGAATCTTAATTTATAATACTAAATGTTTTTTTTTCTTTCGTTGGTTTAATTCTTTGTTAATATAATTATAGTGCTTTGTTTTTTTACCACTTTGTCTTCTTGATTTATGAAACAATTTTGATGATTCTTATTGATATTTGAGTATAGATTGAAGATGGTCCCGTAATTATTTCTCCTTTCCTGTTAACCTTGGAGTTTAAATATACGCTACATAATTTACAACTCGCCATAAGTTGAGGATACTTTATTAGGCGAAAATATTTTTTAGGGGAGAAAAACACGAAAAGAAAGAACATTGAATTGTTGCAATTAATTATTGTGGTTCCTTACTTGATACGTTGCCTGACTTGGATTCTAAGACAAATAAATTTAATTAATCAACTGTCTAACTAACCAGCAGTAACAATTAATACTTTTACAGTATTATGCTATATTGCACATAAATAAAATCTAGTTCACGCTACGCTTATTAGGTCGCTCGATATTGCACGACGCGACGTCAATTATTTCTAATACAATAAGCGGGGCGCCGCGATGCCAATTTACTCATTAAATACAATTTCACAGCCTACCTTAATTAGTAACTTTGAGCAGGTAAGATTATCTGGGACTGAAGGATTAATGGAGCTACTTATCACCATCATGATATCATCATCATCACAACCCATGACTGTCCACCGCGCAGGCTAAGTCCAGATTGGTAGACTTCACACATAGTTAATAAGGTATAATTCTTCACAAATAGTTAATAGTAGCAGGCGTTACTTTGCGGAAATCCATTGTTATTAAGTTAGTATTAGTCTACTTTGCAACAATCCGCGGTTAACATGTATGATGGTATATACTTTAAGAAATGCACGGCACTTCCCTCCTTACAACGGAAACCTGCACTACAATAATTGAAAGTATATACCAACATACATACCAGCAAGCTTAGGGTAAGTTGACTCCACGATGGTCAGTCGGAAAGATAAGACTTCACACACCTTAGCGTTTAAAAATATTTCCAATGACTCCACTCCCAGAAACACAAGTAGGAACTCTAGCAGAATTAGCACTCAAAATAATGACAACACAAACACCGAACGGCCTGGTTGCAGCTACGGTATATATTCTACGTAACTAGATCAAGCCATAACACGGTACGTTAATGAATTTATCCTTAATAACTCGGTTATCGCTAAAACGTGTTGTGGGGCTGAATATTTATTAATAATGTGAAGCGAGTGAAATATTCATAATATCCGGCCTTTTTAATTAATTATTTTATGACACCGAAAACATCTTAAACCCTTAAGAGTCTTGCCTTTTTAGGGTTTCATAGTCAAAACAGAATGTCTGCATTAATCTCTATTTGGTGAGGTAATCTATACTAATATTATAAAGAGGAAAGATTTGATTGTTTGCATTGAATAGGCTCCAAAACTACCGAACCGATTTGAAAAATTCTTTCACTGTTGGGAAGCTACACTATCCCCGGGTGACATAGGCTATATTATAGTATTTTTTTTACTATTTTTCCTGAAGCGAAGCGAGGGAGATTTCCTAGTCATAAATAAGCTAGTGGTTTGAAATTATAACCTAGATATTTGATTAACACTTAAACGATTGCATCTTACACAATTTCGGCAAGATGCCTTATTCAAAAGGAAATAATTGAATCCTAAAAAAAATTTTTTTTTTAAACGCTTTTATTTCAATAATGTTTAGTTTATAAAATTAGCTACAAGTTGTGAAAATTTCAAGTCTCTACGTAAAATAGAACATAGAGAATTATGCGTCTAAAGTCTGAAAATCGTTTTTTTTAATTTAACAACAAATAAACAATGAAAATTAGTTTAAAATATGATTTTCGTGTATTGTCATCGGAAATACACATGTCTGCCAAATTTCATCAATTTTCATTAAAGGGAAGTCATTCAAATTAACGTTACAAGATTTGATGCTTTGATGCTCCGAAGTGAAGCTAAATAAAAGCGTTTAAAAACAGGATAAGTGCGTGTCAGGCCACGCGCAATGTAGGGGTCAGAAGTACTTGGGATCTCTATTTCACCTTCATAACTGTAGTAACTGAAAAACTTTTTACGGTATATTTCTTGTACCCTTCATCTATGCAGTTGACGGCAAAAGCCATCCAGCGTCAGATTGATATCGTAAATCGCAAAATAAAATACCATTTCAATCACAATTTTCTTTCCTCGTATTATCCATACATGGATTTAGCTTCATTATTTGTATGACATGAGGGATTCTCGATTAATTAGAGGACGAGGTTATTAAAATACTCCGTTTTGAAGTACAAAGAAAAATTTACTATCTATATCTGTGAATAAAACAATATTAATGTCATAAACAGATGTCTTCATAAAACTCGACGTCCTGAACTGACGACTCTCAACTGACGTAGGGTATAAAATATGATAATATACTGCAAGTATACCTCTTTTTATACATATAATATCATAGTCATACTTGTCTAGTAGAAATGTCTCATACACTATAACTTCATTTGTTTAAGCATTTGTCTGCTGACAGTTACGTCACACGCAACCTTCAGCACTTCTAAGTGTAACCGACGACCGCCTAAAGATTTAGATTGTTTTCATTAGCCTGAAAGGAAGGTTTTATGGAGGCAGGTACGCTTTTTAAATTAAAACGTCCCTATTTCTCTTACCAAGGGAATCTTTACCCAGAGCCTATTATCCTTTCCGTTCACTTTGCTGATTGATTTATGTAAAAAGTATTATACGTTCTATTGTCTCCTCGTTCTTTCTAGAATTTTCTTTTCTCTGCCTTTCTTGTTTTAATAGCTTTCATGTATGTGAATTGAAAAGTGATTAAAACGATGGTCTATTTACACTTGATGGAACTAATTATATAGGATAGAGACTGGAGGGTTTAAAAGTCGGGTGAACACTGATCTCCATTTAAGATTTATAGTTAAAAGTTAATTACGTTAAGAATATAATTATTGTTATGTCAGTCATAACACATCATTAGAAGAACCAATCAAATAATGAACATAAGGGAACATACCAAAACCACGTAACCCATTTTTTCCAAATTTTTACCCCCCTCCCCCCCCTTCGTGACCATCCGTAGTATATGAGAAGACCCCCCCTCCCCCCTAGTTTTCACGTGGTAATTGATAAATACGGTTTTCAATACTTTTTTGCAAAAAAACTTATTTGACAACTTTGTGGCGCAATGGTTGCTAAAATATTGACTACGTGACAAAAACCTAAACCCCCCCCTCCCCTCTGTGACCAATCGTGGTGTTTTGAAGACCCCCCTCCCCCCCTAAATGAGGCACGTGGTTTTGGTATGTTCCCTAATGATTGAAACTCATACGAGTAATACAGAACAAACATTCTGAGGATTGAAACATAACTAACCTCAATATACATGTCCAGTTCACCTTTATTCAACTTGTTTGCAGTCGCTAATGAAGTCCGTCGTTTGCAGACTATGTGCAGTCTGTTAAACCTTTTATTCCCGGGCAACCCAAGTTATTATGGCATGTTTATGTTTGCATTAAGTATTCATGCTGTTTTGCCGAGTGTACTCATGCGGTCGTCGATCTAATGAAACTTGCGGGGTTGGGTGAACCACACTAACAGAGTATTATTTTCAATATCAGAAGTAGATACTGGATGAAATGGATCTTTGGATAAATCAATTATTTGTTTTGTAACCATATTAATACACACTGTAATTCACACAAATAGGTACATTCACATACTGCAGGTTTCGATATTGAAATAAAAAAACAGTCACTCCAGTAAGGGGTTGTTTTTTAAAGTTGAATTGAGCTTGTTATTCTGGTTTTGAATGGGAATGTTATCGCTTCTGGTATTGCTTTTAATTATTATAAATGACGCAAACATTTTTAAAGACTGTGTTTTTACTCCGTAAATCAAAGTTTCGTTTATAATAGATTTATTCAAAATTTAAGTAATGATTATGGTTGAATTGCCTAAACCGTGAGAATTCTTGTCAATCTTCATTAACAGATTTTAAGCTGCTGGGAGTTTATAACCATGCATTAATAAATTGCTCCTCAAGCGGTGTGTCAGTAAGCCAGTTTATTTGCTTTCCTTATCCAGAATTGCTTCTCTTGGCTTTGCGGATATTTCATATTTAAACACCGTGTAATAATGTAATAATGTAAGTCTTCCGACGCTATATTCACCTAGTGTTCCACTCGGTTCCACTTGGCATAAAAATTATACATCCTCACCACCTCAGTTACGTAACTATTTCATAGTCACTTTATCCCTCACCCAAATAATTTTTATTCTGTTTGTTTTCATTTCGGTTCACAATCCTGAAGCAAACGCCAAGTATTCTCTATTTCACATGTCTAAAATTTACTATCTTTACCATCATCGCCCGATCTTCCTTTTTATAATAGTAACTCTAATCATCCAAATTTTATTCGTTTCGTTTCATTTGATACTACTCCTGAAAGATACTAAATAATGTATCTCATGGTCCAGTTTTTCCATCGATTGTTACTTAGACGTATTAAATTTTAAATATCAGAGTAATCATTGTCTAAAATTTCCACGCCGGTAATCGAGTTGGTCCTCGTCAGCAGATATTAATTTAGATAAACATGTAGGTTAGCCGGCAGTGACCCTAATTAATGAATGATTGGCCCAGGTTCCATTTGATGCTGATTTGAAACCATTTAGTCATGGTTATTTGAGGCATTTTAATTGTATTTACATATCCATGTCAACAACAACAGGAAATTTCATTGCAGATGGCGTGTTAGCGCATTTATTAATATTTCAAAGAACAAAACCCCTTTTCTATGTAATTTAAATTTGTATTATCTTTACGGACGTTGCGGTCATATAATATTCATAATTGTTTTTAGACAATGGCTTTTGTGATAGTTAATACATGCGGTCATGAATCTAATTAGTAGCAGCAGAACCGCATTCATCGTTCCGTAGTTTATTAATTAAAATTTGCAAATGCAATTGTTGCGATTCTGTTTTGGTTTCATTTAAGCCTTGCAGTGCTGTGAATGTAAAAGTTGGCTGGTTGCCAAGTAGATGTTTTTTGCTTTAAGGGTTACAGTCTGTAGATTCAGCTCCGATCGATTGTATTGAATTTGAGATTAGTATGTAATGCTCATTGAATTAAAAACAAAATTCCTCAAACTTATACTGTTCGTTCCTCTATTAGACTTTAAGTATAAAGATGTACCCTTTTCATTTTTCATGAAATAAGGTGTTTTATTAAGAAAGAAATAAAGGTACAAAGAGTAATAGACATTTCTTATGAATAAAATATGGGTGGGAGTTTTAGCATATTTTGAGTTTACTCTAAAAGCAAATTTTAGTCAATTTAATATTGAACTTAATTCACGTTTGAATTATTTTATTTATCGTGTTAATCATGACTATTATAGATGTGAAAACCCATACTCATGTAAATAAGAGCAGTACGTCAACAACTGAGCTCTGGCGTACCCACAGGGGTACGTGAACCAACTTTGAGTAGCCCTAATTTGAAGCATTTACATATCTGTTTTTGTTTGTATTTCACCATACACAATTATACACCTTGTTTGTAATGCATAAAACTCACTCCAAACTACTTAATGGATGAAAAAGACGAGGTCACGAGGACGAGGTGTTAATTTGCACGGTGTAAGTGAAAAATGGTGTAGGTACGATTTAATGCGATGCGTCGTTACTGAGACCGGAACGTAATAAAAGGTGTTTGAATAATATTTATTTTTTACCTCCGGGATAGACAAGGGATTTTTTCGAGATTTAAATGACAAAATGCATGGAAATCACCGCTGCAACCAGTTCCGCTCAGATTAGTAAATATTTTTGTAATATTTTCTTTTTTTTGTAACATATTTTTTATTAAGATGAGCTGAAGAGTTTCTTTACGGCTTTCTCCTCCATGACAAATTACCTTTTCGAAAAGCTGGTAGATTAAAAATTATGACGTGCATAAGTGTATCAGTGCTACCTATATGAATAAAATGACTTTTTTTTGACTTTGACTTTGATTCGAGAAAAAATCTGATGGTAATGATCAGAATGATCAGATGCTAATGGAAAGACTGTAAAGATTTTGACATATTCATTTATCCAAACGTGCTTCTCCTTAGTTTTTTGTAATAATTTGAAATTTTGTATACCGTGTTTATAATCTTTAGTGTACATTATTGCCCAGTTGACGTCTATGTCATCTTTGATAGTCGTATTAACATGATTAAAATTTATTGAATTACAGAAGTAAATAAAAAGGATTATTTCTAAGTGATCCAATGCTATAAATAACCATTTCAAATCGATGTGAGATATTTTCCACGACGTTAGTCTGAGGTTTGTACATGAATAGCGTTCGTGGATATTTCGTTGGCAGGAAATAATATGTTGTTGTTAAAAACTTCCGAATTGTGCAAAGTTTGCCTTCGTTTTGCTAAAGGGCGGCCACAATACCTCATGCCAAACGTACGAGGAATTGCAATCGGTAACTTATATTATTTGTGTTAGATTTATGGTAGTGAATTCAGCCATGCAACGTAAGTGAATAAGGAAGACCAGGTAAAAGTTATGGAGTTAAGTATCAGTTAACTTGTATATTATAAAATGTAAGAAAGTCAGAAAGTCTATTTACATATTATAGTTTTATTATTATATCGCGTTTATGAACATGAATTTACAATAATATGATTAATTACGATTAATACTAAAACTATTACTTTTTTTTTATTCTTTGAGCAGGCAAACGAGCAGACGGGTCACCTGATGGTAAGTGATCACCGCCGCCCATGGACATTAGCGACACCAGGGGCGTCATCAACGCGTTGTCGGCCAAAAATATGACGATAGACCCGCTTCTTGAAGGACCCCATGTCAAAGCCTGGAGGGAACACTGATGCAGGTAGCTTGTTCCACAGTTTACACGTGCGAGGTAGAAAATGACGTGAGAACCGGACTGTGGACGAACGCCAGGTATCCAGGTAGTGTTGGTGAAACCTGGTACATGATGTGCGGTGACGAAAATCAACTGCAGGTATTAAGCCAAACAGTTCTTCAGAACATTCCCCATTGTACAGACGGTAGAATACACAGAGAGAGACTACATCTCTCCTCAACTCAAGCGATTCTAATCCGTCTGTAAGCTTGGGATAAAATAAAATTCTACAATAGAATTAATGTTTGTAATGTTATTTCCATATATTTAAAATTATTATTTATTTTATCGATCTGATGATACGGTACGTTACGGTAAATTACCTAATGACAGTGGTATTGAAGACTTTCCAACATCATTTGTAGCTTAACTCGGTTGACCACACCAGTTGATCGATTGACATTCGCTGCTATATATATCTTTTGGCAAATATTTTATTGGATACTATTGTTGTTCCTGCGGCTTTGCTTGCATTTTCCGGGATAATAAGTATGCTATATGATATTATAGATCACGGTCTACTTGTGTGCTAAATTTCATCAAAATCTGTTAAGTATTATATTATTCCACTACTCAACTTTTAAATAATCGGTGGTCAACGGTGTTGGTAGCAATATAAGTGCTTTTGTGTCACTTTTATATTTAAGAGACTATTGTTAACCGTTTGTTGATCCAAATAAATGAAAAAAAAGTAGTTTTTGTGGGAAAGAGAAACATACGTATTCATACAATATCCTCACTCACAAACTTTAACATTTATAATATGAGTAGGATCTACGTATGGCAATACCATATACCTAGTTTGTGGAATCCTGCTATCTTGTAACAAAATGTGTATAAGCAGAGAGAGTGCTTTATGAGGTACTGCTATCCCTAGCGCTTCAGCTGCTGAATTATTTATTTGGTAGCGCACGCGACGAAAGTGTGCAACTACTCGTATAATTCTACGAAGAAACTCTTTGTGGTCTATGTGGTAAACAGTTTTAGCGAGAATTTGTATCGAAAATCAGAAAATCTTTCATTTGAAAACAATTGTAAAATTTAAAAGTAACTGTGTTTTTTGTCAATAAATAGTAAGTTGGATGCAATAAGTCCTAATAATATTGTATATGTGAATGTTTGGATGTTTGTCTTTTCATCGCGTGCTGACCGTCGTACATTGTAATATAAAACTTAACCCATAGATAGTCATTGTCCAGGACAAGAAAATAGGGAAGATTTATTCTGGTTGTATAATCCCCTGGAATGATTGGGATGTTTAAATGTTTGTAAAACTACTTTTCCACGAGTAAAAATAGCCTAAGTCTTTTGTTTCCCTTTTGAGTTTACGATACATTTATAAAAACAAAATTTAACTTAGTACTTCAATCATAAATCACAATAGCATTGAAATCTTCAATTACAGTAGCATAAAAACGCTTCAGATACATCCGTTCCAGTGGAAGGCATATCGTTGTTTTCACGCGAGTGTATGATTTGCCGTACGACTTTGAATAATGTTGTTGTTTAATAATGTTGCCGGAATCTCACCTTGATTTATTATTTCATGCTTAGTGTTTTTACATCGGACTTATTCATTTTGGTTATAAAATAACCTTTTAATATTGAGGATCTCGTTACGCTTTGAGGCTTTTTTTGGTTTATAACTCTAAACTTGTATCACCTATTTCGTGAAGGTATGTTTGTTCGATGTATGCTTTGACTCTACCACTGTCTCGAAAAGGTGCCTTATTAATGAAGCGCTTAGAAATTCTTATTTTCTCGTTTTAGTTTCGGTTAACCTTGATCTACGAACCAGCAACATTAAGAGCAATGGCCATAGAAAAAAATTTTTTCAATCCTTCACAGAACTCTCATGCTTTATTCTTCGAAAATAGGTTCATTTCTCGGGATGATAAACATGTATAGTATTGTATAATAAATGTAATGATTGGTTGCAGCATAACGAATTTACTGGACAGACAAAAAGTGTGATCTAATAATGTGACACGAATACATTAGTGTACATATACATGTACTTTACGTATTGTTCGTTCTTAATACAATACATACTAGGTTAATGAGTTGGGAGGGAGTATTCATTATTTACCTATATAAAAAGAAAGAGATTAAAAAAAATATGACGGTAAAGCTGAACGTAGTTAATTACCATTTTACATAAAAGGTTTCTTTTTGCATCACTTGTTAACCCATACATTATTATACACATAACCCTCAACATTATTATACATTATTGACCCATTGACCCATGTGGCGCAATGGTTACCACGCCGGATCGCCGCGCCAAGGGTCCTGGGTTCGATTTCCAGCGAGGCAGAAATTTGAATGATGAGTTTGAATTTCTGTTCTCGGTCTGGGTGTGAGTGTCCTTGTCTTGTGTGTTGTCCATGGCACCCACGACACAGGGAATCCTAGTGTGGGGCTATGAGAGTGAAGCGTTATTTATTATTATTTTATTATTATTATCCCGTAAACCATATTCTGTTGATTAGCATCTGAATCGTTAATAGCAACATTAATCATGACATAAGATAACATAATAGAACTCAGTATGTTCATTTTTGATTGTTTATGTTTATCCTGTCTAACTCGTATATATTTTGAAGTTAGGACAGCGTTCAGGACAGCGTATTTTGTGTCATAACTGAGTGTAAATATTGTATTTACAGTTAAATTGTAGTACACTTTAAACTTGTTAATATTTATTATGTAATAATCTTTGTAATGTTATGAACAAGGAAGGAAAATTACGTACCTTGTAAATCAGATTGCAAAATGTGTTTGCCTCTACAAAGTTTCCAAGTTAGAAGTTAAAACTGTTAGCTCAGCGATATCCACCCCATTTTCCGTTACGGAAACGATGGCATTGATAAGCGAGACTATCAATTATATTGCTTCTTTGCACGCTATACAGTCATAGTATCTTAGTACGGAAAATGGGTGGCCAAATTTTGGTCTGGTTATGCGTTCGTTGATCTTCTTTATGTAGCTAAATAGTCGACAAACGAACAGGTGAACCACCCCATGGTAGTTGGTCACCATCGGCCATGGAAGCTACTGATGAATATGTTCGTCGACGAACTCATAAGAGATAATATAGACGCATTGATAAGCGATGATCATTATAATTAAATTAATTCAGCCTTCTTTCTGTTGTAATTGCAATTAATGAATATTTTAAATTTATAAAATTTAACGACCCATAGAGCGATTAATGTAAGTAAACATGAAATTTTCAGTAGTTTTGAGTGTAAATATTATTTTTGAATGTAACTAATTTAACAAGCGAAACGAGGGAGAGTTACCTGTGTATTTTAAAACTTTGTTGTCTAATTTAGATTACATAAATAGTTCATTAAAAAAAACACATCTATTCATTTTTCATGTTTGTTTTCCAACCAATAACGTTTTGATACGTTTTATGAAACTCGATTAGGTGTGAGGAAACCAACGTTATAGAAAATGTTAATAAAATTGAAACGAAAAGGACGATACTTACCTACACCCATTTCGTTATGACAAAGATGAGAGATAAGTAAAGCTTTTTATTTTATTACCTCGCCGCACGCTATTCCGTGGAGGAGAATTTTAAGTACCTTCTAAGTGGTGTAAGTAATGAAAGTAAGGATATATATATGAAAGATATGGAAACACATAGAAAACACTGTATTTGGAATCTTATATCTACATTTTATAACAATACATTTAATGGCGAATAGCAATTAGTAATAAATTAGAGAGATGGCTAAATTCATGCATTTGTATATTGTCATCGAATTTTCTTTGAAATAAGAATAGTTTTAGTATATTCCAAAAGTATGAATAAATGGCGGCAAGTAAAGATTCTTTGAGAAATTGTGAAATAGCTAAAATTCATCCAATTATTACTGTCATAGGATTTATTTTCGAAATTAGAAGATACCTACCTATTATAATACACACTAATATTTCTAAAATGGCATTTAAAATTCTCTTTTAAAGCAATATTCATACATAACATTAGCACTAGTGTGCCTGAAGTGGATTTATTTACGTGATGTCTATAATAAATGTCTGAAAGCGGTAGCGGCATTCGACTTGAATTATTGGATGCGCGCTGTGCATTTTAAGTGCACGGAAACACCCGGTACGCTTCGAGGCAAATCTTTGAAGTCGTTTGTTAGAGATGTGTTAAGAACTGCGTCTATTTGCGTAAAAAAACTTATATAGCACTATTTTTTTACACACTTTATATTAGCTTCAACTGTATGTTTGTTTGTAATTACTGAACATAACTGTCTGATCTGTTTATTACGTAGAATTCTATGAATAAATTATACTTATAATACTAATGCTACACTTGTTGGCATATTATGATGTCCGTTGTATATAATAACAAGAAAGTTAGTAACCTTACTGGGTCTTAACGAGGACTTTGTGTTAAATACAATTTTTTAACGATATTTGTTTCAACTGTTGAATCATCAATCAGTATTTCTTAGTTGGTGTTATTATTATTATCGGAGTTAAAATTTTATAATTTGAAAGAAAAATTGCTTAAATTTGTTACAAGACCCATGGAAATGGAAGATACTTCTAGACACGTTGTACGGTAAAATGAAAGAATATCTCATTTTTTTCAAAATGCATTCCTTTTTATGGTCGTAGCACACATATCAACTCGTAAACGGAACGTAAACGTATCAACTCTTGCATGTCAGTATTCTTTGTATGAAACTCCCTACTGTAAAGCACACATATCGGATTCGTAACGTAATCGCCTCGCCTCGAGACAAGCTCATGAACCGCGGTACGGTGCGTGGACGACTTGCCGTACCCGCGCTTACGTCTCACCGTACGCTATCCGTCGACTTTCCGTTTCCTCGTGCATGCCCCGCGCCGCCGCGCCGCGGCTCCGTTGCGTCGGCGAACTGCTGTCATTCATTCCGTCAACCAGCGGCCGGCGAGCCGTAAGCGCGGCGTCCCCTAGCCGTAGCCGAGTCGATTTGGAGCTGTAACGCGCTTACGTTAGGTTGACGGCGAGGCGATCCGGTGCCGATCCCTTTCCGAGTTGATAAGTGCGCTACGACCATTACACGGACATCCAATTAATACTCAACTGTTCTTTTTACGACCATTTTCAAGATTGTTATGAAATAGAGAAAAGTCTAAATAGTAATGTTAATTACAACGATTTTATTTTATTTATGCTGAAAAGTACGTTGAGCCGGACAAGGAAACAGGCTTATTAAACCTCCGATAATTTTTTTCTACATTCTACAATAGAAATAATATCTCCCCAGGGATAACCGCCACCGCGGCACCGTACTGATTGCTATTCTCATTGCTACGCCAATACCTGCGACGAATATTGCGGTCATCTCTATGTTAGTAACAGATTTAAAGCTTGAGGGAATTGATGTTATTAGTGTTTTTTGAATCTTCATGAGGTAGAAGATTTGAAGATTGATTATCATCTCAACTTACCAACCGCTCGGGTCTCCTCTCACTAACCCTATTCTTTTCTGTACACCCTCTACCCTGTCTTTTTACGAGTAAGTATATTCCAGTCCAAGGTTGCATGGAAGAGATGCGTAGTATTGAGTATTTTAGAAAAAAATAGAAAGAAATAAATCATATTTATTCAGTCAGAATATACAGTACCAACTACAAATAGCGTTACATAATTGCGATAGCAAAAAGAAAACAAAATTTGTTAGCAACAATGTCGCCAATTGTACGTTCATGTTTAAATTGTAATTATTTTCATTGCAATTTTATGCGTACAATAAAGATAATTTGTAATATAAAAGGGCTGATACGCTGGTAAAGTACGGATTGGTAGACTTCATATACCTTTGAGTACATTATGAAAAACTCACTTGCACGTATTTCTTGGCCATGTATTCTTTCAGCGAAGAAAGTTCTAATTAATTTCTACGTGCATATTTAGAAAAACTATGTGCGTGCAGGATTTGAAATCGAGACAATTTTGCGAATTATATCTATAAGTAGTACCTAGTTGTAATATTATAGTAAGTCGCCCATGGACATCAGTAACCACCGAAGGCGTTACGCTGACCAGGAAAGAGAAAGGAAAGCTTCTTCTTTCTTCTGCTTTTTTGTTTCTGGCATCGCCTGTGGTCTGATTGTTTAAAATTAATACGTGTATGTATTACCTAATATATAAAAATATCGTGTCACGGTGTTTGTGGTCGAACTCCTCTGAAACGGCTCGACCGTTTTTTATGAAATTATTTGTGTATATTTGGTAAATATGTGAATAGGTTATAAATATGTTTCTTACCGCTAGGGGATTAGGGTGTCACTATATTTAGATATAATTTATATGGGAGAACAACGTTTGCCCGGTCAGCTAGTACATCAATAAAAATTAGGAATAATAATATCCAAACCAAAAGCTATTCTCGTTTATAAGTAAATATACCTCGTTTGCTTTCAGTGTTTGCGCTGTGTATATTAGTTTATCCGTGTAATCTCGAGGGAAATGTGTCCGATATAGAAAACGTTTAAGCGCGATATTGGTTTCAAAAGTTTGGAATAGATCTCTATTTTTATAGGCGATTGATTCAATGAAAATGCAACAGAGTAACACTTGAGGCATAATCGGTAATAACTGCAAGTGAATTTATCATAATACTCGTAATATTAAATTTATGACAAACTATGGGTTTGCCCGCGTTTTCATCATCATGTGTGTAAATATTTATGAAACTCCGTTCAGTTTTTGCGTGAAAGAGTAACAAACATCGATAAATCCTCACAATATAAACAAACTAAAAGAATTATTGTTTACTAAGAGCTACTATTCAATCAATCTAATACCTTTAAACGAGCAATTCTTGTATATATATATATAATTGAAATCTCGGAATCGGCTCCAACGATTTTCATGAAATTTAGTATATAGGGGGTTTCGGGGGCGATAAATCGATCTAGTTAGGATTCATTTTTAGAAAATGTCGTTTGACGTAAAAAGTGGTGTTTTCAGGCAATGATAAACTTCTAAAATATACTCTTCCTGACATCTATTGGCAAGTAGCAATACTAAAGCTACTTCAGTAAATGACGTTGTTAAGCAACACTAAACCGAGCAAAGCTCGGTCATCCGGATATTGAATATTTAAATGAAAATCAATTATAATCTCAGTAGCTACTTAATTATATTGTGAATTGACTGCCACATTATTTAATACCGAGTTATTATAGTTTGTTGGGATAGGTTATGATTTGAATTTTATTTGTATTTAATATTAATTTTAACTTTATTCTGACATTTTTAAATTGTACGCCAATTACAGGTAAGACATAGCGATCTGCATTGTATTTACCTATCAACAATTACTGTACCTATGATCCACAATAAATTATCTTTGACTTTGACTTTGAAAATAATATTATAAATAGATCAGTTATCAATTTTATGGGCTGATGCTATTATGATCGATGGTTTATAGTTCCAAATTAAAGATTTACGAAAATTTTAAGTACCTATTAGTCTGTGTAACCAGAAATATTATATTACTTTTAATAAATATAAAAATATATTTCGCAACACCATAATCGTGTCACTTTTAACTAAACACAATGAAATTAGATTTGGTACAGATTTTACCGCGTATCAGTTAATAACTATGAGTCCAAATTAGAATTTTGGACTTATTTTTTATTTCGTACTATATTATTTTCGGATAATTTAAAGTCGAAGTGAATCCTGAG